>CM048648.1:71142912-71478860 GCA_026413185.1 Pueraria montana var. lobata
GATAAAAGACTTTCGAATTGAGAAAGTACTTCATTAAAATGTAAGTGCGAGCAAAATAATCATGCATTAATAAAAAATAAAAATAACCTCATCTAATCCAAAGAATTTGATACATCCATTATGACAACCAACAAATAAATCAAAGTACATAACCACAAAATATTGTCACTATAAATTCTTATAAAACCAACCATTGCGGAGGATTTTGTATTACAATATAAGGCAAAACCATTAAGGAGGATCTCAATTACATTAGTAAGGCAAAATCAGACTCTGAACATAATCTGTAGAGTGCAACCAAACTTTTTTCAAGGGAATTTTTATACGCTCTACCCTATTATCTCTTTGGTTATACAATATAAGTTTAGAATCTCTCTTTGCCAGCAAGAGGACATCGCCGTTTTCAGATATCTACCATTGGTATTGCAGATGTAAAAGACTAGAAATTTGAAGGGACTCGCAACTAAAATCTGGCAACCGAGTCCAAGACTCCATAGCACAAGGAAGAAACACTATTTATACAAATTTAACACCATCTATTAAAGGTAAAAAATTAGTGTCTTCATTTTTAAAAGAATAAAAATCTTGAAAAGACGAATCTTTTAAAAACTAGAGGCAAAAATGGTTGACTTTTCAACAATTGAAATTCATTAACCTTAAACAATTTAATTTTTTTTATTACTAAACAATTTAAAGTTAAAAATATAATACATTTATTATAATACTGAAGACTTTTAAATGACTCATTAAACAATAAAATGTAGATTATAAAAAACTCTCTAATTCAAAAACACATTAAATAATTGTTGAAAATGAAATATTGTAATTACAATAATGAAGATTTTCATTCACCAATTAAACAACAACATTTAGAATAGGAAAATGTCTTCAAACAATATTTTTATTTAAATAATAAAAGTATTTTTATTTTATCATTTGCAAAGGATGTTATTATTTTAAAAATATAAAAATCATAAATATAATAAAGGAATGCACATATTCAAACTTTTTTAAAAATGAAATATAGTAAGTACAATAATGAAGATTTGCATTGACCAATTAAACAACAACATTTAGAATAGGAAAATGTCTTTAAACAATATTTCATTTTATTGTTTTCAAAAGATGTTATTATTTAAAAAATTAAAAATCATAAATATAATAAATGAATACACATATTCAAACATTTTTAATTTTAAAAATATAATTTTATTTTTAATTGAATTATTTTAAAAATTAAAATTTAAAATATTGAAAGTAAAATATTCCATTTATTTTATTTTCCATATATTATATCTTTATTTAAAAATTAATGCATAGTAACTAGTAAATCAATGCATGAAATCAAATAAACAAGTATTACAACCATTAATGTCCATTATCCTTCCCCAATACTTAATAATGAACAAAAATGAAAAATAAAATATTTTATAAAATATGAATTAAAAACTCATTATCTATTAAATGCCTTGACTTAGTGATACTAGACCAAAAAAATATCTTGAAAATTAATACAATTATCAAATGAATGAGACATAAAATAAATAAGAAGAAAATATTTGAATTTCTCTTAGTTTGGGGAGATTTTTAATTTTACATTTAAAGATAAAAAATACTATTTTATTTTAAATTTAATGATTTTCCAAATTAAAAAATAATTAAAAATATTTTTTTATTTCATTTTGTGAATATGATATTTTTATTTAAAAATTCAAGTTCATAAATATAATTAATGAATCATGATTTTAAACACTTGTAATTATAAAATACTATTTTCTTTTAAGTCTGATTATTTTCAAAATTAAAACAAAGAATAGTGAAAAAATATTTTTTATTTACATTTTACATTTGGTGTTTTTGTTTTAAAAAAATTTAATTGTTAAATATAATAAAAAAAATCATAGTAACCAATAAATTAAAGAAGAAATTCTAATACTCAGTAATTAATTGCTAAAACCTAATATTACCCTTTCCTCAATTCCTAACAATAATAAAATTGAAAATAAGATATTTTATAAGGTGTGCATTAAAAACTCCTACATATTAAATGTCCTAGTAATTAATATAATTTTTAAAAATCTAATAGATAAATTTATTAAGAAGAAATTATTCTTTATTTGAGTGGAAAAATTGTGTTACAACTTCCTTTTTTATTTTATCAAATATTTTATTTAAAATAATAAAGTATTCTTTTTATTTTATTTTCTGCATCTAATGTTGTTATTTAAAAAGATAAAAATCATAAATATAATAAATGAATGTACATATTCAAACATTTATAATTGTAAAAATATTATTTATTTTGACTTTAATTATTTCAAAAGTTAAAAATAAAAATAGTGTAAATAAAATATTCTATTTATTTTATTTTTTGTATATAAAATTATTATTAAAAATAAAATTCATAAGTTTAATAAATAAATACATAATAAACAATAAATGAATGCTTGAATTCAAATAAATAAATATTAAAATTATTAATGTCCACTATCCTTTCCCCAATACTTAATAATGAACAAAAATGAAAAGTAAAATATATTTAGGCTTAGTTATATATTTTAACATCCAACCAACATCTTTTCATGAATTATACCCCATACCATTTTTTTTCCACGCATTTGACCATCACAGTATTCAATTTTCATGCAATTTGTCCAATTGTCTATTATTGTTAGTTTATTGTCTATTGCCATTAGTTGACTGATGATGTGAAAACACTGGCTACTGACATGAATTGCTAACATGACATTAGTGTACTGACGTGCAATCAGGGGTAAAATGCATGAATTTATTAAAATAAGGAGGTAAAATGTGTGAAACTTTGAAGGTAGGAGGCAGAATGTGGAAAAATAATAAATGATAAAAATGTTAAAGATGAGATAAGAACCATTTTCTTTTCCTCACTCTACAACTCCTAAAATCACTAAGCCATTTGACTTATATACTTAATTAATAGGTAAAAACTATTTTATATATATACTATTGTTACATTTGTTAAGTGCACATTTGGTCTCCCAAAGTATAAATCACTGTGCAAATTAATTATAATATAATTACTTATAAACTAAATCATTTATAAAAAATTTAAAATAATATATCCCTATAAAATTTGAAATTACAATGGTAATCCTCTCAAAAATAAAATCACTTTTTAAAAATCATGATTTTAAACACTTGTAATTATAATATACTATTTTATTTTCAGTCTGATTATTTTCAAAATTAAAAACAAAAACACTGAAAAAATATTTTCTATTTACATTTTACATTTGGTGTTTTGTTTTAAAAAAATTTAATTGTTAAATATAATAAAAAATCATAGTAACCAATAAATTAAAGCAGAAATTCTAATACTCAGTAATCAATTGCTAAAACCTAATATTATCCTTTCCCCAATTCCTAATAATAATAAAAATTCAAAAATAAGATATTTTATAAGGTGCACATTAAAAACTCACTACATATTAAATGTCCTAGTAATTAATATGATTTTTAAATAACTAATAGATAAATTTATTAAGAAGAAATTATTCTTTATTTGAGTGGAAAAATTGTGCCACAACTTCCTTTTTTTTATTTTATAAAATATTTTATTTAAAATTATAAAATATTCTTTTTATTTTATTTTTTGCATCTAATGTTGTTATTTAAAAAGATAAAAATCATAAATATAATAAATGAAGGTACATAGTCAAACATTTATAATTGTAAAAATATTATTTTATTTTGACCTTAATTATTTCAAAAGTAAAAAATAAAAATAGTGTAAATAAAATATTCTATTTATTTTATTTTTTGTATATAAAATTATTTTTAAAAATAAAATTCATAAGTTTAATAAATAAATACATAATAAACAATAAATGAATGCTTGAATTCAAATAAATAAATATTAAAATTATTAATGTCCATTATCCTTTCCCCAATACTTAATAATGAACAAAAATGAAAAGTAAAATATATTTAGGCTTAGTTATATATTTTACCATCCAACCAACATCTTTTCATGAATTATACCCCATACCATTTTTTTCCACGCATTTGACCATCACAGTATTCAATTTTCATGCAATTTGTCCAATTGTCTATTATCGTTAGTTTATTGTCTAATGCCATTAGTTGACTGATGATGTGAAAACGCTGACTACTGACATGAATTGCTAACATGGCATTAGTGTATTGACGTGCAATTAGGGATATAATGCGCAAATTTATTAAAATAGGGAGGTAAATTGTGTGAAATTTTGAAGGTAGGAGGCAGAATGTGGAAAAATAAAAAATGATAAAAATGTTAAAGATAGGATAAGAACCCTTTTCTTTTTCTTACTCTATAACTCCTAAAATCACTAAGCCATTTGACTTATATACTTAATTAATAGGTAAAAATTATTTTATATATATATATATATATATATATATATATTGTTACATTTTTTAAGTACACACATTTGGTCTCCCAAAGTATAAATCACTGTGCAAATTAATTATAATATAATTACTTAAAAACTAAAGCACCTATAAAAAAAATTTAAATAATATACCCTTATAAAATTTGAAGTTACAATGGTAGTCCTCTTAAAAATAAATCACTTTTTAAACATCACTATATTAAACACAAACTAACGAGTCCTATATATAGTGTACAAAAAAATATTAAAAGTTAAAATGATAAATTTATTTATTATGATTATTTTAATTGAACAAATTTATAAATTATACAAAGTTATTAATTAATTTATATAAATTTTATAATTATATAATTAAATAAATTATAGTCATCGATGATCACATAATTTAAGGGAGCATTGTAGTAGCTGTCTAAAATGGGGAGATTATGAATGGGCTTTCCTATTATTGTTAGTTGTGTGATCCATCCTTTCTAGAACATGGCTATGGATTGAGCCACAACATAGGTGACATTATTTAAAATAATATATTTTTCATGAACTACTACTGCAACTTTCATTGATACTCATAACTATATATATATATATATATATATATATATATATATATATTGTAAAAATCCCTTTTATATAACTCAAAATAATATATTTTTCACGTTTAAATGGATTTAGAGTAAAAAATGATTTCAAGATGTCTGCATGGAATTGAACCTTTAACTTCTAGAGCAAATTAATTACATTTGTGTTACTTATAGCCTTCTCAACAACAAATCATAAAACAATCACTAGCTATTCCTTGTGTACAATCAGTTATGCGCTAAGAGTTTGTTTGGATATATAAACTACTCCGAAAACATTTATAAGAAAAGAAAATAAGAAAAGTGAAAGTAATTTTCTTCATGGATAAGTTAAAAATAAGCTTTTGAAAAATCTAATATTGAAGAACTTCAATGAATTACAATAAGCAAAAGCTAATGTTAACTTACAGAAATACATTTTTTTCCCTTATTTTTTCTCCTATAATTACTTTTGGAAAAATTTGTCCATGCATGTCTTAAAAGACATTATGCTTACTAAGTTACTCTGTGCTTGCTCCTTCAGAATCTCCCAGCTCCAGCTAAAAGCATGCAAAGGTGAGTCACAAACACTGTTTTAAACATGAAAGCATTGACAAATAAATAGAAAACGGAGGAATGAGCATAGAAAATCCTCCTCTTGTAGTATATTGGATGTATAGAGAAACATATACAGAAGGTGGAGAGGCAACAATGACTGGAAAAAAAAGAGCACAGAGAGTTGAGGAGTCACGTGTACTGAATAAGAGTAATGAAAGCTTACTGATGGAAGGTTATAAAACAAAATAAAGTGATGGGTAGGGAATCTGGTGCGGAACATGAATTATAAATGAGAATCCTGCAAATTTGGTAAGGTGGCTAGGGCAATGTTGAACCAGTCCAAAAGGATTGTTTAAATTGGAAAATGAGATCCAATAATAACTTAAAATCGAGTCTCTAAATTCCCAATTACTTCACTGTTATGCGTGTGTGTATCCACAATTGGTGACTTATAATAAAAATTTAATTTCTACAGAATATTGACACGTTATAGTAACACAATATATACTGAAAATGAGACCTAATGGATCAACAATTTCAATTGGAAACAATTTTACTTAAAATCCAGTCTCTAAATTCCCAATTACTTCATAGTTATGCGTGTGTGATGTATATCCACAATTGGTGACTTATAATAGAATTTTAATTTCTACAGAATGTTGTGACGTTATACTGTTATAGTATAGCACAATATATACTGAAAATGAGACCTAATGCATCAACAATTTCAATTGGAAATATTATTTTACTTCTGTGGATCATACTAGGTACATTGAAATTCTACTTGCATTGCTTGATCTAGCTTTCACTCTGCTGCAATCTTCTTCAGTTTTTCTGAGTTTTGACATTCAGCTTTGATTTATGTCTATTTTTCTTTTACCTAATATATATCATGTTCTTGTTGCAAGTGAGGTGCTTTACCTCTCAACTCATCAGAGTTTATTTCCTTCTTCAATGATATTTCCCTTTCTCTATAACAATCCATCTTCCGAGATATTATTAGCTTTAATGCAAGAGTTGTTAGCTTCAACAGCATTGTTTCTCTCCTAAGTCCTCTTTCATTTTCTTCATCCTGCAAGTTAGCTTTGTCGAACTGGTTCTTCGATTCTTCTTAATTAGTTTCCTTATGCCATCATAAAAGCTATAAGCCATATCATATATGTGCTAACATGCAAATTAATATTGGCTTGGAAAAAAGTTAACATGTGGAAGACATAAGGACATGAACTTAAGAAATTACAAGTTTGTATAAGGCATTCTGGTTTGACTCTTGGCATTCTAGTCTGACCTCTCAACATTTTGGCTTGACTCTCGGTATTCCGGTCTGACCTCTCGGCATTCTAGACTGACCTCTCGACATTCTGGTTTGACTCTTGGCATTCCGGTCTGACCTCTCGGCATTCTAGACTGACCTCTTGACATTTTGGTTTGACTCTCAGCATTCTGGTTTGACTTCTCAGCATTCCAAACTGACCTCTCAACATTTCTAGTTTAACCTCTCGGCATTCCAGTCTAACCTCTCGGCATTCTGTTCTAACCTTTCGGCATTCCAGTATGACCTCTCGGCATTCTGGTTTGATGTATCGGCATTTTAGACTGACCTCTCGGCATTCCAGTCTGACCTCTCGGCATTCCAATCTGACCTCTCGGCGTTCTAGTTTGACCTCTCAAAATTCCAGTCTAACCTTTCGACATTTTGTTCTAACCTTTTGGCATTCCAGTCTGACCTCTCGACATTTTGGTTTGACCTCTCGGCATTCTGGTTTAACCTCTCGACATTCTGGTCTGATCTCTCGGCATTCTAGACTGACCTCTCGGCATTCCAGTCTGACCTCTCAGCGTTTTGGTTTGACCTCTCAGAATTTCAATCTAACCTCTTGGCATTCTAGTATGACCTTTCGGCATTCCAGTCTGACCTCTTGGCATTCTGGTCTGACCACTCGGCATTCTAGTCTGACCTCTCAGCATTTCAGACTGACCTCTCGGTATTCCAGTCTGACCTCTCGACATTCTAAATTGACCTCTCAGCATTCCGGTTTGACCTCTCTGCATTTTGGTCTGACCTTTCGACATTCCAGACTAACCTCTCGGCATTCCAGTCTGACCTCTCGGCATTCTGTTTTGACCTCTCAGAATTCTAGACTGATCTCTCGGCATTCCGGACTGACCTCTCGACATTCTGGTTTTACTCTTAGCATTTTGGTCTGACCTTTCGGCATTTCAGACTGACCTCTCGGCATTCCAGTCTGACCTCTCGGCATTCTGGTTTGACTCTTGGCATTCTGGTCTGACCTCTGGGCATTCCAGACTGACCTCTCAGCATTCTAGTTTTACTCTCGGCATTCCAGACTGACCTCTCGACATTCCAGATTAACCTCTCGACCTTCTGGTCTCTCAGCGTTCTAGTTTGACCTCTCAAAATTCCAGACTGACCACTCGACATTCTGGTTTGACCTCTCAACATTCCAGACTGACCTCTCATCATTCTGGTTTTACACTCGGCATTTTGGTCTGACCTTTTGGCATTCCAGACTGATCTCTCGGCATTCCAGTCTGACCTCTCAGCATTCCAGACTGACCTCTTGGCATTCCAGTTTGACCTCTCGACATTTCAGTTTGACCGCTTTAGCATTCCAACTTGATCCAATGACAAGTTGAGAATCACATAACATTCTGATTTGACCCTTTAGCATTCCGATTTGACCTCTCGGCATTTCAGTTTGACTCTTTAGTGTTCCAACTTAATCTGAAGACGAGTTGAGAATCATGCATCACTTTAGTGTAACCTCTTAGTATTTCCCTCGAGTTGACTGCTTTAGCGTTCCAATTTGATCTAAAGACAAGTTGAGAAATGACCTAACTCGGCATTCCAACTTCACCTCTTGGCATTTCGGTTAGACCCTTTTAGCGTTCCAACTCGATCCAAAGACAAGTTGAGAGCCACACAACATTCCGGTTTAACCTCTTGGCTTTTCCCTCAGGTTAATCTCTTAGGCGTTCCAGCTTGATCCAATGACAAGCTGAGTCCAACCTTCACTCGACATCCTGGATTGACCCTAAGGGCATTCCTATTGACTGTTAAACATCCCAGCACGAATTAAATGACCAACACTCAGTTCAAGGAACCAAAGGCAGGGTACTTCTACTTGTATCAGCTTTCTTGCCATGACTCGAAGCTTTGGGGGCATGGGCACTACTTAGTCTTGGCAAGGCCCCTCAAGAAGGTACTTGACCGATTAATGATTGGGACCTACTGAATGGCACACAGTTCAAAGGACCCAAAGTCGAATACCACCCAACCTTACAATAGCGAAAGAAGGAAGTGGGACACTAACATTTGAATTATCAAATCCAAATAAGGACAAAATCACCTCCAATGGTCAACAACGAAAATACACTATGACTAGTTGGAAATCATTCAAAAAGCCTCGAGTGTCTTAAATTGCCTTGAGCATTTCCAATGCCATTGGCCAATTCTTCCTCGAGTGACTTCAACTCGGCCTTGAGTACCTTACACTCGGCCAGTTCCACTTAGAGTATCTTAAACTCAACAAACTTAGCCTTAATTATCTAATACTCAACTTGGTCGCACACTTTATGAGTCTTCATCTGCATCTCGAGACTTGAGCATGTTCAGCTCGACCATGCCATCTTGAGTATCATTAGCTCAACCTTGGGTTATAAGCCTAGAGCATTGTCAGCTCGGCCTCATGCCTAGAGCATCCTCATCTTGATCACTCACCTTGAGCATCTTCAACTTGATTTTGTGCTTTGAACATGTTCAGCTCGGCCTCGCCACCCAAGACTCTTTAGCTCAGCCTTACACCTTGAGCCTATAGAGCATCTTCAGCTCGGCTTTGCCACCTGAGACTCTAGCTCAGCCTTTTGCCTTGAGCCTATAGAGCATTTTCAGCTCGGCCTCACGCTTAGAGCTTCTTGAGTTCGGCCAGACACCTTAAGCATCCTCAAATCAACCATGAGCTCAAAGTACCTGCAACTCGACTAGTATGATTAGTTGTAAGGGCATAATGAAGCTCGACTATGTAAAAAATCTTATAAGCTCTTACAGCCTACTTCAGAGCTTGAGGGGTATATGTACTACTCGAACTCGGCCCGACACCGAGTCAAGGGACCGGCAGAGTAAAAGAAGATAGACTCAGACCAAAACAATTATAACGGAAAGTATATCTTACTAAAAGATAAGATACGCAAAGATTAAGATAAAAGATAATGATAGAAGATAAACATATCTCTATCACAATTAACGAGATTTGATAAGATTTGATAGGAAAATAACCCTATCAAATCTATCTATTTACCTTCTATAAATACAAAGCAATTCACCCCTATCAAGGTACAAAATTCTACACCTTTTAGTGATACCTGCCTCCTATCAAGGTATGAATCCATTTGTTGAAATTTGCTGACATTACAATTTTGTTCACGTGGTCAATCGTAGCATGTGATTCAGATTCTAGTACTAAATAGTAATTTTCATAAACAAAAAGTCAAATTAATTTAAATTATACTATTTGAAACCATGCCAATTGGCATATGAATCTCGTTCCCATCTTGTGTGATGCGTGAACAGATAATCCATTAAATAAATTGAGAACGTAGGATAAGACACGAAAAGAAGATGAAAAAATGTGAAATATTTAGAAAAAGAACTTTACTTTCTATCATAATGATCCTACTCTACAGAAACAAATTATCTTTTGTAGAGAATATTTGTAGTTTGTACAAAATAAAATGCACATAGATGAAGTTCATTGTTTGATCTCTAAACTAGTTAGGCAGGCATTAACATTGGAAATAGATAGGTAATGAGTTTTGCTGTAATTTTCCAACCTTGTAAAAAAAAAGAAAACAAAAAAAACATTGGGGGAATTAACAGCAAAACACGTTACGCTGAATTTGCATCAAATAAGTTCAACATTGTATGATTCACATGTATATATCAGTATATGTGACTTAAAGGGAAAAAGTTCTTTGTCAATCATGTTATATATATAGAGATAAGTTTTTTGTGTTCATGTATGCATCTTAGTTGTTCAAAACCTTCCATATATCACAGAACGGTATACGCAACAAGATATAATGCCTCTCAGTATCACCTTTGATAGAGAAGCAAACCAGGTTTTTTCTATTCTATCGTCAAAATCTTTTTATCTTCTATCTTTCTTCACCCATATAATAATCTTTGGTAGCTGTAAAATAATACTGCTTTTTTTAACATGTAATATAATATTCTCTCCAAACATTTTTGTTGTAATTATTATTTTTTGAACAAATTTTGCTGTAATTATTCGTTTATAATAGTTAAAACAATTATATATATATATATATATATATATATATATATATATATATTACATTGATCATTGATGTTAAAATGTATTCAATAAATATAATAAATAATAAGTTATTTATGGGTAATTTACACTTATTCCCATCAATTTGTGGGTAATTACTAGTATATATCTGTACCCAGTGTTTTAAATATCAAACTAATTGTCGACTTGGTTGAGGTACTGGTTAATAGGTCATTGATTGAACCAGTAGGTCAATAGTTGAATCACATGAACTTATATAAATAATGAAAAATATAAGTATATATATTATTTATGTCATAAATTTAATAATTAATCATGTTGGTCTAGTAGTAAATTGATCTACTGAACAATTTTCAAGTCCTAGGTTCAATTCTTGACTGTGTTATTTTTGTTGTATTTTGAAGTATGAGTATTTCTTATGAAATTTGATGTGTATATGAACTTTAATTTTTATACTTGGCCTCCCTAATATCTATGTTTGGTTTTGTCCCTAGGAACTAAGTATCCTACACCTACCTGTTTTTGTCCATCCATTGTTTAACAATATCATATCAATCTTTCCTATACATAGTAAAAAAGAGTAAGTAGAGTTTTTTTTTGGTAAGCAAAGATAATATTATAAATAATAGAAACAAAGTAGCACCAGAAGTGCTGTGAAACAGGGTCCAAAAGAAAGCAACCAAAAATACATGACATCTATCAATAACCCATCCCATGACATCTATCAATAACCCATCCCACCTCACATGTAATAGATGCATCCCTTGATAGACTCTAGTATCTTGGTATATACAAGCATTTACTGCATATAAAAAGATACCAGAAAAGGGACCCCGATAAGCATCTCAAAATACCACATTAATTGCCCACCAACACACTTAAGATTGACGAGACTACCACCCCACCGTCTCAACACATTCACCGAGCAGACCAAAACCATCAACAGATGCATGCCGCGGGTTGACTAGCCCATTGAACAAATGAATAATCAAAATTCAACCCACTATGTCTTTGCTAGAGCCAGGAGAAAAACAGAATATCCTGCCAAATTACCTGTTGATCAAACTGTTTTTGTCTGAAGATGACAGCATTCCTCCACTTCCAAATATTCCATGTTACTGCACTCCAGATGATATACCATCTCTCCTTTTTACACCTACTGACAGTGACAGCACCTTGAACATGTTGGTAGAAGTGTGCAATTGGTTCCTCTGGCAAAGCATAGTCCACACCCAAACAAAAGAGTAAGTAAGAAACTATACAATCAATTATCTATGTACACTTTTGATCAAGTAAATAAGAAAAAAAAATATTGATTTTTGGTTTTGTATTTAAATTAAGATTAATAGCAAGCAAATGTAATTATAAAGTGGAAAATCAATAAGCAAAAATGGGTATATATCAAAACTCTCTCAATTCTCCCTTATGTAATTTTATAATCCCTTCAATGAGTTCAATCATGCAATTTTTTGTTGAAAGGCAGTTCAATCATGCAATTGACATTCAATTTCTCTAATTTAGTTTATTCTCAATTCCTTGGTAGGTAAACCCTTTGTTAACAATTATATGCGAGCATAGTTAGAAGCAAACTATACATTCAAGAAATCACAAAGGAATGCATATATTCAAACACTATTCCTTGCAGCAAGAAATACATTGTTACTAAATCAAAACAATTCAAGTCTCAATTAATTTTCCAATTGTGAATTAAAATTATAAATCAATCGCAAAGAGAGTCAGTCAAAGGAAGCGTTAAGCACAAATCCAATAACTATAATCACATAAAAAGGTTTGGAGTTTAGAAAGGAAAATTAATTACTAAAAGTTTAAACAAATATTCATCCTATCCTAACCATGAAGGAATTAGAAGCTCATAGAGATAAAAGAATCAAGAAAACAAAAGAAGAAGACGATGAAGAGAAGACCATGAATCTTAAAGAATCAATTTGGATTTCTTCAATCTTGAATGGAAAGATGATGGTTCCTCAAGTTCTCCCTTGCTTCCAGTCACTAGAGAAATAAAAGAATATTCTAAATAAAAGCAAATTGGGGTTGCAAAAACTAATTCTGGATTCCGCTATTTAATGTTGGGTGAACTCCATTCCGCTAGTCTCAAGAAGTTTTGTGATAGACACCTTTTTCCCAGTTTGTCTGGTGAATTGACATTCTTGAGCTACTATCCACAAATTATTCTACCCTTCAAATGCTTGAATTGGCTTTTGTAGTGTGTTTGGTTTAAAGGATAAAAATAGAGAAGATGAAAATAGGAGAAAAATATTTGAATTAAAATAGAATGTAAAATGTGTGGGATCTACATGAGGCCCATACAATTTCTCCATTGTTTCTCTCCTCCCACCTCCAATCAAACATAGCATAAGTTGTGTGTGTGTGTTGAGTGGATAGGTTTAAAATTTTAAAAAATAAAAAGATATTTAATGGAATTCAAGAATGGTTACTTGATATATAGAATTCGTGTTATACGAATTCATACTTTACAGCATTTTCTTTAGATGAATTAAATGCCTCTCTCTCTCTCTTTCTATCAAATTAATTATATCTTGTGATATTAATAGCATGGCTGATATGTTTGGACGTTGGGGATGGTCATCTATTGTATGGGACATGTCTTGGACAAGCCTCCAGATGGTGCTTTGTTAGCCTTAGGGCATGATGCTATGATTCTTTGTAGTCTTTTCTTTCTTTTTGATTCCTACTGTACCAAAAAAAAATTATATCTAGCTATCTATATATTTTTCTGATTGTTTGACTATTATATTCCTCCTTATAGGTACTTTTCCCTGGAAGTTCTGGTGTGAAGATAGTGATTTTGAACAGAACCCAGAAGTTAAATACCCTTAATTATGAAATGGTAAGTTCATGCTATCTTAGATAAATTAACTTCCGTTATTGTTCTTTAATCTACTCTACAAAGGATCAAGGTGTACGCAGTTGAAAATCTAAATCCATCAATGTGAAACAAATCCCTTTCTCTCTCGTATCTCTCACTATAAATTGTTGAAAATGATAATATAATATGTTCTTTCACTGTGCGCAGATTTATCAAATAAAAAAGAATTTACAAATGTATGAGAATGACCCTTCCGTGAAACTTGTGATATTAAAGGTAAATCTTAGGGTCGGGGGAGAAGATTTCTTTTGGATTAGGGAAACGGCCATACCAAATTGAATATGTGGCTTCTTAATTTTTTTCTTTCTATTTTTGTTTCAACAATTTCAGATTTATAAATACTTTTCATTTAATATTAAAGTAGTAAATATCTTCCGTGTTAATAGGCTAATGGAAAAGCTTTATCTGCTGGTGGCGATGTAGTGTCAGTAATCGTGTCTTCACTTGCAGGTACAAGTTATTTATATCCAAAACACTTGGTCAATAATAATTTGATCTATAGTCCACTTTAGACCCACTTAATTAAAAACATATATGTAAGTTTGTTTTGACTACGACAGGGATACACCACTTAAATATGATATGGCATAATATATTTCACTTTAGATCCACTTAAAAATCCAAAATAGGTTGCTCTTATTTTTATTAGGCTATCAAGATATTGGTGCAAAATTTTTTTTAGTTTTACTATGACTAATTTCTGTTCAGAAGTCTTTTTTTGCTTCAGTGGAAATTTCTGTTCAGGAGTCTAATTGGCTGGCTACGTTTAGGTTGCGTAAAATATGTTTCAGGAATAAATTATTTTGGCTGTTAAATTGATTGTATTAATTAACATATATTGACATATGTATTTATTTGTTAAGAGGCTATGTTACACATATATAACAAAACTCAATTACTTGTACATGGAAGCAGGATACTGGAGCTATACTTCGATCTTTTACAAGAAACTACTTACTTTGGAATATTTTATAGCGACCTACAGAAAGCCTTTGGTGAGTTTGTTAAATCCCGAATCGTTTTTATAGATATTTTCATTAAATTAATCCTTAAAATTATAGGTAGTAGTTAATTTATTATCTAAAAATATCACTTTAGTATTTAAAATTATTAAATATTAGTTATTTTAATCTTTATTCTTAATTTTTTTTATAATTTTAAGAATTAAAATAATTATGATTTAATTTAATAATATGGAGAGTTAAAATGACTATAATTCTTAATCTTGTAGACTGAAATGATACTTTTATTTTAAAGATTAAATTAATTGGTGTTTGTAATTTCAAAGGCTAATATAATATTTTACTTGTTCCTACCACAAATTTTACACATTTGATTAGTTTTGTTTAAATTGTTTTGAGATCAGGTTGCTCTCATTAATGGATTGGTCATGGGAGCGGGAGCAAGTCTATGTATGAACACGAAGTTCAGGGTTGCAACTGAAAAAGCTGTATGACTTCACTTCATAGAATTATAATTAATTAGATTTAGATTTCGAAATGAATTAAGCTTTTTACATTATTCTAAAAATATTGTCACTAATTGAAACTGATTATATATGTTGTGTCTTATATTACAATGTTTTGTATTATTTAAATGAGTTTAATGGTGATGCACTGACAATGTAAAATAGTTTTAAACGGTCATCCAATCACAAATCAACGTTTGTATCACACAAATCATTCAATCTAGGCGAATTTCCTGCAGTATACATATATATCCTCGTTGAGACGCTTTTTACGTCCTTGTGGATGAAACATATAGCCTAATCCATTATTAAATACGATCATTAATTCTATCCGAAATTGATGGTGTGGATTATTTGTAGGTATTTGCGATGCCAGAGGCATCCATTGGACTTTTTCCAGATGTCGGTGCATCCTACTTCCTTTCTAGACTACCTGGTTATTTTGGTAACTAGATTACTTCTTTCCATATTATTTGTATCAATTTGGATTGGATATGAATCATGATATTTGGAGACCTAAATATTAAAAATTATTTAATTAATACTTATTATTATTTTTATATGTCTCCTTATCATATTGGAACACTAATTGTATCAATTACTACACCTAATAAGACGTGTTCACCAATCTTTTTCCATCCCTATTTTGGTAACTAGATTACTTTTTTTTTTGTGTGCTGAAAATAACCAGATTAATTCTTTCTGCTACATCCATTGTTTTTAATTTGATTTATTTACACGACAGAGAAAGCTGTTTGTAAAATAAAACTCTCTCCGCATAACTTAGCCTAAAAGTCTATCAATACTTACAGCTGAAATTCCCATAACTTGTACTATCACCCTACACTAATTACATGGGTATTCCCCAAAAAGAGTTTTCAGAACTGTAAAACCAATTTCGACCCTCTTGGGACCTAGCTATGAAACCAAAAAAGAAGATATTTGCAGAAGACAACCGAGAGTTCCAGAAATTGTATTGACATGCATCATGCCTTCACTTCCCTATATTCAGAACTGAATCTAACAGATCCACATCTAGAGAATTTTTATAGATTTGATTTTTAATTTATAAATATCTATGTATGGAAACTAGTACAACTAGGGATTAACTCTCCTTAGAGCATCTCCAATGAAAATGCTTATCAAGTTGCTTAAAGTTAAGCAATGTTGTTTAACAATTTTTTTCCATTGGAACAGATGACATGACAGTGCATTGCTTAAGTGATTTGCTTATATAAGCAGCTGTTACTTAATTGATTTTTACAAAAAAAAAAAAGAATTAATTTTCGAATCACAAATTTAATGTGTCTCAAGTTAAGCACTCACTCTAGCAACTTTAGCATTGGAGTAAATTTTTGTATAAAGTTCTTAAATCTATGTAGCCTTGTAGGGCTCACAAATTTATGATAAACAACTCACCTAAGCAATCATGCATTGTAGATGCTCTTACCTATTTCTCCAAATTAATTAATAAGAGTTCTATTCAAAGCATTCAATACACTATTCTTTATGCTGTACAATTACAATATCTACATATTTGTCCATTATTACATTGTACTACACCACACCAAACTTCCTTTAATTAATTTATATCTTCCTAATTTTGCATTTTTTCTTGCTTTTTTGTAGGTGAGTACATTGGACTGACTGGTGCATGGCTAGATGGAGCTGAAATGGTTGCATGTGGCTTAGCCACTCATTTTGTCCCTTCAGTGGTAAAAATATAAGCTGTTTATTTTACGATAAAAAACCTAATTATATAGTAGTACCTTTCAATAAAAAAATTATAATTAAGACTAACTTCAGTATGAATCAATAATTCCAAATTGATCTCCTATTAAATTTAATTCTGCTTAAATTTAATATAAACAATTTTTCACATTTTTTCTCAATTAATAATAATATATTAATATGCATGGTTCCTTTAACCAAAGGAGCCATAAACTTTATGTTCTCAGACAATGATTGCTAAGTTTTATGAAAGGGGAAAGCTAATCAGCCATTTGTTTTAACCAAAGGAGCCATAAACTTTATGTTCTCAGACAATGATTGCTAAGTTTTATGAAAGGGGAAAGCTAATCAGCCATTTGTTTTAACAAAATATTTTGTATTTGTATTTTTAATTACAAAAATATCATTATTTTATTTTACTACTTATTTATAATAATCTATATATAAAATAATAAAAATAAAAAATTATTTTGATTATTTTCTATATAAAGTTTTAAAAACAAGAAATAAAATAATTAAAATTTTTATAATTAAAATGAAAATAAAATAAAAGCAGTTTTTTTCCCCTTCAAATCAAACAACCTATAATTCTGAAGAAAAATCAGTGATTCAGTTAAAATTCAATTTGGAATTATAATTAACAGATTAAAAAAATATAATTCAACTTTTACTAAAGCTAATTTACACTTTTATATGATTTACGAATTATAGTTTTAAAATTGTTTAAATTTGTCTATATGTAGATAACAACGCTATGAGTTAATGTTCATTTTAATTTGGTAAAAGTAAGTAATAGAGGTTTGGGGCTTGATTGTTGCTTGTTTTGAAATCTATTTTCTATTTTTAAAAAGTAAAAAAGTTTGATAAGAATAATTTTTGAAGACTATATATTTTAAAATAATGTTTTTTATTAAAAAAAACATAATATTTTAAAAAAAATTATCCTTTCAGTTTTCAGTTTTTTTAATTTTGAAAATTGTTCACAAATAATTTTTAGAAACCAAAAATAAAAATACTATCAAATAGACCCATTGGTGGTTTAAGTCAAGACTCAAGTCAAGAGTGAATACAATGGAAATGTTACTAAATTCGTTGATTATAAAAGGAATATTAATTAGCCTGGCCGGCAGGGGATGGTGTCGCACATTGTGCTTGTGGAGATTTGAACAATTTTCAATAAAATATAGTATATTATAACAATAGCATCCATTAAATATTAATTATTATTCTCAATCCCATCTATCAAGGGGCCTAGCTGTTTGAGTAGGGTGTGTAAATTTCTTACTACTTGTTTCCAATCTCCACAAATAAAAAAAAATAAAAAATCCCATCTTTATCCAAACGGTATAATTGAAATTTTTTTGTTATGTAATATTTTGAAGTATTATTACACAATTCAATTGATCATTTTATTTTATTTTTCTGTGCAACAGAAGCTAAATACACTAGAAAATGTCCTACAAAGTACTGTTACTTCTTCGGATGTACCAATAGCGGCTGTTATAGAAACATTCGCGGAGAAAGCAGATGTGAAGGAAGACAGCTCTTTTAGAAGGTAACTAAAATGAAAAACTATAATCATCCTCTTAAGATTTTGTGCAGCTTGAGAGTTTAGAACTAATTAATTCTGATTTTTTACGAGAAAAGATTGGAGACTATAAACAAATGTTTCTCAAAAGGAACAGTGGAGGAAATTATCATATGCTTGGTATGTATACATATTAAGATGTGAAAAAATGTTTCATTCTTTTTTGTACTAATTTGTGTAGTCCTATGCTGAATATAATTGGTGTGAAATATCATTTGAATCATATATATCTTCTATAGGAAAAGGAATCAGAAAGTGGAGCAGAAGAGTGGATACAAAATGCACTAAGTTCCATGCGATCATCTTGTCCCTTGAGCCTCAAAATATTTTTGAAATCAGAAAGTATGATGTGAAGCGAAAAAAATAACTTGCTTAATTATAACTTTTATGCAAATAATTATTAACTATGTATATATATATGACTTTCTTTGCCTAATTAGATCAGAACTGGCCGTGTGCAAAATATTGAACAATGCCTATACCAGGATTACACCATTGCTGCCCACGTCCTTAGAAGAACCATTAGCGATGATTTCTATGAGGTAAATTATTTTGGAATAACTCCATTTTATTGATGCAAAGCAAAATATTTGAACAGTGAATAATATTTAACATTTTTCTGATTTTCTGTACAAAATAGGTAATTGTTTACACACTAGTGTTTATTTTTAGTCTTACAGAATAGTTGTGAAGTTGGGATATATTCATTTATTGGCCCTACTTTAACTATTAATTCCCTTTTTTTCTTTTTGACCCTTTATTCAACTCAAACACATGTGTAGGGTTCAAGAGCAAAGCTGTTTGATAAAGACAACAAGCCTAAGGTAAGAGATAGTATCTCCTATACCATCTGCTTTCTACATAGATTTAGATTAATATATTATTTAACTGATTTATTTTACCTTCGTGTTTTCCTGCTATTTTACTTTATTAACTAGTGGGAACCTTCAAAGCTAGAGCTGGTTAGCAAAGAAATGGTGGATCAGTGCTTCAGGGATATTGATGAGGAGGCATTGGAGTCTCTGAAACTTCCTGATAGATTCAATTCTCAAATTGCAAGCAGATTGTAGATTGTAGACACAAGCTTTTAGTGCATTATGTCAGGATAATTTTAAATAAAGAAAATTGGGTTGTTAACAGTTAATTTTTTTTATTCATTTGTTAACGTTTAATCTGAGAAAATGTTTTCAATTTTCGATTAATTTTTTATATTTGAATTGCGTGGTTGGGGGGCGTTTGTTATGTGATTAATGTTTCAAGGCTTGCAAGTTCCATTTTAGTTCTGGTGTGGGTATTAGTTCTTATATTTTTTAAGTGAATGTATCCGATTTGCTTTTATGTATTTTCTCTCAAAAAAAAAAAACTCTATCTAAAAAACTCATGTCTCATCTTTGGCACACCTTGTACAACAGTGGGATTCTATTAATAAAATTTCTTGGCTTAAGATTTGGAAAGAAGTATATAGGTCCAAACATGTTTCAATTCTACTATAATTAATTTGAAAAATGCTGGATAACAAGATGAAGCTGTTAGCGTCGGCAAATTGCTCCTATAGAAAGTATGTATGGGTTTATTTTTTTTATCTTTAGGAATCAAAGATAAGTACCGGAGGATTTACAATAACTCACACACCCTACTCAACCAACTGAGTCAGACCCTCTCGGAAGTATGTATGAATTTATTGGTACCGTATTACCATTTACTACAGCAAATTGTCTGCATCATAGCAGCAAAGTATGTATGTTGGGGTGGGTACCCCTTGTATACTTTTTTAATGAAATATGCACTTTTGGCTTATCAAAGTAAAAAAGAAACCGTTTACTACATATAAAACAGATTTCAAGTTGACAGGGCAAAGCAAAATAAAAAATAAATGAGAAGATGAACTCAAAATCCAAAATGGTATTTTACTTGGAAATATGTTTTGCTGTATACAAAAATAATAAATTAACTTGATGCTTAGAATATATATGCTGACGTATTTGAGGTGGATTATTGGTTAGAACCAAATTCTTACGAATGTTGCCTAGATTAGACTTCAAAATGGAATAAGGTTTGAGACCTTCTTAATTTTGCAGGCTCTCTAATAAGGCTGAGACACTGTAAAAATGGGTGGTTAACTATATATAAAAGACACTTCGATGCCTAAGACAGTTCTACTAGAGTGATGATATTAATAAATGCTTATCTATGATAGTGACATTGGTTGTATTTATAAGGGTCTATGTTGGGTTGGATTCCTTAGCACAATGCCAAAGTCTTCCAGAGGCAATATTACCCTTTTTGGTGCAGCAATATAGTTACTTTATGCTTGGTTGATGTATGATTCACTACTCTCATGTATGTTTTAGAAATCCTATATATGCCTAGGTTTTGATTTCTGTCAACACTTGCAATTTGGATTAATCTAATGTTTTGGGCAAAGTAACCGACTACACAAATTGAGCTTTAATCTCAATCCAAAATAGTTGTCCCCAACTTAACATGCTTGGAAATTGAGCATGTCAAGTTGCAAATTCGATTCAAGAATCCTCAGTCCACTAATTATACTCAATTAGGTATGATGTGTTACAACGATCACTTCCCTTTATTTCTTAGCCGAGTTGTAATTTCAGAATAGTAGGGTACATGGCAAGTTTTGATTGAATATCAACCCTTGAGTCTTGTAGAAGTTATAGTAGTCGCCATAGGATTTCATGCAATAATAATTGTAATTTGAAATTTTCTAAGGTACCATTTTTAGCCTTGTTTTTAACTTTGAAATGATGCTTTTACATTGTGAAATCGCTAAAAGGGAATTATCTGTTGGTGATTAGCCATTTTCACGGCTAGTTAGTCGCATTTTCATCACCAACAATTAATAATTGAATGACCATGTAAATTTTTTTTACATTATCAATGACGTTTTAATGTAGCACCTGCACAACACTTATAGAGGCTGAAATTCGATGCATATATAGTACATTGATGTTGTCCCTTCAACGAGGTCAAGGAGAGGTTGTGGCTACCTATAAAGACTCTCATGCCCAAATTAGTAAATCAGTAGAATAACAATTAGTTTAGGAGTAGAGAATGTATTAGGGGAGAGGAGTGAAGATATATTTATGAGTTTGAGAGGTGACATGTTAAGAGATCATATCAATTGATGTCAACAATACATTAGAGGAGTTGTTGGGGGTGAAACCCACATCAAATGCTTCCTACATGCAAGATTAAAATCTATTATCATTTTAGGATAAAATCTATTGGTTCAAAGCCAGACAAAAAGCTTATGGTTAGATTCTTGATCCAAGGAGGTTGAGTCGAGAACGGCAAGTCCAAAGCCGAGAACGTGGCCAGTGTAACCGAGGAAGCCCATGTCAGATCAAGTGCATTCTAATTCTAATAATAATAATAATAATAATAATAATAATAATAATAATAATAATAATAATAATAATAATAATCTCTGCCGTGGTGCTATATTTGTGGTCTAAGAAATCGTTTTCACCACTAGCGCATGAGTATTGAAAAATATTCATTTTTACTCAAAAAAGTATTAAATTAATCTCACAAAGCTATTTTAAGTGTCACTCAATTTTTATTTTTAACTCTTCATCCATATATCTTATGTGATATAAATTAACCAAAGCTTTGTGGTTTATCAACCTCCTCTATTTTATAATTCAAATTTAGTTGTCATAATAACATTCTTTTATAGCAATGTGATAAGATGTTAGTGGGTCGCTTTTAAGATTAGTCATAATGTGGAATTACATTTCTTGTTGCCAATATTTAACATGTTTTGTTTGTTAACCTCAAATGAGTATATTTTATAGAAATAATGCATATAAATTTATCAAATTAATCTCATATTAATAATGACTGAACCTTGAATTCATCGCAACCACTTCTTGGCTAATATACTAATGAAGGGTGGAATTGAATAGTCGGCAATCTTAATCACCACTCATTAGTTCATTGGTGCAGGGAAGCTACAATGCAATTATAGTTGACGTATATACCTATAGTTTAGAGAGTGAAATCACTCTCATATATCAACCATTCGCATGGCATTTACTGTGGACCAATTGATCATAACGTGAAAGAGGTGTATTGTAAGACTGTATTGGAAGACTTAATTATAAAATTGTGTTTTATATATATAACTGTGGACCAATTGATCATTAATGTGAAAGAGGTGTATTGTGAGACTATATTGGAAGACTTAATTATAAAATTATGTGTATTGTAAAACTGTATTTTTAAGACTGTATTGGA
Organism: Pueraria montana var. lobata; assembly: GCA_026413185.1. Taxonomy (NCBI): domain Eukaryota; kingdom Viridiplantae; phylum Streptophyta; class Magnoliopsida; order Fabales; family Fabaceae; genus Pueraria; species Pueraria montana. Next base: position 71,165,725 of record CM048648.1, read on the forward strand.
AGACTTAATTATAAGACATAAGAAATAATACAAATTCATGCACATTTTACTGATGGCCGTGACTGTAGCAAATATTCAAAGTTCTTCACCTATTACCTCCTTCCTATAAATAAAACAAAGCTTATTTGTGGTGTCAATATAACTAACAAACCATCCTAGCATATAGTATTACATAGTATAGCAAATCCATTAGGCAAAGCAAAATCCCACATGGTCTCTCTAACAATCTTCAATTCAGAATCCGATGAAGACTCTTAGGTCAAACAAATCAATAGGTTGGTGAGGGAAACCAATCTCTCAATGTTGAACACAATACCTGTTTGCATATACCAAGTCCCCAAATCTTTGAGTTGTGCCAAGCCAGAAGCCTTTGCCCCACAACTTATAGCCATTGGTCCATATAACCACTTTCGTCCTGAGCTCTATCCCATGGAAAGGTTCAAGGTTTTTGCTGCCAAAAGGGTCCTCGACCACTTCAACACACATGACCTCGAACAACTAGTTAAGGAACTCCACAACATAGAACAATTCATACGCGCTTGTTACCACAAATACTTGGACCTCAAGGAAAATACCTTGAAATACCTTGTTATACACCATTGCGCTTGACAGTTTATTCTTATTAGATTTCTTCCACAACTATCTGGATGAGAAAGTATCTGGTTCTTTCAGGAAAGGACTAGAAGACCGCCATGTTCAGATAAGTGGTGTGAAGCTAACCAAGGATGCCATCATAAGGGACATATTCATGGTGGAGAACCAGATTCCCACCTTCATGTTGTTGAGAATCTTGGAGCTTGAAAGCTCCAATCCTATTCATTCTGTTCAAGAAAAATTAGAAATACTAACACACAAGAGAGAAGCATTATCATATCTTGGATGTGTACCATTTGGTGGTCTCTGAACAAGAAAAATTAGAAATACTAACACATGAGAGAGAAGGTATGCGCAATCCCAATAGTAATTTAAATTGCTTTGACATTGTTGTAACTATAAGAAGCTCAAAATCTGAAGTTTTAGTCACATTCTTAAAGAACGTTAAGGGTCTATTGTCATGGACACTTGGCATTCTCAAAAGGCTAAAGGACATGAACATTCCTCTTCCACAAGCCGTTAAATGAGCCCTAGATGCAACATTCAGCATGTCAACAAATCTTCAAAAACGCCACCATCTGAAATAGAAGCTCCTGTGGTTGTCATCATCCCTTCTGTGCGTGAGCTTCACTCAGTTGGGATCCATTTTCAACCCTCGAAAGGCAGGCATCACGGCCATTGAATTCGACGAGAAAAAGGGCATATTTTACCTTCCTGTGCTCAAATTGGATGTCAACTTTGAATTGATAATGAGAAACCTTGTGGCTCACGAGGCCTTGACCAAACCAGATTTACTCATCTTCACAAGGTACACTGAATTGATGCAGGGAATCATAGACACTGTGGAGGATGTGAAGCTGCTCAAGAATGAAGGGATCATAGAGCCAAGTAGCTCTCTCATTGTGGAAGAAATTGAGGAACTGTTCAATGGAATTAGCAAATCTATTAGACCCACCAAGACTGAAAAGTTGGATGAGACCATTAAGAAAGTTAACAAGTACTTCCGTGATAAGCAGAGGTCAAATCCCTACAGGATCTTAACCAATTATGTGTACTCTTCATGGAGGCTGTTGACACTTCTTGCCACCTTTGTGCTATTGGCCATGACAACTCTTCAAACATTTTGTACTGTTTATGATTGTCCAAGTCATTTTACATCCGGATAAAACACTATTTTAATTTCTCAAAGTATAAAACATTGTCACATTAGTCTCTGAAATTAAAAAAATTCAAAATAAGTCCCTAGAATGTTAAATATATGTTAATATTATCATTTAAGTCACAAGACTTTTTAAATTTTCAAGTAGAGTGACTTACAGAATGTACTTTCATGAACTTTTTTGAATTTTCTTACTTTCAAGAATTAAAGTGACAACGCTATATATTTTCAAGACCCAAATGATATTTGACCATTTTAGATACAGGCAAATTTTCATCATTTTTCCTTTTAGAGATTTAGGTTAAAAATTTATGAAATGTATACTTTAATTGCGTAAAAATTGGGAATGAAAACAAGTAAAACAAATGATTGTTAAGAGGTAAAGTTATTTGCTTCCTATTACATTGTATAGTTATTAAACAATATAGTTGTTAAGTACTCTATTAATTTGCAATTATTGATTCCAAACTAACCTAAAAGAGACCCATCAAAAGGCACCTTTCTTCCTTCCTACCATCCCTCCTCATGGCATAAAAAGTGCGCAAAGTTAATGAAACCGAGGTTGAAGATTTATAATTTGAAAATAACGTTGCTAGATCATAGAGTGATATTGAAGTAGAAGTTTCTTTTCCTAATAAAACAGTAATAGGATTAAGTAAATATTCGGTAAGCTTACATATTTGAAAGATAAAACTTGGTAGGCCTAAGTGGAAAGATATAGCATATTCATATCTCATATGTCTTGCTAAAGTTTTTATTTTTATTTTCCATGGAAAATAAGATTCTACTACCAGTGAAAGTGAAGGAGTTAAGGGGATTAGAATAAAGGTATCAACCAAAAACATAGAATGCAGTAAAAGCCAAAGCAGACACAGAGAATAAATGCATGCATCATGCTAAACGTATAGCCAAATCCCTACTATGTAAAAAAAAAAAAAAAATTAGCTTCGGTGCCAATTCCAAGTACACAAGCATTTATGTTGGCTGATAAAATAGCTGCGTTATCAAAAAGAAAAATGCTTGGTATACACCCACAATGCTAGGCAACACCTAGTGAGAGAGGGAAAAAAAATATAGGTATGATAAGGTTTATGATGTGATAGGAAGAGAGAGATAGAGAGAAATGAGAGGTGTTGTTGGAATGTTTAAAATAATGGGGTGTATGTGTATCATTACTCTATTAAAAATGACATTCTACATCAACATCGGGTATAGAACAGATAAAAGACTTTCGAATTGAGAAAGTACTTCATTAAAACGTAAGTGCAAGCAAAATAATCATGCATTAATAAAAAATAAAAAATAAATATAACCTCATCTAATCCAAAGAATTTGATACATCCATTATAACAACCAACAAATAAATCAAAGTACATAACCACAAAATATTGTCACTATAAATTCTTATAAAACCAACCATTGCGGAGGATTTGTATTACAATATAAGGCAAAACCATTAAGGAGGATCTCAATTACATTAGTAAGGCAAAATCAGACTCTGAACATAATCCGTAGAGTGCAACCAAACTTTTTTCAAGGGAATTTTTATACGCTCTATCCTATTATCTCTTTGGTTATACAATATAAGTTCATAATCTCTCTTTGCCAGAGGGAGGACATTGCCGTTTTCGGATATCCACCATTGGTATTGCAGATGTAAAAAACTAGAAATTTGAAGGGACTCGCAACTAAAATCTAGCAACCGAGTCCAACACTCCATAGCTCCAAACTCGTTAATTTGCCAAAAAGAAAAACCACTTCCCATGTGATAATGAGAATGACTTAGGCATTCCCTCAAAACACAAAGATCCAGGCTGAGAGGGTGGATTCTTCAATCATTAAGGTGGACAGTTCAACTCCAATTGGAAGCATTGGGAATTTGAATTTGTATACTCGGTGAACTTTGGGATTTCAACCTCATGGCAGGGTTCCAAAACCAGACCCAAGAAAGGGCAAATCCTTGTTCATAATCATGAGTCGTAGCTCTCAAACAGACCAAGCCATTGCAAACCCCAATGATGGTGTACTTGATATTCAATGGGAGGCCACCATCATCAATGGATGATGGATCCTCCAGCAAGCATTGCATGGAGAAGCAGTGTAGGGAATTCGATCCACCCATGTCTTGTAATGTGAATAGGATGGAGGGGATTTTGGAAGATTTTTGAAGATGGAGTTTCACGTATTGATTTTTAAAAACTAGAGGCAAAAAAGTTTGACTTTTCAACAATTGAAATTCATTAACATTAAACAATTTAATGTTTTTTTTTATTACTAAACAATTTAAAGTTAAAAATAGAATACATTTATTATAATACTGAAGACTTTTCAATGACTCATTAAACAATAAAATGTAGATTATGAAAAAATCTCTAATTTAAAAACACATTAAATAATTGTTGAAAATGAAATATAGTAATTACAATAATGAAGATTTTCGTTGACCAATTAAACAACAACATTTAGAATAGGAAAATGTCTTCAAACAATATTTCATTTTATTTTAAATAACAAATTATGTTATTTTATTGTTTTCAAAAGATGTTATTATTTAAAAAATTAAAAATCACAAATATAATAATTGAATGCACATATTCAAACATTTTTAATTTTAAAAATATTATTTTATTTTGAATTGAATTATTTTAAAAATTAAAATTTAAAATAGTGAAAGTAAAATATTCCATTTATTTTATTTTCCATAAATTATATCTTTATTTAAAAATTAATGCATAGTAACTAGTAAATCAATACATGAAATCAAATAAACAAGTATTACAACCATTAATTCCCATTATCCTTCCCTAATACTTAATAATGAACAAAAATGAAAAATAAAATATTTTATAAAATATGAATTAAAAACTCATTATCTATTAAATGCCTTGACTTAGTGATACTAGACCAAAAAAATATCTTGAAAATTAATATAATTATCAAATAAATGAGAAATAAAATAAATAAGAAGAAAATATTTGAATTTCTCCTAGTTTGGGGAGATTTTTAATTTTACACTTAATGATAAAAAATACTATTTTATTTTAAATTTAATGATTTTCTAAATTAAAAAATAATTAAAAAATATTTTTTATTTCATTTTGTGAATATGATATTTTTATTTAAAAATTCAAGTTCATAAATGCAATTAATGATTCATGATTTTAAACACTTGTAATTATGAAATACTATTTTATTTTAAGTGTTATTATTTTTTTAATTAAAAACAAAAAATAGTGAAAAAATATTTTTTATTTACATTTTACATTTGGTGTTTTGTTTTAAAAAATTTTAATTGTTAAATATAATAAAAAAATCATAGTAACCAATATATTAAAGCAGAAATTCTAATACTCAGTAATCAATTGCTAAAACCTAATATTACCCTTTCCCCAATTCCTAATAATAATAAAAATTGAAAATAAGATATTTTGTAAGGTGCGCATTAAAAACTCACTACATATTAAATGTCCTAGTAATTAATATAATTTTTAAATAACTAATAGATAAATTTATTAAGAAGAAATTATTCTTTATTTGAGTGGAAAAATTGTGCCACAACTTCCTTTTTTTATTTTATACAATATTTTATTTAAAATAATAAAATATTCTTTTTATTTTATTTTTTGCATCTAATGTTGTTATTTAAAAAGATAAAAATCATAAATATAATAAATGAAGGTACATAGTAAAACATTTATAATTGTAAAAATATTATTTTATTTTTACCTTAATTATTTCAAAAGTTAAAAATAAAAATAGTGTAAATAAAATATTCTATTTTATTTATTTTTTGTATATAAAATCATTTTTAAAAATAAAATTCATAAGTTTAATAAATAAATACATAATAAACAATAAATGAATGCTTGAATTCAAATAAATATTAAAATTATTAATGTCCATTATCCTTTCCCCAATACTTAATAATGAACAAAAATGAAAAGTAAAATATATTTCGGCCTAGTTGTATATTTTACCATCCAACCAACATCTTTTCATGAATTATACCCCATACCATTTTTTTCCACACATTTGACCATCACAATATTCAATTTTCATGCAATTTGTCCAATTGTCTATTATCGTTAGTTTATTGTCTAATGCCATTAGTTGACTGATGATGTGAAAAAGCTGACTACTGACATGAATTGCTAACATGGCATTAGTGTATTGACGTGCAATTAGGGATATAATATAATGCACAAATTTATTAAAATAGGGAGATAAAATGTGTGAAATTTTGAAGGTAGGAGGCAGAATGTGGAAAAATAATAAATGATAAAAATGTTAAAGATAGGATAAGAACCCTTTTCTTTTTCTTACTCTATAACACCTAAAATCACTAAGCCATTTGACTTATATACTTAATTAATAGACAAAAATTATTATATATATATATATATATATATATATATATATATACTATATTGTTACATTTTTAAGTGCACAAATTTGGTCTCCCAAAGTATAAATCACTGTGCGAATTAATTATAATATAATTACTTAAAAACTAAATCACTTATAAAAAAATTTAAAAAATATACCCTTATAAAATTTGAAGTTACAATGGTAATCCTCTTAAAAATAAATCACTTTTTAAAAATCACTATATTAAACACAAACCAACGAGTCCTATATATAGTGTACGAAAAAATATTAAAAGTTAAAATGATAAATTTATTTATTATGTTTATTTTAATTGAACAAATTTATAAATTATACAAAGTTATTAATTAATTTATATAAATTTTATAATTATATAATTAAATAAATTATAGTCGTCGATGCTCACATAATTTAAGGGAGCATTGTAGTAGTTGTCTAAAATGGGGAGATTATGAATTTGCTTTCCTATTATTGTTAGTTGTGTGATCCATCCTTTCTAGAACATGGCTATGGATTGAGCCACAACATAGGTGTCATTATTTAAAATAATATATTTTTCATGAACTACTACTGGAACTTTCATTGATACTCATATATATATATATATATAGTACAAATCCCTTTTATATAACTCAAAATAATATATTTTTCAAGTTTAAATGGATTTAGAGTAAAAAATGATTTCAGGATGTCTGCATGGGATTGAACCTTTAACTTCTAGAGCAAATTAATTACATTTGTATTACTTATAGCCTTCTCAACAACAAATCATAAAACAATCACTAGCTATTCCTTGTGTACAATCAGTTATGCGCTAAGAGTTTGTTTGGATATATAAACTACTCTATAAACATTTATAAGAAAAGAAAATAAGAAAAATGAAAGTAGTTTTCTTCATGGATAAGTTAAAAATAAGCTTTTGAAAAATCTAATATCGAAGAACTTCTATGAATTAGTATAAGCAAAAGCTAATGTTAACTTACAGAAATACATTTTTTTCCCTTATTTTTTCTCCTATAATTACTTTTGGAAAAATTTATCCATGCATGTCTTAAAAGACATTATGCTTACTAAGTTACTCTGTGCTTGCTCCTTCAGAATCTCCTAGCTCCAGCTAAAAGCATGCAAAGGTGAATCACAAACACTGTTTTAAACGTGAAAGCATTGACAAATAAATAGAAAACAGAGGAATGAGCATAGACAATCCTCCTCTTGTAGTATAATGGATGTATAGAGAAACATATACAGAAGGTGGAGGAGCAACAATGACTGGAAAAAAAGAGCACAGAGAGTTGAGGAGTCAAGTGTACTGAATAAGAGTAATGAAAACTTACTGATGGAAGGTTATAAAATAAAATAAAGTGATGGGTAGGGAATCTGGTGCGGAACATGAATTATAAATGAGAATCCTGCAAATTTGGTAAGGTGGCTAGGGCAATGTTGAACCAGTCCAAAAGGATTGTTTAAATTGGAAAATGAGATCCAATAATAACTTAAAATCGAGTCTCTAAATTCCCAATTACTTCACTGTTATGCGTGTGTGTATCCACAATTGGTGACTTAAAATAAAAATTTAATTTCTACAGAATATTGAGACGTTATAGTAACACTATATACTGAAAATGAGACCTAATGGATCAACAATTTCAATTGAAAACAATTTTACTTCTGTGGATCATACGATAGGTACATAGAAATTCTACTTGCATTGCTCGATCTAGCTTTCACTCTGCTGCAATCTTCTTAAGTTTTTCTGTGTTTGACATTCAGCTTTGATTCATGTCTGTTTTTCTTTTACCTAATATACATCACATGTTCTTGTCACAAAGTGATGTGCTTTACCTCTCAACTCATCTCTCTGTTTATTTCCTTCCTCAATGATATTCCCCTTTCGATCTTTAGCAATCCATCTTCCGAGATATTAGCTTTTACTATAAGAGTTGTTAGCTTCAACAGAATTGTTTCTCTCCTAAGTCCTCTTTCATTTTCTTCACCCTGCAAGTTAGCTTTGCTGAACTGGTTCTTCGGTTCTTCGTAGTTTCCACGCCTGCTTCTACTTCATCAACTATTTGGGACTCGCATGCTGTGGACTCAATTTTCATACCTGCTTCAAATGTACGTATACTCCGATGAGTGATCTCCCTTGAAACTTCTGATATCAGTGTTCCCATTTCTCTTTGGGTCTCAGCAAAACTTGGAACCATTGCTTGATGATCCACAAATGCCCCCAAAGTGTAACACCCTAAATCCGGGTTTACAAATATTCTCATTTTTAAACTTATTTTAATTCAAGAAGCATGTTAACTAACTTTAATTTTTTCCAAAAACTGTGAAGTTAGTAAAACATAGATTGGAATTTTATCGGATGTTTAAAACTTTTCATTAATTAATTTTGGAAGTTGCGTATCACCGCCTCAATTATAAGTATACCTGAAATAGAGATTTTCATATCCCAAATACTTTTCGGAATAATAGTAATATATACATTTCCAAAGCGTATATCAAATACATAGGATAATAGAGTACGAAAACTGAATATACATGCCAGCAATCTGAAGCCTAGGTCTACTCATGCCAAGATACATGAAAAGGAAAAAGGTCCTAGGACTCAGAGCAGACATCACTAATATCCAATCCTGCATGTTAGACCAACCTCCAAACGAAAAGTGACGAAGCTGCTGAAGATAATGTCTTCATGACATCTACAGGTACTGCCACCGGTTCCTAAAAAAAATAAACAGAGGGTGAACTCTCTGCTTCATCAAGCAATACACACAGAACGACTTTAGAAGTTACAAACACCTACAATCAACCACGTCAATGTGGTTATCTACCGATCACACTCAGTACCTAATTGTTTTCATCACTAGAACAATTTACTTATCTTTTACTGGCCAGCTGCCACTGGAACTCCCAGAACTCAGTGGTCTTACACATTTTTGAGTTGGATGACAATTGGGAGTACACCTCTCACCATGGTACTATGGCGGGCTCTCACCAACCGATGATGTCTCGTATTTTTGTCAGGGTGGCCGAGTCAGCTATGTGCTCTATCGTCACAACTCAGTGCCTTACCCTCCAAGGTCAACCTGCCTTACGATCATCTCCCAGGTACCAACTGTGGTCATCCATTACTCTGAGGACTGACTCCTCAACACTCTCCTCACAGAGTTTATTTTCTTTCTTCGTCGCATGTGGGTTTCCCGCTGCACATGGTACAGGTGCGAACGAATTGACGCCGAGCTAAAGGTACCACCTCTATGCTCACATATGCATATATAAATAAGGACTTTGCCTTTATCGCTACATCGTAACGATCTCATCACCCCAAGTGACGCGTCATTCGCAATCCGACCTTGGTTCACAGATAACTCGCAGCTGAAATATCCCACGCGACCTTTTACAGGTCTGTGTGAGCTTTTCTATCAAAGGTACTCGACGGCGGTCCTCAATCAACATATGTCCCAGACATACAACATGGAGATCAAACTCCCCCACTATCACAGTGGTTAAACATTACGACCCCGTCATCTCACAAGCACAATGCTCACTGTAGATAAAGCCTCCACACGACCTCTCAACACTTGCCCATTTGGCTTCCGGTCACGTAAGATTATCCTTCTAAATCGACGCGTAGCATTTATCCACTACACCAGTCACACGTGACCCCCAACGAAAAGGTTTCCCTTCTCATTCGATCCTCACCAACACAAAACAAGGATCACAGAATTACTTATGCCAATCATCAATTACTAAATTCACACTCTTTTTACGGATTAATTCATTACTTTCCGTCATTTTTATCACAAAATCACCGTTTTCCACAAATCTGCTCCGCATGGAGTTCATTTGTTCCCACGAAGATTATAAATCCTCATCCCCACATTCAACATCCACAACACATCAAAATCATGCGCACACAACTTTTTCCACAATGCCCAGGGTTCACACCCCCCAGGTCTTAGTCCACAATATACATAGTATAGTTAATTTGTCTAATGAATCAAGTCACAGATAATTAGTCAACACATAGCATATTGATGAATATTCACTTTTAGAGGTAGAATATCATCTCTCAAGCTTAAATACATCATATCACATCAATAACACAAATATAGTAACAAAATTGACTAGAAAGACAGATTTATCTTTGACCGTACTGAATGTGAGCTCTCACTGATACAAGCAAATGACCTCGGAATTTAAAATTTTTTATATCAAATCAAAGCTCTTGAAATCTATTTTATAGAAATGTATCTCACTTATAAAATCAACATCTAAAAAATTTTATAAAAATTTTCTAAGTCAGCAGCCCTGAATTTTGAATGCTCACTGAACATAGCTCAAAGAAATGTAAATTTCTCCCACTTTCCAAATTCGTTTTGAGCTGAATTTTTTTCAGTAGAAAGGCAACATCTTTATATTTCTAAAAAGGTAACCTTACCCCCAAATTCTTTCCCTATTGTTCCCAGTAAATTTGTTTCTCACAGCCTAAGTTTCAGACTCAAAACAGAGCTCAAAAACCATTGCCCTGTTTCTTTTTAAAAGTTAATTTAGAAATTGGATATGATAATTTTTTTAATTTATATGGTTAAAAAGCTTGTTTTGTATAGTTTTTAATGGTTTAAAAAAACGAAAAAGAAACATTAAACACACAACTGGAAATTTGAGAAAAACCGAGACATGTTCCAGGGAAACTTGAAAACAGAACATCCATTTTTAAAGCCATGGATGAACTTCAAAACGAGGTTTTCTCTCCATGGTGTCAAAATAAAAGTTGTTCCTTTTTGTGTCTATTTTTATTCAAAACAAATTTCGTGAAAAACCAACGGTTAGATCTCCCAAAAATCACAAAACCGTGGGATCTGTCCAGGGACACACGAACCTGACAGGCACTGTTCCATTGTTTTGGGATTTGTTTTCAACATGCAATCTTCATCAATTAATTCTACGAAAATTTGGCATGGATTCCCTTGTTCCAGGGGCCTTCCCACTCAGTTTCAACAGAACAAAAACAACACTAAAGCCAGACATGCACTCACACAGCCACTGCCAAAGGGTTTCAAACCAATTTCATCAACTTTTCACATTCAACCATTCAAACAAACACACACAACAGCCAAAGAGGGCCATGCATACAAGATGTAGTTGAGACCCCTAACCCTCAACCCCATGTACAGAACAAAGCTTAAATTCACAAAGAGTTCCCCTCACCTAGTTTCTTGGTTTCCAGCCGATAGAAAGGAAGAAGAGATGAAGAGAAGACTAGGTAGAGAGGATGAGAGCTGTCAATGGTGTGCATGCAAGACTTCAAGCTCCAAACATGGCTTCCCTTTTCTCCTTCAAACTCTTGGCCAGCAGGTGCAAGGAAGAGAGAAGAGAGCTTTCTGGTGCAATCAGAAGAATCGAAAGAAAATGCTGGAAGATTCACGTAAACATTGAGTTTTAATTTAGATTTTTACTTTTTGCACCTTACTTCCTCTAAGCACACCCCCCTTTTTCTTTTATTTTTTTTTCTTCTACAACTTACGGAACTCACGTAAAATTCTAAAAAATTCACAATAACACTATGGTCCATAACAAAATATAGAACTTAAGTTAATTATTATATCAATAACATAATTTAAATTTAGTTTGCTCTTTCATTATTAATCAAACACTTAATCATACAATTAGGAAAATCACAACGTTACAATTCTCCCCAACAAGAAAATTTTCTAATTAAATATCTCACGATCATACTTATTGGGTTGAAATTTTCGGGGTGTTACACAAAGTATAAACTAATTGATAGTGGAAAATTAAAACAAAAGTATCATAACATAACAATACGTGCACTACAAAAAAAATAGCATAACAATTAAAAAACAATGAAAGATATTGTTATCAAAGTCGTAGAATATTCCCATGCATGGTGTGCGGCAGTCTCCTTATATATATCATACATTAATCGGCTACAACACATGAAAATACAATCAATTTAAAACTGATTACATACACACATCCCAGCAGCTAGCAGTAGCACAAACCGGATTTAGCGATCTACTCACACTGACTGAATAAAAGGCCAATTAAATAATTCGGAAAACAAACAGATCATAACAAATACAAGGCTAATAATAAAGATTCCAAAAGGAAAAGTACACAATACACATGCCTCCAGCACGTGGGTGCCACCGTTTTATTTGCTTCACATTAAAAGGAAAAGAAGCTTTCAAACGAGAGTTGACCACTAAAGGGGTCTAACTCAATTAGTTAATTAGTTGAGTAAGATAGGTGAATTGTTATAAAATCTCTTAGTACTTGTCTTTGATTTCTACAGATAAAAAAAAAGAAGAGAATTGACCACAGCTGTGTAAGGACACAACACTCAAGAGAAACTCCTCATGCAAACCCCATAAACAAACGCAAGAACACCGTGACGAATCCACTTGCCCTATTTGTTGAGAAATATGCCAGAAATCTTTAATTTAGATGTTTGAATAATTTAGTTTATCTTTTGAGAATTTGTTATTTGTTTCATATTTAGGATATTGTTTAGATTTAAAATTATCTCTAAGATATTGTTTAGATTTAAAGATATTATTAGGGATTTGTTTTATTTTTAAGATTAGGAAATTAGGCCCATAAATAGATGCTCTTGATATGAGAAGAATCACCCAACCTGAAGAGGATGTCACCACCCCAACCACCCTAGATGAGAGGGAGGTCACATGAAGAAAGGGTTTGCAAGTTTTCATAAAAACTTGTAATATGTCCATGGGTTTGCAAGTTCTACAAAAACTTGTAATACATATGAATATGAATAGGTTTGCAAGTTTTTCCTTCTCCATAAACACTTGTAATATGTCCATGGGTTTGCAAGTTTCACAAAAACTTGTAATGCATATGAAGATGTCCAAGGGTTTGCAAGTTCCATAAAAACTTGTAATGTAGATGAATAAAATATTTATGAAGCTCCTCCTCTTTACAATATATCTCCTTCTTCTTTACTAATGCATCTTTTCCGCATATAACCCATCAGCGCTCACAAAAATAACATATCACTATTGCCGTCGTGTACTTTACTGTTGTCAATGTCATCAGCAGCCTTCTGATCAGCTGCTCCTGCCTCAGGCCGATCTGCCACTCCCAGCCCATCTACTGCTCCTGTCCTGTCTTCCAGTGCATCCATGGCATCTGAAAATTTTCTATTCTTCTTCTTTGCAGGTGCTTCTTTGCTCTCCTTAGACAACTCTCTTTGTCAATGCTGGGTTGGTGGAGCGGATGGCTTGGCTGATTTGGAGGACGGAGATGTTATAGGGAACTTCTTGAACAGATTTGATGAAAAAGGAGTGGAGTGTGCTGCCATTGGTGGCCGTGAAGCCCACCTTGAGGTTGGTGATGCTGACATAGCCCGCGGTGCCGAACATGGAGGAGACAAGGGTGGTGCCATTGGTGACATGGAGCTTTTTGGCGTCAAAGTAGTCGACAAGGACATGGAGGGAGAGGACGTTTTTTAGAGCAGGGATGGAGAGGTGCTTGTGGAAGAGGGAGAACATGGCGGTGTTGTCGATGGCGAGGACGGTGACGGTCTGGTGGCGGTTGATCTTGGTGGCCAGGCGGGTCACCGTGAGGTAATGGTTGAAAGTGGAGAAGCTGGGGTGTTTCGCGAGTATGCACGTGATGTCATGGCCGTTGGCGGTGGTGGAGATGAGTGCTAGGAGGAAGAGGAGGAGGAACTTCATCTTAGAAGATTATTAGGGAAAGAGAGAGAGTGGAGAATGGAGAAGAAGAGAGGGGTGTGTGTGGGTTTATAACTAATGTCTGTCTAGCTATTTGAGTGAGTGTGTGTTGTGTGGTATTATTAATTAATTTGGGGTGTTTTTGTGTGCTGACAAACAATGCCAGGTTGGTATTGGGTAGGAGATGGATCCCATTGTGGATTGGATTGAAGAATTGTGATTAGAATATTGGATTTTTAAAGGCAAAGTGCCACCATCTAGGAAAGGAAAATTGCCTAAATATTACCATTGTAGGGTTGTTTCGATCTTTTGGGAGAGGAAAAAGATATTTGAACAGGCAAGAGGTGTTTACATCTAGAGATAAGTAGAGAAGAAATATAAATAATTGATATCATTGGTAACTTGATGCCATAAGAAGAGACAGAAAGAAACTATATATATGAATGTTAACAGGTGTTGTGTTCGTTTGAATATCCAAAAATCATAAGTCTCTATGAGAAATCACATGAATCTTTTCTCTCCTCAAGGACAATAATTATTGTTTAATATCACTTGGCTGTATCGAGTATAAAAATTAAGAATGATTAATTGATCCCATGAAATTTCCATTCTTTAAACACTACTTTTCTTCTTTCAAAATTCGAAGCACGTGGATTAAGATGAAGTTGAAGATGGATGTCACTTGTCACCATCCGTTGTGTGCGTGAGCTTCACTCAATTGAGATCCGTTTTCAACCGTAGAGAGGTGGCATCATGGCCATTGAATTCGACCAGAAAAAGGGCATATTTTACCTTTCTGTGCTCTAATTGGATGTCAACTCTGAAATGATAATGAGAAACCTTGTGGCTTACGAGGCCTCGACCAAACTAGATTTCCTCATCTTCACAAGGTACACTTAAGTGATTCGAGAAATCATAGACACTGTAGAGTATTTGATGTTGCTCTAGAATGCAGGCATCATAGAGTCAAGTAGCTTTTTGAGACTACAAAAATAGTTAATTATTTATGGCTTAAATACTTTTTTAGTCCTTGCAATTTAGTGTTTTTTTATTTTTCGTCCTTGCAAAATTATTTTTTTGGTTTTAGTTATCACAAATTATGTTTGTTTTGTTTTTGGTCCTTAAAGTGGTTTAAATATCGTTTTGAATAGTAAAGAAAGAGCTATCTAAATCACTATAAGAACGAAAAACAAAACAAACATAATTTGCAATGACTAAAACCAAAAAAATAATTTTGTAAGGACAAAAAACAAAAAAACACTAAATTGCAAGGACTAAAAGGGTATTTAAACCATTATTAATTTATTAGTAAACAGCTGTTTATCTTTTTTTAATAACTTATTATAATTAATAGGACTACGACTTTCAAGTAATAAAAATAGTAAGACACTAATAATACCATAAAAATACTGCATTTGCAAATAATTCAATAATATAGTATTATATTAAAGTGTATTTAATAAATAATCTAAAAATATTAATAAATATATTGTTGTAATTAAGAATTAAAAAGTTTAACTACTAATTAAAAGTTAAAAAAATCTGAAATCTAAATTAAATTTAAAGAATAAGAATTATAAATATTTTAAAACATCAAAATTTATTTAACTTTATTATTTATTTTTTTCAATAACATCCTTTTATTCCATGTAACAAAAATTAAAAATAATTGATATTTTTAATTTTTAAATTAAATGATTTAAAAACAAATTAAGAGGAAAGTTTGTGAATAAGATTCGTGTAAGTTGTGAAAAAAACTCATCCTTTAAATTAAAGCTTGTTGTTATTAGGTTTTGTTCTATAAAAATTATCAATTTATTAAAAGCTTTTTTATGAAAAATGTTTGGCCTAACTTTCCTTTTAAGGAGAAGATAAGTTCATAAAATAATTGGACAGAAAAGACTCTTACTAATGAGAACAATACTTATTAGTCTTTAGCTCCTAATTGAGAAATGCTTTACTAAAATAAAATAAAAAATCTTAATATTGTTCTTTGGAATCGATGACTAATAATTAATTCACGTCAAGTGCTTCCCACGAGCAAAACTCATACCAACTGTTAAATGCACTTGGGTGATTCATTAAATGTTCTTAAGCAGTTCGTGACTGAGAAGAATGGTGGCTAACTAGATTGATGATTCAGGGAAGGGTTGGGTCAACTCCAGGGTGAAAGTTGACAACTTGGAAACCATGAACTTGTTTGGTTTTAGGCTGATGTGACTGGGAATATACTATATGTTCAAAGTTATGTTTGGATAAATTTTTTCATAAGTATTTCTAAGAAAGTAAGAAAAAAAAATTAAATGAACTTATTAATAAGCTAAAATGATCTTATTTATAACTTAATTTGTAAAAGTTCTCATATATTAATTTTTCTAAAAGATGATTTTTAATTTATACATAAATTAATTTTAATTTATGAAGAAATATATTTAATTTTTTTCTTCTTATTTTCTTATTTTAGAAATACTTACAGAAAAGTTCATCTAGACTGATGCTAATAAAGAAAGAATTCTAATAATAATAATAATAATAATAATAATAATAATAATAATAATAATAATAATAATAATAATAATAATCTACATCGTCATGTTATTTGAGGTCTGAGAAATCGTTTTCACCACCTCTAATTTGTTGACTTGGTCAATTGGTCACTCAACAATAATGTGGAAGCTAATTGCGCATTTGTAAAATATGTAATTTATATCCATACAATGTAAAGCATTCATGCGCATTTTTACTCAAAATACTATATTAAATCATAAAGATCTTTTATGTGTCACTCAATTTTTATTCTAAGTCTTCATCCACATATCTCGTGGTATAAACCAAAGCTTTGGGGTTTCTAACATCCTTCACTTGATTATATATAATTCAAATTGTTGTCAATATAATAATGTGGTAAGATTCATGGATCCCCTAAAGCAATGCGATAAGATATGTTAGTGGATCCCCTTTAAGATTCGTCATAATGTGGAATTACTAGTTGCCAATATTTACCGGTCACTTTTGGTGCTCCACCATAATATTGGATTCTTTTATTAGAATATGTTTCTATATTGTAAAATGCTTTTGTAAAAAAAAATCCATATAATAATTAATTAATTACATACAAAATTCACAAAAAAACAATTAATTACATACTAATCATGATGATTGTATGTAACACTATTTACCTGAAAATCTTTATTGCAGCTGTGCTCACCATCATGCATCTTAATTTTCAATTTGTTTTGTGTAAAAAAAAAATCAATTTATTTATAAAAATATAGTGCACACTGTACACCATTTTAAGAACATCCATAACACGGTTAAATTAACTTTTCAGAGAAGAATTTTTCCTTCAAATCCAAGACTTCCTTCAAGTGAAATTAAACATGTGTCACTTGAATTAATCAACCATATCTTGATGTGTACACCATATCTATATACATTATTTTTATACCAATAATATTGATGCATTAATAACCCTATTATGAGAGGTGATAACTAACTATAATATATGCACTCCACGTAATATATATGTTAATTGCTGCCAGTTATTTGTAATAATTATTTATATAAATTGATGTGAACAAGTGATGTTTGAAATGCCTAACTGATATTCTTATAAAAATAAAATAAAATGCCTTTTAATTATTTCCTGTTTCTTCATTTTTAGGTTGAAGACTTCATACAACATATACATCTGGAGTGCTACAGAAAGAAAAATCTTAAGTAGGCAACGAAATGCTTAGAAAATTATATTATAATTAATTTGTTTGGTTTGAAAAACTATTTTTAGTTTTGAAAATAATATTTAATTTAATTTTTTCGTATATTAAAAATTAACATGCTTAGTTTGTTGAGCTCAAATATTTTTGTATACAACAAAAATAATGAAAACTTGCATGTAGCAACTTAAAATAAAAATTTTCAGTTAATAATGGGTCAACCTAGAATTTGTTGCAGCCATTTCTTGGCTAATATAAACTAATTTAGGGTGGAATGGAAAAGTCTGCAATCTTTACCACCTCTCATTAGTTCATTGGTGCAGGGAGGGCTGCTATGCGATCATAGTTGACGCATAATTTAGAATGGAAATCACTTTCATCACCATTAATTCACACGGCATTTACTGTGGATCAATTGACCATAATGTCTTGTGTAATGGAAGACTTAATAATAAAATTATGTGTTTTATAACCATTTAGCATAACAAACCGGTTGGGGACAATTTAGCATAACCATTTGGCAAAGCAAAACCCCACATGGCCTCTCTAACAGTCTTCAATTCAGAATCAGATGAAGACTCTTGGGTCATCCAAATCAACCAGTTGGTGAGTGAAACCAACCTTTCAATCTTGAACAAAATACCTGTTTGCATATACCAAGTCCCCAAATCTTTGAGTTGTGCCAAGCCAGAAGCCTTTTCCCCACAACTTATAGCCATTGGTCCATATAACCACTTTTGTCCTGAGCTCTATTCCATGGAGAGGTTAAAGATTTTTGCTGCCAAAAGGGTCCTTGACCACTTCAACAAACATGATCTCAAACAACTAGTTGAGCAACTCCACAACACAGGGCCATTCATCCGTGCTTGTTACCACAAATACTTGGACCTCAAGGAAGATACCTTGTTATACACCATGGCACTTGATGGTTTGTTCTTATTGAATTTCTTCCACAATTATCTCAATGAGGAAGTATCTGGTTCTTTCATGACAGGACTAGAAGAACAAGTTCAGATAAGTGGTGTGAAGCTAACCAAGGATGCCATCATAAGGGACATGATCATGGTGGAGAACCAAATTCCAACCTACATGTTGCTGAGGATCTTGGTGCTTGAAAGCTCCAAACCTGTTGATTCAGTTCAAGAGTACTTGGGTTCAATGCTCTTGTCATTCTGTGAGAAACACTCTCCACTCAAGTTAACTCATACCCCCACATTTTCTGAAGCTGTCACCAAGCATTATCATATCTTGGATCTCATGTATCATTTGGTGGTCTTTGAACAAGAAAAATTAGAAACACCAACACCTGAGAGCGAAGGTATGAGCAAGCCCTATAGTAATTGCTCTAACACTTCTACAAGAAGCTCAAAATCTGAAGGCATAGTCACATTCTTAAAGAAAGTTGAAGGTCTACTAACATGGACACTTGGCACTCTTAAAAGGCTAAAGGTCATGAACATTCCTCTTCCACAACCCATTAAACGACCCCTAGATGCAATGTTCAACATGCCAACAAATTTTCAAAAGTTTTCATCACAAATTCCACCTTCTGAAACAGAAGCTCCTGTGGTTGTTTCCATCCCTTCTGTGCGTGAGCTTCACTCATAGTAACATAATTCGCTTATCTCACTGAGAACCGCGAATTGGTTCGTGCAAACCAATTCGCGGTACGTTTTCGTACCGGGACGTCGAAATTCGTCATTGAATTCATTGAGGAGACGAACCAGGGAAGATAAAAAGGATTGCAAGATGTTGCTGGAAACTTAGAGAAAACCATTAACAGAAAAGTGAAGATCCAAAAAAATGAGTTGAAAGGCAGTCGCGCGCTCCAGGAACTTGCATCAGAAAGCTATGAAAAGAAATTTGCCATCGCCCATCACTGAAGGAACAGAAAAGATTGTAAAAGAAGAGTAGAAGACAGAAGATGAAAGGATTCTTTTTTTTAATTAGTGCTTGTTTCAGAAAGGAGTTAGTGGCTTAGTATGGTTTTCGAGGAAGTTATTATCGAGAGAAGTTACACGCTTTAAAGCACAACCAGAGGGAATGGTGGTGCTGGTTTCAAAAAAAATTATTTATTTGAATAAATTAAAGAAATTAATTATTTTACATCTATCTATCACTTTCTGGATAAGTTATATGACTAATTGAATTTTTAATTTAAAAAATAAAATTACTTATTAGAATAAGTTAACTTATATTGTAGAAACTTAAAAATAAAATAATCAATTTATTGATTAATTTGTATCTGAAAAATTATATTAATAAACATATTTTAATAAAAATAAAATACTTTGCAATAAAAATTATATTAATCAAACTATGGATGTATACCCCCCACGAACCAATACTTTACAAGGTCGCGTACCCAAACCCGTACCACGTACCAAATAGTACCATGAATTATGTGACTATGGCTTCACTCAGTTGGGATCCATTTTCAACCCTCAAAAGGTGGCATAATGGCCATTGAATTCGACGAGAAAAAAAGCATATTTTACCTTCCTGTGCTCAAATTGGATGTCGACTCTGAAGTGATAATGAGAAATCTTGTGGCTCATGAGGCCTTGACCAAACCAGATTGTCTCATCTTCACAAGGTACACTGGATTGATGCAGGGAATCATAGACACTGTGGAGGATGTGAAGCTGCTCAAGAATGAAGGGATCATAGAGTCAAGTAGCTCTCTCAGTGTGGAAGAAACTGAGGAACTGTTCAATGGAATGAGCAAATCCATTGGACCTACCAAGACTGAGAAGTTGGATGAGACCATTAAAAAAGTTAACAAGTACTTTCCTGAGAAGAAGAAGGCCAATCCCTACAGGATCTTAAACAATTATGTGTACTCTTCATGGAGGCTCTTGACACTTCTTGCCACCTTTGTCCTCTTGGCCATGACAGCTCTTCAAACATTTTGCACTGTTTATGATTGTCCAAGTCATTTTAGAAATAGATAAATTTTCGTATCAATTTTAGAGATTTAGGTTAAAAGATTCCGCAATGTATAAATAAAAATTGGGAGTGAGAGAATGAAAAAAGTAAAATGAATGATTGTTAAGAGGTAAAGCTATATGCTTACTATTACATCTGTTATAATAATATATATAAAAGCTGAGAAACAAACTCTTGAAATGTCACATAAGCTTCTTGAATTTTTATTATTTAGCCATTTTATACATTTTCACTCTCATCGAGTGTCTATCTTACATTCTTTTTAACAACGATCATAATCTTACCATGAATGTAAATTAATAACTTTAAATACTACTAACCTCATACATACTTGTCATTTTTTTTATAACCTTCACTTTTGCCATTATTATTGCATATATTTTTTATAACCACAGTATATAATTAGGATCTTTGGTTTTTCGGTCATTTGGACTGGTAATAGGACTAATCCTTGATCTAAGTCTTGATCCCATTTAAAACTCATTGTCTCTTTCCAAGGATGTATTATGTGGAAATCGAACCTAAGTCATCTTCCACCAACTCAACGTATTGCTAACTGAATTACAACCATTAAGTATACTATTGAACATATTAAAACTTCATAATAAATTATAAATAATTATTATTGCATTAAAAACATATACCAAATTGTAGACAAGAAGAAAGCGCTTTAGAATGCAAGAAGATCAATTGTAGTTTACTCCATCAAAAAGTTATAGCTTTCGTGATTTTCTTTTAAAGAATTGTAGCTCTTTCCATACATTTGTTTTCAGTTGTATAAATACATTCATTTATTTTTCAACTAACTTTGTAGGACCTACCATTTGTGTGTTGATTAATTCTAATGTCAAACATGAATTAAATTTCAATGTATAACTTTTTTTTAAAACTTTTAAAATTTTATTTTCAATTTAATTATATATTTTCTATTTTATTGAGTATAATAACATTTGATCAAGCAAATAAAAATTTAATATGTAAAAGCATACTAAAGATGTTAATTTCTACAAGAACATCAATTATTTTTTTTTAATCTATTATGTTTTTTTTATAGCAATCTATTATGTTACTACTATCAAAATTTGTACACTTTGTAATTTAATACAAACAAGTCTTATGCTTTTATAGGATTAAGAAAACAATTCAGTTAGCTTACATATTTGTAGGGTAAAACTTGGAAAAGTGGAAAGATATAGCATATACACATCTCATATGTCTTGCTAAAGTTTTTATTTTCGGCAACATAATATTTTCCATGGAAAATAAGATTCTACTACAAGGAAAAGTGAAGGAGTTAAGGGGATTAGAATAAGGTATCAATGCAAAACAGAAAAAGCAGTAAAAGCCAAAGCAGACACACAAAAAATAAATGCATGCACCATGCTAAACGTATAGCCAAATCCCTCTATAAAAAAAAAAGAAATAAATTAGCTTCAGTGCTAATTCCAAGTACACAAGCATTTACCATGGCTTATAAAACAGCTGTGTTATTAAAAATGACATTCTACATCAATATCAGGTATAGAACAGAAGCGGCTTTCCAATTGAGAAAGCATTTAATTAAAATGTACATGCTGAGCAAAATAATTATTTATGTAAAATAAAATAAAAAATCTCATCTAATCCAAAGATTTCGATACAACCATTATAACAACCACCAATTAATAGAATCAACCAACATTGGTCAAAAAAAAAAAATAGAATCACCCAACAAATAAATCAAAGTACATAACCACAAAATATTGTCACACAATAAATTCTGATACATCCATTGCGGAGGATATCTATTACAATATAAGGCAAAACCATTAAGGAGGATCTCAATTACATCAATAAGGCAAAATCAGACTCTGAACATAATCTGTAGAGTGCAACCAAACTTTTTTAAAGGGAACTTTTATACGCTCTACCCTGTTATCCCTTTGTTTATACAATATAAGTTCAGAATCTCTCTTAGCCAGCAAGAGGACATTGCCGTTTTCTGATATCCACCATTGGTATGGCAGATGTAAAACACTAGAAATTTGAAGGGACTCACAACTAAAATCCAGCAACCGAGTCCAAGACTCCACAGCTCCAAACTCGTTCATTTGCCAAAAAGAAAAACCACATTCCATGTGATAACGAGAATGACTTAGGCATCCCCTCAAAACACAAAGATCCAGGCTGAGAGGGTGGATTCTTTTAAGATCACCAGGAAGCAACAAATATCTGTGTGTCTCATCCCTTAAATCAAATGAATAAATTTGATACTGTTTGGGATTATCAGTACCAAGGTTTGCTATCCAGTTAAGTGTGTCATTGACGTACTGTCCATTAGTGGATAGCCCTAGTTTGGGAAAACCAAACCAACTTGCAACCTTTCTCCAACAATTGTCACCTAGGCAGTGAACTCTCACTTCTGTTTCCTTTGATTGTGTATTCACAACCATTGCAACAACCTTGTAAATATTTCTTGAATTATCATAGCCAAAGCTCATCTTCACAAAAGCATTGGAAATTTGAATTTGTATACTTGGTGAACTTTGGGATTTCAACCTCATGGCGGGGTTCCAAAACCAGACCCAAGAAAGGGCAAATCCTTGTTCATAATCATGAGTCGTAGCTCTCAAACAGACCAAGCCATTGCAAACTCCAATGATGGTGTACTTGATATTCAATGGGAGGCCACCATCATCAATGGATGATGGATCCTCCAGCAAACGTTGCATGGAGCAGCAGTGTAGGTAATTTGATCCACCCATGTCTTGTAATGTGAATAGGATTGAGGGGTTTTTGGAAGATTTTTGAAGATGGAGTTTCACAAATGTAGGATCAAAGATGAGGGAACTCCATGACTTGGAAACACATTGGAAACGCATGAGAGCCTTCACCGGAACCGTCAACAAGATTTTCTCTAGGAGTTCCTGAGGGAGAGATGGAGTATAATGAGGAGCAGACATCTTTGTTAATGTGCAAATGAATTCTGAATGCTGAAGTTGTGAATGTGTAAAAGCAATTTGAATACTGAACACAAGGAAGAAACACTATTTATACAAATTTAACATCATCTATTAAAGGGAAAAAATTAGTGTCTTCATATTTAAAAGAATAAAAATCTTGAAAAGTCAAATCTTTTAAAAACTAGAGACAAAAATGGTTGACTTTTTTTTAATCTCATATACATATTGACTTTTAAAAACTAGAGGCAAAAAATGGTTGACTTTTCAACAATTGAAATTCATTAACATTAAACAATTTAATGTTTTTTTATTACTAAACAATTTAAATTTAAAAATAGAATACATTTATTATAATACAGAAGACTTTTCAATGACTCATTAAACAATAAAATGTAGATTATGAAAAAATCTCTAATTTAAAATCACATTAAATAATTGTTGAAAATGAAATATAGTAATTACAATAATGAAAGTTTTCATTGACCAATTAAACAACAACATTTAGAATAGGAAAATGTCTTCAAACAATATTTTATTTTAAATAATAAAAGTATCTTTATTTTATCATTTGCATAGAATGTTATTATTTTAAAAAAATAAAAATAATAAATATAATAAATGAATGCACATATTCAAACTTTTTTAATTTTAAAAATATTATTTTATTTTGACTATTTCAATGTGTTGAAAATGAAATATAGTAAGTACAATAATGAATATTTGCATTGACCAATTAAACAACAACATTTAGAATAGGAAAATGTCTTCAAACAATATTTCATTTTATTTTAAATAATAAATTATTTTATTTATTTTATTGTTTTCAAAATATGTTATTATTTAAAAAATTAAAAATCATAAATATAATAAATGAATGCACATATTCAAACATTTTTAATTTAAAAATATTATTTTATTTTGAATTGAATTATTTTAAAAATTAAAATTTAAAATAGTGAAAGTAAAGTATTCCATTTATTTTATTTTCCATAAATTTTATCTTTATTTAAAAATTAATGCATAGTAACTAGTAAATCAATGCATGAAATCAAATAAACAAGTATTACAACCATTAATTCCCATTATCCTTCCCCAATACTTAATAATGAACAAAAATGAAAAATAAAATATTTTATAAAATATGAATTAAAAACTCATTATCTATTAAATGCCTTGACTTAGTGATACTAGACCAAAAAAATACCTTGAAAATTAATACAATTATCAAATAAATGAGAAACAAAATAAATAAGAAGAAAATATTTGAATTTCGCCTAGTTTGGGGAGATTTTTAATTTTACACTTAATGATAAAAAATACTATTTTATTTTAAATTTAATGATTTTCCAAATTAAAAAATATTTTTATTTCATTTTCTGAATATGATATTTTTATTTAAAAATTCAAGTTCATAAATATAATTAATGAATCATGATTTTAAATACTTGTAATTATAAAATACTATTTTATTTTAAGTCTTATTATTTTCAAAATTAAAAACAAAAAACAGTGAAAAAATATTTTTTATTTAGATTTTACATTTGGTGTTTTGTTTTAAAAAAATTTAATTGTTAAATATAATAAAAAAATCATAGTAACCAATAAATTAAAGCAGAAATTCTAATACTCAGTAATCAATTGCTAAAACCTAATATTACCCTTTCCCCAATTCCTAATAATAATAAAAATTGAAAATAAGATATTTTATAAGGTGCCCATTAAAAACTCACTACATATTAAATGTCCTAGTAATTAATATAATTTTTAAATAACTAACAGATAAATTTATTAAGAAGAAATTATTCTTTATTTGAGTGGAAAAATTGTGCCACAACTTCCTTTTTTATTTTATAAAATATTTTATTTAAAATAATAAAATATTCTATTTATTTTATTTTCGGCATCTAATGTTGTCATTTAAAAAGATAAAAATCATAAATATAATAAATAAATGTATATATTCAAACATTTATAATTGTAAAAATATTATTTTATTTTGACTTTAATTATTTCAAAAGTTAAAAATAAAAATAGTGTAAATAAAATATTCTATTCATTTTATTTTTTGTATATAAAATCATTATTAAAAATAAAATTCGTAAGTGTAATAAATAAATACATAATAAACAATAAATGAATGCTTGAATTCAAATAAATAAATATTAAAATTATTAATGTCCATTATCCTTTCCCCAATACTTAATAATGAAGAAAAATGAAAAGTAAAATATTTAGGCTTAGTTATATAGTTTACCATCCAACCAACATCATTTCCCGGATTATACCTCATACCATTTTTTTCCATGCATTTGACCATCACAGTATTCAATTTTCATGCAATTTGTCCAATTGTCTATTATCGTTAGTTTATTGTCTATTGCCATTAGTTGACTGATGATGTGAAAACGCTAACTACTGACATGAATTGCTAACATGGCATTAGTGTATTGACGTGCAATTAGGGGTAAAATGCATGAATTTATTAAAATAAGGAGGTAAAATGTGTGAAAAATTGAAGGTAGGAGGCAGAATGTGGAAAAATAATAAATGATAAAAATGTTACAGATGGGATAAGAACCCTTTTCTTTTTCTTACTCTACAACTCCTAAAATCACTAAGCCATTTGACTTATATACTTAATTAATAGGTAAAAATTATTTTATATATATACTATTTTTAAACTATGGATGGATGAAAACAGGTAGGTTTAGGTAGGATACTTAGTTCCTAGGGACAGAACCAAACATAGATGTTAGGGAGGCCAAGTGATAAACCATATTTTGTATGTAATGGGACATGAGTTTTGGCCCTAAAATGCTTTATTTTATATAAATTATTTTTT
Source organism: Pueraria montana var. lobata (assembly GCA_026413185.1). NCBI lineage: Eukaryota > Viridiplantae > Streptophyta > Magnoliopsida > Fabales > Fabaceae > Pueraria > Pueraria montana. Next base: position 71,192,037 of record CM048648.1, read on the forward strand.
CAAAGCTCACCTTTTATGCTAAGTGTGTAACAGGAAAGCCCCTAAGAGAATAAACATGAAAAGAGCCTAAAAAGGGATAATTTGAAGAATATTTGAACATCTCCCGAAGAGCACGACCATGCTCAATGAGCACGGTCATGCTCAAGAATGTGCTCAAATGGGCACAACCATGCTCGAGACCGTGCTCCGATTTAGGAGTTATCAACATCATCATTTTTTGAGAATGGCAAGAGCATGGCCGTGCTCTAATTTGCACAAAAAGAGCCTTCAACGTCAACCTTTTCCGAGCACAGCCGTGCTGAAACAGACATTTGAATTTTGAATTTTGACCGCTCAAAGAGCATGGCCATGCTCCCGTGAGCATGGCCGTGCTAACTTCTGCATGACAGTTACACTTTTGTATTATAAATAGAAAGTTGGAAGTGAGGGTTGGGGCATCTTTTATTCTATTCTAAAATAGAAAGGAGTGAGTGAGGGACTCTGAGGGAGCTCTAGTGGGTAGGAAAGAACATGAAGAACATCACAGGGGTTCTAAATTGTAATATTTCTTACTCTCTTTTATTCTTCATGTATTTTGGGTCGTTCATTTGCCTTCCTGTGCCTATGGCTGGCTAATTTTCCCCTTTCTAGGGTCATGATGTAATTGTGCCTGTAGACCCCAATTTCTTATTTTTAATTGAAGTTCATGATTATTCAGACAATAGTTTTGTTCTATAGCTTTTAATTATTTTAGAATTGATCACTCTAAATCATTAGTCTTTTATTCGTTAGTGACCATCTTCGTATAATTGACAAAATTGTAGAACAATTGGGTTTATGAAATAACGAATGGCCAAACGTATTTTGTGAACTTTTGACCAGATTAATAATTTTTAATCTTTCTCTATGTGATTATGCTTTCTCCCAATTTGAACCCTAAATGACCAAATAGGAATTAAATTAGGGGAAAGACTATTAGTAGTGTTTGACTAGAACTTGTTAGCAATTTAAAGAGAAGTCAACAATTGAAGATTAATTAAGAGATCAATTAGAATAGGAATTGGGGAATTTATTTGTATAATTGATATCATGACCCTAGGCTTTCTTATTCATTAATCTTGTAAATTATTTATTGCTCGTACTCTGAATTCTATTTTCTTCAAGTAATTGAACATATTTTCTCAAACTGTCGATTGAATTAAATTGTTTAGTTTAACGCAATTTTTGAATTATTTGGGAACTCCTCCAGTCCTTTGGGTACGATATCCGGACTTAGGTCCATTGTAACTACAACGTAGGGTATGCTTGCCCTTATGCAATCATATTTTTACACATCAAGTTTCTGGCGCCGTTGCCGGGGACTAGTTGTGTAGTTCCTGGATAATTTTTTTTGTGAAAACTGAACAATTTTTGTTTATAGTGTTCATAGTTTTTGTTTCATTGTTCATCTGTTTTATTTGTTTTAATTTTAATTTTTGTTTTTAATTTTTAAAATTTTTAAATTTGAATTTTTTTCCTTGGACAGTTGCGTTTTAATTTTTTTCTTGTGTTGACAGTTTATGCTCACTCGATCTCAGAGGCCAACACTTCAGAACGTACCTGAGATTGAGAAACTTGCTAGCAAGAATAGAGTTGAACAAAGAAGAAGGAAAATGGCTGAAGCAAATGGTGGCAATGGGGGTGGAATTGTCAATAAGGATCCACCAGAGCAAACCTTGTTGGACTATCTCACTCCTCAAGTGGGGATAGCCAATAGTATATTGCTACTAGACTTGGGGAATGTGAATGTGGAGATGAAGTCAGGATTTCTCCAGATGATTGAAAGCAATCAGTTGTTCTCTTCTGGAGCATAGCATCATCACCTGGGATATGTGCACCAACAAATTTCTTTGGAGGTACTTTTCTGTAGTGAAGACAGACCAAATACAGAGAGAGATTGGTAACTTTGCTCAAAAGGAGCAAGAGAGTCTGTCTGAGGCATGGGAAAGATTTCAGGAGTTGCTCAGAAGCTGTCCTCACCATGGCTACCCTCCCAGAGGGTGATCAGATTTTCTATGGGGGCTTGTCTTCACATAACAGGACAAGTCTTGATGCTGCCTGTGGAGGGTCTTTGATGAAGAGACCACCAACTGCTGCTATGGAGATTATTGAGGACATGGCCTCAAATGCCTACAACAACACTGGAGATAGGCGAATTTTGAAGAGGTCGGTGATTTAGGTAGAGGCTAGTTCATCTATTCGAGGCATTGATCAGAAGCTAGATATGCTATCTAAGCAAATGGAGACCTTGATGAAGGCACAAGTGCAACTAATGAGTGCAGCTCTCCCACCCCTACTTGTAATAAGTGTGGGGAAGTTCATGAAGGGAGAGAGTGTCCTATGAGCAGTGCCTTTACCAAGGCAATTAAGGAGGTGAACTATGTTGGAGGTAAGGGCATAGGATATAATCCTTACTCCAATACCTATAACCCAGAATGGAAGGATCACCCTCATCTTTCTTGGGGAGACTAGATGAACCAAGATCTTAGGCAGGGGCAGAATCAGAATACCTATCAGAATCAGAATATGTGTAGGTCCCCTCACCAGCAAAACCAGAGAATGAGACAAGAAGAGAGGAAGCCAACACTGCAAGATGCCATGATGCAGTATATAGCTAAAAATGATGATTGTATGAAGTCTTTTGAGATACAGATGGCTAATCTAACAACTCTGTTGTCTCAAAGAACTCTTGGTACCCTTCCCTTCCAAACTGAAGAAAATCCTAAGAAGGAGGAGGTGAATATGGTGATGACCAAGAGCAAGAAGGCTAAGGAGGAGCTGAAGAAGAAGGAAGAGCCAGCTCTAGTTCCAGAAGATGAGGTTCTTATTGAAGAAAGCCTAGAAAAAGACAAGGGGAATGAAAAGGAGGTACTGACATCTCCTCAGGTAAATGTTCCTTTTCCTCAGAGAGTGAGAGATGAAAAGAAGGATAAGCAGTTCTCTAAGTTTTGTTGAAATGTTTAAGAAATTGCATGTGAACATTCCTTTTGCTGAGGCAATTGTTGAAATGCCAAAGTATTCCAAGTTTTTAAAGGAAATTATTTCAAATAAAAAGAAATTGGAAGACTTTGCATTAATTGGTCTCAATGAGGAATGTCCTGCTGTGGTTTTAAAGAAAATACCTCCTAAGCTTAAGGACCCAGGGAGTTTTTCAATTCCCTGCACTATAGGCAACTCATTCTTTGATAAGGCATTGTGTGATTTAGGTGGTAGTATTAATTTGATGCCTTATTATGTGTTTAAGAAGCTGGGGTTGCTAGAACCCCAGCCTACTAACATCTCTATTCAGCTTGAATATAGGACCTTAACCTACCCACGTGGGGTAGTGGAGAACTTACTGGTTAAGGTTGGCAAATTCATTTTCCTTGCTGACTTTGTAATTTTGGATATAGAGGAGGATGAAGAAATCCCAATTATTTTGGGGCGACCCTTCCTCAACACAGGAGGGGCACTGATTGAGGTTAGGCAGGGAAAATTACTTGGAGGCTAGGTGATGAGGAGGAAGAGTTCAATGTGTTGGTTCTTCAAAGAGCTCCCCCTCTCCTTCTTCATGTAATTTTGTGCAAGCCATTGACAAGATGAAGATGATTGAGGCTAAGTCTTACCCAAGTGTAGCGATGGAGGACCCTATGGGAAAAGGACATCTCCCTGTTCAAGGGTTGATCTAACCCTTGAGGCCGCGTCAGGCTCTTGACGTTAAACAAGCGCTCTCCAGGAGGCAACCTGTGAACTTATTGGCCTTCAAGCCAGCGTATCCTTTTTATATTTTTTGCTTTTCTATTTTACATTCAGTATGTTTTAGTTTTATGTTCTATGCATTGGGGACCATGCACTTTCTTAAGTGTGGGGAAGGGCACCCCCAACTTTTGAGCATTTTGGTACATAATATGCTTGATACCCATTGCAATTGTATGACTCTGTGTATATTTGTATTTTCTTAAAATTTGAGAAATTTAATTTTAGTAGCCCCTAAAAAAATGAAACAAATAGAAAAAAGAAGAAGAAAATAAATAGGATTTGCATATGAGAACATTGGATTCACTCTAAGGAGGTGAAACATTAGTAGAAATTCCTGAATGAATAGTTTCCAGTGAGCTTAACCGCATAAATGTGAGTCTTGAGCCATGATTTCTTTCAGTGTGTGATTTTTTTGTTCGCTTGAGTTAGCATGTTCTAGGACCTATTTTGAAATGCATATCCTTGAATGATTTTCTGGTATATGGAATTGTTAAGGTAATTTTTAGGCTATCTTCTTGAATTCAGAATTTTTGCTTCAATTAATCACCTACTTTCCCTCTTTGAGCCTTAAGTTGAAAATTTCTTTGGCACCTTACTCTATTAAATCTTGTAAATTTGTATGCTTGGTGACCTGAAGGATAGGGGAGCAATTAGTGAAAATTTGAGGTGAAAGGAAGAGATCATCCAAGTTGTGCTTCTTCTTTTGTGTTTTGCTATTAAAATAAAGCAATAAAAAAAAGCCTTTAAAAAAAAAGAAAAGAAAAACAAAAGCAAAAAAAAAAAGTAGATAAAAATAAGAAGAAGAAGCTTGGACTAAAAAAATAAAAATAAAAAATCTTTGGGAAATTTTTAGACAAGAAAATGGTACTTGCTCCTCTACAGTTGTAAGTCACTAGTTGTGAATCCTGTTTTGAGCCTTTTGTATATCTTGTTCTTTCTTTTTCCCACCTTACACTGCAGCCTAGCCCCATTACACCTTTTGATGCCTCACTTTTCTATTTTCTAGAAAAATGCTTGAGTTGAGTTTATTGATAAATAGGTTTGTGACTGTGCTTTCTTAAGTGTGACTTGAGTGAACTTCTTATGTGCCTGAAACACTGAGAGATGGATAGATGAGTGAACTGATGCTCTTTGGAAACTGAACATTTATGCATAGTTAAAAGCCTAATGGATTTCTTTGAGGAACTACCTTTAGTTTTGGATCGCATTGTCCGCTTGTGTATTTTAGCTTTGTACTTTAATAATTTTGGGGCCTTGAAAAATGATTTCTTGATTTTTGGAAAAATAAGTTTAATTTGGGAGTCAGAATAATTGCTTGAGGACAAGCAATGCTCAAGTGTGGGGAGGTTGATAAACCATATTTTTTATGTAATGGGACATGAGTTTTGGCCCTAAAATGCTTTATTTTATGTAAATTATTTTGGCAAGACTCACCTTTTTATGCTAAGTGTGTAACAGGAAAGCCCCCAAGAGAATAAACATGAAAAGAGCCTTAAAAGGGATGATTTGAAGAATATTTGAGCATCTCCCGAAGAGCACGGCCATGCTCAATGATCACGGTCGTGCTCAAGACTGTGCTCAAATGGGCATAGCCATGCTCAAGACCGTGCTTTGATTTAGGAGTTATCAGCGTCATCATTTTCCAAGAACGGCCATGATCTTCAGAGCACGGTTGTGCTGAAGCAGACATTTGAATTTTGAATTTTTCCCACTCAAAGAGCATGGTCGTGCTCCCCTGAGCATGGCCATGCTAACTTCTGCATGACAGTTACACTTTTTGTATTATAAATAGAAAGTTGGAAGTGAGGGTTGGGGCATCTTTTATTTTGTTCTAAAATAGAAAGGAGTGAGTGAGGGACTCTGAGGGAGCTCTAGTGGGTAGGAAAGAACGTGAAGAACATCACGGGGGTTCTAAATTGTAATATTTCTTACTTTATTTTATTCTTCATGCATTTTGGGTTGTTCATTTGCCTTCCTGTGCCTATGGCTGGCTAATTTTCCCCTTTCTAGGGTCATGATGTAATTGTGCCTGTAGACCCCAATTTCTTATTTTTAATTGAAGTTCATGATTATTCAGACAATTGTTTTGTTCTACTGCTTTTAATTATTTTAGAATTGATCACTCTAAATCATTAGTCTTTTATTCGTTAGTGACCATCTTCGTATAATTGACAAAATTGTAGAACAATTGGATTTATGAAATAACGAATGGCCAAACGTATTTTGTGAACTTTTGACCAGATTAATAATTTATAATCTTTCTCTATGTGATTATGCTTTCTCCCAATTTGAACCCTAAATGACCAAATAGGAATTAAATTAGGGGAAAGACTATTAGCAGTGTTTGACTAGAACTTGTTAGCAATTTAAAGAGAAGTCAACAATTGAAGATTAATTAAGAAATCAATTAGAATAGGAATTGGGGAATTTATTTGCATAATTGATATCATGACCCTAGGCTTTCTTATCCGTTAATCTTGTAAATTTATTGCTCATACTCTGAATTCTATTTTCTTCAAGTAATTGAACATATTTTCTCAAACTGTCGATTGAATTAAATTGTTTAGTTTAACGCAATTTTTGAATTATTTGAGAACTCCTCTAGTCCTTTGGGTACGATATCTGGACTTAGGTCAACTGTAACTACCGCGTAGGGTACGCTTGCCCTTTTGCAATCATATTTTTACGCATCACCAAGTATAAAAATTAAAGTTCATATACACATCATATGAAATACTCATACTTCAAAATACAACAAAAATGACACACATCGAGAATTGAACCTAGGACTTGAAAATTGTTCAGTGGATCAATTTACTATCAGACCAACATGATTAATTATTAAATTTATGACATAAATAATATATATACTTATATTTTTCATTATTTATATCAGTTCATGCGATTCAACTGTTGACCTATTGGTTCAACCAGTGACCTATCAACCCAGTATCTCGACCAAGTTAACAATCAGTTTGATTTTTAAAACACTAGGTACAGATATATACCCCGTAATAACCCACAAAATTTGATGGGAATAAGTATAAATTACCCATAAATAATATATTATTTATTTATACTTATTGAATACATTTTAGGTTAAATTAGTTTTTTGGTCCTCTTAATTTATTTTTTAAGTTCAATTTAGTCCTCTAGTTTTTTTCGAGTTCAATTTAGTCCTCTAATTTTTAAAATTGGTTCAATTTGGTCCTGCCGTTTAAGTTGGACTGACGATGTTAAAAAATGCGCACTTAGTGCTGGTTTTAAACCGCCACAAAGTGCAATGACATTAGTATGACACGCGCATTCCCTAACTATTCAAATCTCAATTAATTTTCCAATTGCGAATTTAAATTATAAATCAATCGCAAAGAGAGTCAGTCAAGGAAGCATTAAGCACATACCCAATAACTATAGTCACATAAAAAGGTTTGGAATTTAGAATGGAAAATCAATTACTAAAGGTTTAAACAAATATTCACCCTATCCTAACCCTAAAGGAATTAGAAGCTCATAGAGATAAAAGAAATAAAGAAAACAAAAGAAGAAGACAAAGATGAAGAGAAGACCATGAATCTTAAAGAATCAATTTGGATTTCTTCAATCTTGAATGGAAGATGATGGTTCCTCAAGTTCTCCCTTACTTCCAGTCACTAGAGAAATCAAAGAACAATCTAAATAAAAGCAAATTGGGGTTGCAAAAACTAATTATGGATTCCGCTATTTCATGTTGGGTGAACTGCATTCCGCTAGTCTCAAGAAGTTTCGTGATGGACACCTTTTTCCCAGTTTTTGTCTGGTGAAGTAAATAGATTTATTCTTGAATGTTTGTAATTGGTCTAATGTCATTTTGATTTCTACAACTCAAGATATGCTCAAAACACTACCCCTATGCCAGATTGTCTGAACATAGCATCAATTTCAATTTCAAGCACAATTTCATTTATGATCCACACTGAATCTGATTATAATCTCTTCATGAAAGGAGTACATCTATCTTTAAGTTGTGTGTGTGTGTTTTGATTGAATAGGTTTTAAATTTTAAAAAATAAAAAAGATATTTAACAGAATTCAGGAGTGGTTACTTGATATATAGAATTCGCGTTATACGAATTCATAATTTACAGCATTTTCTTTAGACGAATTAAATGCTTCTCTCTCTCTCTCTCTTTCTCTTTCTATCAAATTAATCTAGCTATCTATATATTTTTCTGATTGTTTGACTATTATATTCCTCCTTGCAGGTACTTTTCCCTAGAAGTTCTGGTGTGAAGATAGTGATTTTGAATAGAACCCAGAAGCTAAATACCCTTAATTATGAAATGGTAAGTTCATGTTACCTTAGATAAATTAACTTTCGTTATTGTCGTTTAATCTACTCTACAAGGGACCAAGGGGCATGCGGTTGAAAACCTAAATCCATCAATGTGAAACAAATCCCTTTCTCTTGTATCTCTCACTACAAAATGATAATATAACATGTTCTTTCACTGTGTGCAGATTTATCAAATAAAAAAGAATTTACAAATGTATGAGAATGACTCTTTCATGAAACTTGTGATATTAAAGGTAAATCTCAGGGTCAGGGGAGAAGATTTCTTTTAGATTAGTGAAACGGCCGGCCATACCAAATTGAATATGTGGCTTCTTAATTTTCTTTCTATTTTTGTTTCAACGGTTTCAGATTTATAAATATTTTTCATTTAATATTAAAGTAGTAAATATCTTCCATGTTAATAGACTAATGGAAAAGCTTTCTCTGCTGGTGGCGATGTAGTGTCAGTAATCATGTCTTCACTTGCAAGTACAAGTTATTTATATCCAAAACATTTGGTCAATAATAATTTGATCTATAGTCCACTTTAGACCCACTTAATTAAAAACATATATGTAAGTTTGTTTGGACTACGACAGGGATACACCACTTAAATATGATATGGCATAATATATTTCACTTTAGATCCACTTAAAAATCCAAAATAGGTTGCTTTTATTTTTATTAGGCTATTGGTGCAAAATATTTATTAGTTTTACTATGACTAATTTCTGTTCAGGAGTCTTTTTTTGCTTCAGTGGAAATTTCTGTTCAGGAGTATAATTGGCTAGCTACGTTTAGGTTGCGTAAAATATCTTTCAGGAATAAATTATTAGGTTAATTTTGGCTGTTAAATTGATTGTATTAATTAACATATATTGACATATGTATTTATTTGTTACACATATATAACAAAACTCAATTACTTGTACATAGAAGCAGGACACTGGATCTATACTTCGATCTTTTACAAGAAACTGCTTACTTTGGAATATTTTATGGCGACCTACAGAAAGCCTTTGGTGAGTTTGTTAAATCCCGAATCGTTTTTATAGATATTTTCGTTAAATTAATCCTTAAAATTATAGGTATTAGTTAATTTATTATCTAAAAATATCACTTTAGTATTTAAAATTATTAAATATTAGTTATCTAAATCTTTATTCTTCATTTTTTTTATAATTTTAAGAATTAAAATAATTATGATTTAATTTAATAATATGAAGAGTTAAAATGACTATAATTTCTTAATTTTGTAGACTGAAATGATACTTTTATTTTAAAGATTAAATTAATTGATGTTTGTAATTTCAAAGGCTAATATAATATTTTACTTGTTCTTTACCACAAATTTTACACATTTTGATTAGTTTTGTTTAAATTGTTTTGAAATCAGGTTGCTCTCATTAATGGATTGGTCATGGGAGCGGGAGCAGGTCTATCTATGAACACGAAGTTCAGGGTTGTAACTGAAAAAGCTGTATGACTTCACTTCATAGAATTATAAATAATTAGATTTAGATTTCGAAATGAATTAAGCATTTTACATTATTTTAAAAATATTGTCACTAATTGAAAATGGTTATATATGTTGTGTCTTATATTACAATGTTCTGTATTATTTAAATGAGTTTAATGGTGATGCACTGACAGTGTAAAATAGTTTTACACGGTCATCCAATCACAAATCACCGTTTGTATCACAAATCATCCAATCTAGGCGAATTTCCTGCAGTATACATATATATCCTCTTTGAGACGCTTTTTATGTCCTTGTGGATGAAACATATAGCCAAGTCCATTATTAAATACGATCATTAATTCTATCCGAAATTGATGTTGTGTATTATTTGGAGGTATTTGCCATGCCAGAGGCATCCATTGGACTTTTTCCAGAAGTCGGTGCATCCTACTTCCTTTCTAGACTACCTGGTTATTTTGGTAACTAGATTACTTCTTTCCATATTATTTGTATCAATTTGGATTGGATATGAATCCATGATATTTGGAGACCTAAATATTAAAAATTATTTAATTAATACTTATTAAAATTTTTTATATGTCTCCTTATCATATTGGAACACTAATTATATCAATTACTACACTTCCTAAGACGTGTTCACCAATCTTTTTCCATCGCCTATTTTGGTAACTAGATTACTTCTTTTTTTTTTTTTTGCTGAAAATAACCAGCTACATCCGTTGTTTTTAATTTGATTTATTTACACGACAGATAAAGCTGTTTGTAAAATAAAACTCTCTCCACATAACTTATCCTAAATGCCTATCAATACTTACAACTGAAATTCCCATAACTTTTACTATCACCCTACACTAATTACATGGGTATTCCCCAAAAAGAGTTCCAGAACTGTAAAACCAATTTCGACCCTCTTGGGACATGAAACCAAAAAAGAAGATATTTGCAGAAGACAACTAAGAGTTCCAGATATTATATTGACATGCATCATGCCTTCACTTCCCTATATTCAAAACTGAATCTAATGAATCCATCTAGAGAATTTTTATAGATTTGATTTTTAATTTATAAACATCTATGTATGGAAACTAGTACAACTAGGGATTAACTCCCCTTACCTATTTCTCCAAATTAATTAATAAGAGTTCTATTCAAAGCATTCAATACACTATTCTTTATGCTGTACAATTACAATATCTACATATTTGTCCATTATTATTTTGTACTACACCACACCAAACTTCCTTTAATTAATTTATATCTTGCTAATTTTGCATTTTTGCTTGCTTTTTTGTAGGCGAGTACATTGGACTGACTGGTGCACGGCTAGATGGAGCTGAAATGGTTGCATGTAGCTTAGCCACTCATTTTGTCCCTTCAGTGGTAAAAATATATTTAATAGCTGTTTATTTTACAATAAAGAACCTAATTATATAGTAGTACCTTTTAATAAAAAAATTATAATTAAGATTAACTTCAGTATGAATTAATAATTCCAAATTGATCTCCTAATAAATTTAATTCTGCTTAAATTTAATATAAACAATTTTTCACATTTTTTCTCAATTAATAATAATATATTAATATGCATGGTTCCTTTAACCAAAGGAGCCATAAACTTTATGTTGTTAGCCAATGATTGCTAAGTTTTATGAAAGGGGAAAGCTAATCAGCCATTTGTTTTAACAAAATATTTTGTATTTGTATTTTTAATTACAAAAATGTCATTATTTTATTTTATTTCTTATTTATAATAATCTATATATAACATAATAAAAATAAAAATAGTAAATAAAAAATTATTTTGATTATTTTCTATATAAAGTTTTAAAAACAAGAAATAAAATAATTAAAATTTTTATAATTAAAATGAAAATAAAATAAAAGCAGATTTTTTTTTTAAAATCAAACAACCTATAATTCTGCAGAAAAATCAGTGATTCAGTTAAAATTCAATTTGGAATTATAATTAACAGATTAAAAAAATATAATTCAACTTTTACTAAAGCTAATTTACAGTTTTATATGATTTACGAATTATAGTTTTAAATTTGTTTAAATTTGTTTATATGTAAATAAAAACGCTATGAGTTAATGTTCATTTTAATTTGGTAAAAGTAAGTAATAGAGGTTTGGGGCTTGATTGTTGCTTGTTTTGAAATCTATTTTCTATTTTTAAAAGTAAAAAAGTTTGATAAGAATAATTTTTGAAAACTATATATTATAAAATAATATTTTTTATTTTAAAAAAACTTAATATTTTTAATTTTTTTATCCTTTCAGTTTTCAGTTTTTTAAAATTTGAAAATTGTTCACAAAATAATTTTTAGAAACCAAAAATAAAAATACTATCAAATAGACCTATTGGTTGTTTAAGTCAAGACTCAAGACAAGAGTGAATACAATGGAAATGTTACTAAATTCATTGATTATAAAAGGAATATTAATTAGCCTGGCCGGCAAGGGATGGTGCCGCACATTGTGCTTGTGGAGATTTGAACAATTTTCAATAAAATATAGTATATTTTAACAATAGCATCCATTAAATATTAATTATTATTCTCAATCCCATCTACCAAGGGGCCTAGCTGTTTGAGTAGAGTGTGTAAATTTCTTACTACTTGTTTTCGATCTCCACAAATAAAAAATAAATAAAAAATCCCATCTTTATCCAAACGTTATAATTGAAAATTTTGTTATGTAATATTTTGAAGTATTATTACACATTTCAATTGATCATTTTATTTTATTTTTCTGTGTAACAGAAGCTAAATACACTAGAAAATGTCCTACAAAGTACTGTTACTTCTTCGGATGTACCAATAGCGGCTGTTATAGAAACATTCACGGAGAAAGCAGATGTGAAGGAAGATAGCTCTTTTAGAAGGTAACTAAAATGAAAATCTATAATCATCCTCTTAAGATTTTGAGCAGCTTGAGAGTTGAGAACTAATTAATTCTGATTTTTTACAAGGAAAGATTGGAGACTATAAACAAATTAATGTTTCTCAAAAGGGACAGTGGAGGAAATTATCATATGCTTGGTATGTATACATATTAAGATGTGAAAAAACGCTTTATTCTTTTTGTACTAATTTGTGTAGTCCTATGCTGAATATAATTGGTGTGAAATATCATTTGAATCATATATATCTTCTATAGGAAAAGGAATCAGAAAATGGAGCAGAAGAGTGGATACAAAATGCACTAAGTTCCATGCGATCGTCTTGTCCCTTGAGCCTCAAAATATTTTTGAAATCAGTAAGTATGATGTGAAGCAAAAAAAATAACTTGCTTAATTATAATTTTTATGGAAATAATTATTAACTATGTATATATATATGACTTTCTTTGCCTAATTAGATCAGAACTGGCCGTGTACAAAATATTGAACAATGCCTATACCAGGATTACACCATTGCTGCCCACATCCTTAGAAGAACCATTAGCGATGATTTCTATGAGGTAAATTATTTTGGAATAACTCCATTAATTGATGCAAAGCAAAATATTTGAACAGTGAATAATATTTAACATTTTTCTGATTTTCTGTACAAAATAGGTAATTCTTTACAAACTAGTGTTTATTTTTAGTCTTACAGAAAAGTTGTGAAGTTGGGATATATTCATTTATTGGCCCTACTTTAACTATTAATTCCCTTTTTTTTTCTTTTTGACCCTTTATCTTTATTCAACTCAAACACACGCGTAGGGTTCAAGAGCAAAGCTGTTTGATAAAGACAACAAGCCCAAGGTAAGAGATATAGTATCTCCTATACTATCTGCTTTCTACATAGATTTAGATTAATATGTTATTTAACTGATTTATTTTACCTTCGTGTTTTTATGCTATTTTACTTTATTAACTAGTGGGAACCTTCAAAGCTAGAGCTGGTTAGTGAAGAAATGGTGGATCAGTGCTTCAAGGATATTGATGAGGAGGAATTGGAGTCTCTGAAACTTCCTGATAGATTCAATTCTCAAATTGCAAGCAGATTGTAGATTGTAGACACAAGCTTTTAGTGCATTATGTCAGGAGAATTTTAAATAAAGAAAATTGGGTTGTTAACGTTTTTTTTTTTTTTATTCATTTGTTAACGTTTAATCTGAGAAAATGTTTTCAATTTTTGATTAATTTTTTATATTTGATTTGCGTGGTTGGGGGGCGTTTGTTATGTGATTAATGTTTCAAGGCTTGCAAGTTCCATTTTAATTCTGGTGTGGGTATTAGTTCTTATCTTTTTTAAGCGAATGTATCCGGTTTGCTTTTATGTATTTTCTCAATAAAAAAAAAACTGAATCAAAAACTCATGTCTCATCTTTGGCACACCTTGTACAACAGTGGGATTCTATTAATAAAACTAGTTTTAGACCCGTGCATCGCATGGGACATAAAATAGCTTATTAATAAATATTATTGGAATTTTGTTAATTACTTGTATAAATATATGATTGAAAATATATTTCTTGATACTATTTTGTAACACCTAAAATAATTGTTAAGATGGATATAATTTTTTTAGCATAGAATAACATTAGTAGTTTATAATATATAAGTTCAATTTCAATGAAATAAAGCAACAAACTAAAATTTTGCAAACATTTCAATAAATCATGCTACATGTTGTCTATTTTAAGAAACACTTTAAACCATGGCTATAATAAAATAAAAACATAAATTTTATAATAATTCATATGCTAATGTACTTTTGTGCAAAGTGTTTTCCTCTTTGTTATGTTTTATGCACATATAATTTATGCTAATAAATTTACATATAGATTTTAGTTAACGAATCATGGTAAGCCGTGACATGTGAGTCGAGAGACCTCCTCTGCTGGGGTTCCCCCTGAAACATGGCGACCTCCACCGCTGTTTGTCCTTGGTCATTCCTCTGTAATGCTTTAGATTCTCCAAGACCCATGGACCCACCTAAAACTTCCCCTGTCATACGAAAATCCTTTGTCCAAGCTTTATCCAATTCGTGTGACATTCCTTGGAGCCAACTACCCAAACCTTGTGTTAAAGGAGATGCTATCTCCATAAAAATTTCAGAGGAGGAGTACCAACAGGGCCTCCAAAGTTGCAAAAACAACCTCCATGGACGGTTGATTTTGGCTAAAGGTTCCAAACCTGTTTCTTCTCTAGAACTTAGGGAAAAGTTGTTGAAGCTTTGGAAGCCAATAGGTAGCTGGAAACTGATTCCCCTAGGGAGAGGATACTATGAATTCGTCTTTGCTTCTGTAGAAGACTTGAGGAGTGCCTGGACAGTGGGAACCTGGAATCTTCAATCAGGGTTGCTACGCCTCTACTAGTGGAGTCCAGATTTTAATCCGCACTCTATAAAGCAAACACATGCCCAGGTTTGGATTAGAATCTTTGATCTCCCTCAAGAATACTGGAGATCAAGGATTTTATTTGAAATTGCCAGTGGTGTAGGAACCCCTATAGCTCTTGATGAAGCTACTAGAAGCAGAAAATTGGGGCATTTCGCTCGTATTCTAGTTGATATGGATCTATCCACGAAACTTCCCTCTGAAATTATGGTGGAGAGGGAAGCATTTTCTTTCTTTGTGGGCATTCAATATGAGAAGCTCCCCCTCTTTTGCTCTTTCTGCAAAATTGTTGGGCATGGTTTGGAGCAGTGTAAGAAAGAAAATATCCATAAAAACAAAAGATAGTTAATGGGAATCAACCTTTACATCCTGGTAGTGAAGCCCCAAATTTGGGCAACTCAACTGGTAAGGCTACTCTTTCCAGCGGACCAAGGGAACAAGAAGATCAAGCTGACCCCTCAGCTGCTCGACAAAATTCCCCAAAGAATATTGTCTTGGGCAGAACACTGTCCAAGTCTTGGGCAGATATGATGGATAAAGATTCAGAAGATGATATATCTAATCCGGACAACGTGGAGGATGCATGTGGAAATGCTCAAATTCTCCATTTAGTTGCCTCCAAGCCTCAAAAACAGAATTTGGGAAAATCAGAGAGGAAGGATGTTGTTGAATCGTCTTTTCCAGAAGTTGTTCATAAAGATCTTCAAATCCTCTCATCTTTTTGGGGAGAAATTGAGGATGGTGAACCAGATATGACAACAACAAATAACAACTCTGCAGTCACAGAAAACAACCTCACAATGGCTCTTCCTACAATGCAGCGAAGGAAGACAGCAAAAAATAAAAACTTCTTGTTACCAAAAGCACCCGTTTGTAGGCCAGTTCGACAAGTAATGCATCATAATGCATCATGAAATCACACCGCTGGATAGCAAGGGAAGTGGATCTTTCTAAGTCTACTTTTTTATCTAGTGGGGATTGCATATTCTGTTACTGCAATTGGGATTGCAGCTGTGCATCTTCTTGCGCCAACATGGTATTGTTTTTAGGGAGCTTCTCCCCTTTCAGTTGGTGTTTTTGGCTTTCACATGGCTCATCATGACTCTCAGACAGTCTTTTCAGTTGTATACAGCATCTCACTTCATCTTAGTGATGCCCTGCTGCTCCTTTTGTTTGGAGGAATTCTTTAGCAATAGCTTAGGTCCACTTAGCTATAGTGCATCTTGTTTTAATTCTCATGGGTTTTGGTTTGGTCCCCCCATGTTTTCTTGTCTTCTTTTCTCTTTTACTTAATTTTATTTTCTGTTTTGCCAAAAAAAAAAGATTTTAATTAACGTGTAAAAATAAGAAAAAAAAATAATGATTTATCTAAATTTTATTAAGATTATAAAATTTAAACATGGTGAAAAATTGAAACAAATATATTTAAAATTGAATTTTAGTTTTTGTCATTTAATTAAATGTAAACTATTAACTTAATAGAATATTAAAACTTCATTAAATAAGAGAAAACATATTTATTATATTAGTTAAGTTAAAAGATAGTGATGGAAAAAGGGGAAGGTAGAAACATTAGATACTTATTCTTAATTTCTGCTGCCATAATAAAGAAAGTCCAAAATTCCCTATCACTTTCATATAAAAAAAATGTTCATTCTCACGTGTTAAATTGTTCAGCCCATCATATAATAAAACATTCAATAAATTATTCATGTCAAAAAAGAAAATCAATAAAAATTATATATTTAAATTAAAATTATTATAACAATAAATTTATATTAAAATTATTTAAGTTTTAATAATGACACATCTCTTTACCTAAAAATTGGCATATATCTTTTAAATGAATTTATAAGAATTAATTCATATGAATATTCAAATAATTAGTTAACTTAAAAAAAGAGTAACCTTGAAAAAATACATTTATATTACATTATTATAACAATAAATCTAAAAAGTATAATTTCACCTAAAGAATTTACATGTTAATGTGATTTAGATTTTAATGTGATTTACATGTTTACATGTTAAGAAAATTTAAAAACTTTCTTACCTTAGATGTTGCTGGGTTACTTGTTTTCAGTACTGCAAACAGGAATACTATTAGAAAAGATTAACTAAAAAATTAACTCATAATAACAATTTATGTAGATTAGAGAGTGAGAGTTTGCATGCAATGAACACACACCACACATATCAACGTAGAAAATAAGTGATAAGGCCAAAAATAAAAGGAAAACAATGTAAAAGAAAAAGTTAGAGAATAAAAAAAAACACCATAGGTGCAGCAGTAAGTATAAAAACAGAAATCATGAACAGAGAGAAAGGTATCCCAAAACCAACACACACATGGATTTTGAAGATTACAAAACTGAAAGTTCATTTGGGCATTTCATCAAACACATAACTTACAACCCATCTTGCAAAACACTGAGTAGAAAATGCAACCTCCAAAAAGAAAACAAACAACACAACCACATCAAAAGCAAAATAAAAACTCATCACATGGTTTTCTTTTTATCATTCGCAGAAAAAAAAAAGTAATTTCAACAATATAAGAACATGACATTTAACAATTCCCATAAGAAAGATGATTTTTTTCCATCATTTGCAGAATAAAAAACTACGTCCATGTCAATTTCACAGAATAAATTTGCATCTTGGAGGTAGAACAGAGAAAAAATGAGAATGAAAATCAAAGAGAGAAAAGGACTGAGAAGAAAAGAAAAGAAATATGGGAAACGAATTTCAAATCCTCACCAATATCTGTAGATGCACGCAGTTGGAGCTTGTTCATCTTCCATGACCTCTTTGATTCCCACCATCTTGCATAACAAAAACACACACATCAATTTTAAAGAACAAAAATGTATCAGGAGAGGAGAGGAGAAAAGAGGAAATAAAGATGGTATCGGAAAATGAAAGGTAGAATACAGAATGAGGGAGAGAGGAATGAGAAATAGATAGAAAAATCCATTCAAATTCAAATTCAAATTTTCAAAACCTTATCTCTCTCCTAGGCTTTCAAAACCTCCCAAAGTGAATGCATATGATGTCGTAGCTGGTGACCGGAAGGGTTTTCGTTGAGAGATTTTGGGAAGAAGATAGAGATGATTGATGAAAGATAAAGAGAATGATTCAATTTCAAAATGTGTGCGGTTGGAGCTTATTCTCAGGACAATTTTGAATTTCAAATTTTAAAAGCCTAACCTGGATAGAAAAAAGAGATAAATCCTCTTTTCCAGCTACCTCTGTTGCTGCACTAGAGAGGAAAAGGAAACTCTCTCCCAGGCTATCACCTCCCTTTTCCTTCCTCCAGAACAGAGCTTTCACATTTGTGGCAAAAAAGAAAGGTCTCCCAATTTCGATGCCAAACCCTCACGTCCCCTTTTCTAATTTTTAAAATTTGATTTAAAAATTTCTACTTAAAAACGTATTGGGCCCAATTCATTTTGATCTGGTTTGTGTTTGAGAACAAAACCAGTTTCGTTGGCCCAAAAAAGATTCCCATAAAGGTATGGTTTTTTAAAAGATGAATTTTGGTCAGATGATTGAGAGGCTGCCAGGTGGCCAAAATTGTTGAATTGTCATTATGGTGTAGCTAAATAAGAAATGTAGCTAATCTAGAGATAATTAAAAAAACAATTTTCTAGAAAAAAACATAATTGTAATTATGTTGTTTTTAATATTAAACAAAAATTCAGAGAAAAGGTCTATTTATTGAATGTTTAACAGGTGTTTTCTAGAAATTTATTTTATTGTTTTACAAATATGTGTTTTCTAGAAAAAAGAAATTAATATTATCCACAATTTTTTTTAAAAATAATTGTCATTAATATTTACAAATTAAAATTAACAAAATAACAAATGTAGCTACTCTAGAGATAATTTAAATTTTTAAAATGAATTTTATAGAAAAAAAATGAATTTTTAAAAATTCTAGAGGAAAGGTTTATTTACCAAATTTTTAAAAGTTAATATTATCCACAATTTTTTTAAAAAAAATAATCGTTGTTAATATTTACAAATTAAAATTAACAAATAAGAAGTGTAGCTACTGTAGAGATAATTTAATTTTAAAAAATGAATTTTTAAAAATTCCAAAGGAAAGGTTTATTTACCAAATTTTTAAAAGTCATTTTCTAGAAATAATTATATTGTTTTACAAACATGTATTTTCTAGAAAAAAAACAAATCTATAAAATGATGTACGGAATTTTTTTTTTACAGATTAAAATTATTTATGAATTGTTTTATTTGAAAACTTAATTTTATGAATTTTATGTAAGGCATTTTATAAAATTGAAAGGAAAATAGGTAATTGTAGAGTTTTGAAAAAATAATATAAAACTACACAAATTCCAAGAATTGACTAAAAGTGGTATGATTTTAAAAAAGAGGTTTTGGAGGGAATGCATGAGAACATGGCATGTGGAAAAAGTTTCTCCAACAATGACTTCCAAATGTATATAATATAGATATAGATTTCTTGGCTTAAGATTTGGAAAGAAGTATATAGGTCCAAACATGTTTCAATTCTACTATAATAAATTTGAAAAATGCTGGATAACAAGATGAAGCTGTTAGCATCAGCAAATTGCTCCTATAGAAAGTATGTATGGGTTTATTTTTTTTTATCTTTAGGAATCAAAGATAGGTACCGGAGGATTTACAATAACTCACACACCCTACTCAACCAACTGAGTTAGACCCTCTCGGTAGTATGTATGAATTTATTAGTACCGTATTACCATTTACTATGGCAAATTGTCTGCATCATAGCAGCAAAATATGTATGTTGGGGTGGGTACCCCTTGTATCCTTTTTTAATGAAATATGCACTTTTGGCTGATCAAAGAAAAAAGAAACCATTTACTACATATAAAACAGATTTCAAGTTGACATGGCAAAGCAAAATAAAAAATAAATGAGAAGATGAACTCAAAATCCAAAATGGTATTTTACTTGGAAATATGTTTTGCTGTATACAAAAATAATAAGGGTAAAATATGTGTTTAGTCCCTGTATTTTCAGAAAAACTTGGTTTTAGTCACTGTACTTTCAATCAACCATTTTAGTCCCTGTACTTTCATAAAAACTTGGTTTTAGTCCTTTTCCTCCAATGGTGTTAATACTGTTAATGGAAATACAGTTTCCGATGACTATAAACTGCCAATAAATACATATTTCTCATGTATTTAAACTCAATATTATTGGCGGCTAAAAACCGTCACAGATTACTAAAAAATAGACTCAAACTCAATGAGAAACCCATCTCTTCCATTACCGACGACACGTTATTTGTCTATTTTTTAATAATCTATGGCAGTTTTTAGCCGCCAATGATGTTGAGTTTAAATACATGAGGAATGTGTATTGTAACAGTTTATAGCCACTGGAAACTGTATTTTCATTAACAGTATTAACTTCATTAGATGAGAGGGACTAAAACCAAGTTTTTCTAAAAGTACAGGGACTAAAATGGTTGATTCGAAAGTACAAGGACTAAAATCAAGTTTTTCTGAAAGTACAAGGACCAAAAACATATTTTACCCAAAGAATAAATTAACTTGGTGCTTAGACTATATATGCTGACGTATATGGGGTGGATTATTGGTTAGAACCAAATTCTTACAAATGTTGCCTAGATTAGACTTCAGAATGGATTAAGGTTTGAGGCTTTCTTAATTTTGCAGGCTCTCAAATAAGGCTGAGACACTATAAAAATTGGTGGTTATAACTATATATAAAAGGCAAATGGATGCCTAAGACAGTTCTACTAGAGTGATGATATTAATAAATGCTTATCTGTTATAGTGACATTGGTTGTACTTATAAGGGCCTATGTTGGGTTGGGTTCCTTAGCACAACGCCAAAGTCTCCCAGAGGCAATATTACCCTTTTTTTGTTGTAGCAATATAGTTACTTTACGCTTCGTTGATGTGTGATTCACTACTCTCATGTATGTTTTAGAAATCCTATGCCTAGGTTTTGATTTTGGTCAACACTTGCAATTTGGGTTAATCTAATGTTTTGGGCAAAGTAACCGACTACACAGATTGAGCTTTAATCTCAATCCAAAATAGTTGTCCCCAACTTAGAATGCTTGGAAATTGAGCATGTCAAGTTGCAAATTCGATTCAAGAATCCTCAGTCCACTAATTATACTCAGTTAGGTACGATGTATTACAACAATCACGTCCCTTTATTTCTTAGCCGAGTTGTAATTTCAGAATAGTAGGGCACATGGCAAGTTTTGATTGAATATCAACCCTTGAGTCTTGTAGAAGTTATAGTAGTCACCATAGGATTTCATGCAATAATAATTGTAATTTGAAATTTTCTAAGGTACCACTTTTAGCCTTGTTTTTAACTTTGAAATGTTGCTTTTACATTGTGAAATCGCTAAAAGGGAATTATCCGTTGGTGATTAGCCATTTTCATGGCTAGTTAGTCGCATTTTCATCACCAACAATTAATAATTGAACGACCATGTAAAATTTTTTTACATTATCAATGATGTTTTGATGTAGCACCTACGCAACACTTATAGAGACCGAAATTCGATGCATAGTACATTGATGTTGTCCCTTCGACGAGGTCGAGGAGAGGTTGTGGCTACCTATAAAGACTCTCATGCCCAAATTAGTAAATCAGTAGAATAACAATTAGTTTAGGAGTAGAGAATGTACTAGAGGAGAGGGGTGAAGATATATTTATGAGTTTGAGAGGTGACATGTTAAGTGATCATATCAATTGATGTCAACAATACATTAGAGGAGTTGTTGGGGGTGAAACCCACATCAAATGCTTCCTACATGCAAGATTAAAATCTATTATCATTTTAGGATAAAATCTATTGGTAGATGCACTTGAATGGTTCGAAGCCAGACAAAAAGCAGAGGTTGAGTCGAGAACGGCAAGTCCAAAGCCGAGAATGTGGCCAGTGTAACTGAGCAAGGCCATGCCATAATAATAATAATAATAATAATAATAATAATAATAATAATAATAATAATAATAATCTCTGTCGTGGTGCTATATTTGTGGTCTGAGAAATTGTTTTCACCACTTCTCATTTGTTGACTTGGTCGATCAGTTGGTCACTCAAAAATAATGCGGAAGCCAATTGCGCATGAGTATTGAAAAATATTCATTTTTACTCAAAAAAGTATTAAATTAATCTCACAAAGATATTTTAAGTGTCACTCAATTTTTATTTTTAACTCTTCATCCATATATCTTATGTGATATAAATTAACCAAAGCTTTGTGGTTTATCAACCTCCTCTATTTTATAATTCAAATTTAGTTGTCATAATAACATTCTTTTATAGCAATGTGATAAGATGTTAGTGGGTCACTTTTAAGATTAGTCATAATGTGGAATTACATTTCTAGTTGCCAATATTTAACATGTTTTGTTTGTTAACCTCAAATGAGTATATTTTATAGAAATAATGCATATAAGATTATCAAATAATGCATATAAGGCGGCATCACGGCCATTGAATTCGACGAGAAAAATGGCATATTTTACCTTCCTGTGCTCAAATTGGATGTCAACTCTGAAGTGATAATGAGAAACCTTGTGGCTCACGAGGCCTTGACCAAACCAGATTTTCTCATCTTCACAAGGTACACTGAATTGATGCGGGGAACATAGACACTGTGGAGGATGTGAAGCTGCTCAAGAATGAAGGGATCATAGAGTCAAGTAGCTCTCTCATTGTGGAAGAAACTGAGGAACTGCTCAATGGAATGAGCAAATCTATTGGACCCACCAAGACTGAAAAGTTGGATGAGACCATTAAGAAAGTTAACAAGTACTTCCGTGATAAGCAGAGGTCAAATCCCTACAGGATCTTAACCAATTATGTGTACTCTTCATGGAGGCTCTTGACACTTGCCACCTTTGTGCTATTGGCCATGACAGCTCTTCAAACATTTTGTACTGTTTATGATTGTCCAAGTCATTTTACATCCGGGTAAAACACTATTTTAATTTCTCAAAGTATAAAACATTATCACATTAGTCTCTGAAATTAAAGAAATTCAAAATAAGTCCCTAGAATGTTAAATATATGTTAATATTGTCATTTAAGTCACAAGATTTTTTAAATTTAAGTCACATTAGCATTTTCATCATTTTTCCTTTTAGAAATTTAGGTTAAAAATTTATGAAATGTATACTTTAATTGCGTAAAAATTTGGGAGTGAGAGAATGAAAACAAGTAAAATGAATGATTGTTAAGAGGTAAAGTTATTTGCTTCCTATTACGTTGTATAGTTATAAAACAATATAGTTGTTAAGTACTCTATTAATTTGCAATTATTGATTCCAAATTAACCTAAAAGAGGCCCATCAAAAGGCACCTTTCTTCCTTCCTACCATCCCTCATCATGGCATAAATAGTGCACAAAGTTAATGAAACCGAGGTTGAAGATTTATAATTTGAAAATAACGTTGTTAGATTATAGAGTGATATTGAAGCAGAAGTTTCTTTTCCTAATAAAACAGTAATAGGATTAAGTAAATATTCGGTAAGCTTACATATTTGAAAGATAAAACTTGGTAGGCCTAAGTGGAAAGATATAGCATATTCATATCTCATGTGTCTTGCTAAAGTTTTTATTTTTATTTTCATGTAAAATAAGATTCTACTACCAGGGAAAGTGAAGGAGTTAAGGGGATTAGAATAAAGGTATCAACCAAAAACAGAGAATGCAGTAAAAGCCAAAGCAGACACAGAGAATAAATGCATGCATCGTGCTAAACGTATAGCCAAATCCCTACTATGTAAAAAAAAGAAATAAATTAGCTTCGGTGCCAATTCCAAGTACACAAGCATTTACAGTGGCTGATAAAATAGCTGTGTTATCAAAAAGAAAAATGCTTGGTATACACCCACAATGCTATGCAACACCTAGTGAGAGAGGGGAAAAAAAATATAGGTATGATAAGGTTTATGATGTGATAAGAAGAGAGAAATAGAGAGAAATGAGATGTTTTGTTGGAGTGTTTAAAATAATGGGGTGTATGTGTATCACTACTCTATTAAAAATGACATTCTACATCAACATCAGGCATAGAACAGATAAAAGACTTTCGAATTGAGAAAGTACTTCATTAAAATGTAAGTGCGAGCAAAATAATCATGCATTGATAAAAAATAAAAATAAAAAATAAAAATAACCTCATCTAATCCAAAGAATTCGATACATCCATTATGACAACCAACAAATAAATCAAAGTACATAACCACAAAATATTGTCACTATAAATTCTTATAAAACCAACATTGCGGAGGATTTGTATTACAATATAAGGCCAAACCATTAAGGAGGATCTCAATTACATTAGTAAGGCAAAATCATACTCTAAACATAATCTGTAGAGTGCAACCAAACTTTTTTGAAGGGAATTTTTGTACGCTCTACCCTATTATCTCTTTGGTTATACAATATAAGTTCAGAGTCTCTCTTTGCCAGCAAGAGGACATCGCTGTTTTCAGATATCCACCATTGGTATTGCAGATATAAAAGACGAGAAATTTGAAGGGACTCGCAATTAAAATCTAGCAACCGAGTCCAAGACTCCATAGCTCCAAACTCGTTCATTTGCCAAAAAGAAAAACCACTTCCCATGTGATAACGAGAATGACATAGGCATCCCCTCAAAACACAAAGATCCAGGCTGAGAGGGTGGATTCTTTTAAGATCACCAGGAAGAATGGTTACATTCTTCGATCATTAAGGTGGACAGTTCAACTCCAATTGGAATATTCTCCTACAACAAATATCTATGTGTCTCATCCCTTAAATCAAATGAATAAATTTGATACTGTTTGGGATTTCAACCTCATGGTGGGGTTCCAAAACCAGACCCAAGAAAGGGCAAATCCTTGTTCATAATCATGAGTCGTAGCTCTCAAACAGACCAAGCCATTGCAAACCCCAATGATGGTGTACTTGATATTCAATGGGAGGCCACCATCATCAATGGACGATGGATCCTCCAGCAAGTGTTGCATGGAGCGGCAGTGTAGGGAATTCGATCCACCCATGTCTTGTAATGTGAATAGGATGGAGGGGATTTTGGAAGATTTTTGAAGATGGAGTTTCGCAAATGTAGGATCAAAGATGAGGGAACTCCATGACTTGGAAACACATTGGAAATGCATGAGAGCCTTCACCGGAACTGTCAACAAGATTTTCTATAGGAGTTCCTGAGGGAGAGATGGACAATAATGAGGAGCAGACATCTTTGTTAATGTGTAAATGAATTCTGAATGCTGAAGTTGTGATTGTGTAAAATCAATTTGAATACTGAACACAAGGAAGAAACACTATTTATACAAATTTAACATCATCTATTAAAGGGAAAAAATTAGTGTCTTCATTTTTAAAAGAATAAAAATCTTGAAAAGTCAAATCTTTTAAAAACTAGAGGCAAAATGGTTGACTTTTTTTTAATCTTATATGCATATTGACTTTTAAAAACTAGAGGCAAAAAATGGTTGACTTTTCAACAATTGAAATTCATTAACATTAAACAATTTAATGTTTTTTTTATTACTAAACAATTTAAAGTTAAAAATAGAATACATTTATTATAATACTGAAGACTTTTCAATGACTCATTAAACAATAAAATGTAGATTATGAAAAAATCTCTAATTTAAAAACACATTAAATAATTGTTGAAAATGAAATATAGTAATTACAATAATGAAAATTTTCATTGACCAATTAAACAACAACATTTAGAATAGGAAAATGTCTTCAAACAATATTTCATTTTATTTTAAATAATAAATTATTTTATTTTATTTTATTGTTTTCAAAAGATGTTATTATTTAAAAAATGAAAAATCATAAATATAATAAATGAATGCACATATTCAAACATTTTTAATTTTAAAAATATTATTTTATTTTGAATTGAATTATTTTAAAAATTAAAATTTAAAATAGTTAAAGTAAAATATTACATTTATTTTATTTTCCATATATTATATCTTTAATTAAAAATTAATGCATAGTAACTAGTAAATCAATGCATGAAATCAAATAAACAAGTATTACAACCATTAATGCCCATTATCCTTCCCCAATACTTAATAATGAGCAAAAATGAAAAATAAAATATTTTATAAAATATGAATTAAAAACTCATTATCTATTAAATGCCTTGACTTAGTGATACTAGACCAAAATAATATCTTGAAAATTAATACAATTATCAAATAAATGAGAAATAAAATAAATAAGAAGAAAATATTTGAATTTCTCCTAGTTTGGGGAGATTTTTAATTTTAGACTTAATGATAAAAAATACTATTTTATTTTAAATTTAATGATTTTCCAAATAAAAAAATATTAAAAATAACTAAAAAATATTTTTTTATTTCATTTTGTGAATATGATATTTTTATTTAAAAATTCAAGTTCATAAATATAATTAATGAATCATGATTTTAAACACTTGTAATTATAAAATACTATTTTATTTTAAGTCTGATTATTTTCAAAATTAAAAACAAAAATTAGTGAAAAAATATTTTTTATTTACATTTTACATTTGGTGTTTTGTTTTAAAAAAATTTAATTGTTAACTATAATAAAAAAATCATAGTAACCAATAAATTAAAGCAGAAATTCTAATACTCAGTAATCAATTGCTAAAACCTAATATTACCCTTTCCCCAATTCCTAATAATAATAAAAATTGAAAATAAGATATTTTATAAGGTGCGCATTAAAAACTCACTACATATTAAATGTCCTAGTAATTAATATAATTTTTAAATAACTAATAGCTAAATTTATTAAGAATAAATTATTCTTTATTTGAGTGGAAAAATTGTGGCACAACTTCCTTTTTTATTTTATAAAATATTTTATTTAAAATAATAAAATATTCTATTTATTTTATTTTCTGCATCTAATGTTGTTATTTAAAAAGATAAAAGTCATAAATATAATAAATAAATGTACATATTCAAACATTTATAATTGTAAAAATATTATTTTATTTTGACTTTAATTATTTCAAAAGTTAAAAATAAAAATAGTGTAAATAAAATATTCT
The DNA here is from genome assembly GCA_026413185.1 of Pueraria montana var. lobata. Taxonomy (NCBI): domain Eukaryota; kingdom Viridiplantae; phylum Streptophyta; class Magnoliopsida; order Fabales; family Fabaceae; genus Pueraria; species Pueraria montana. The sequence goes on from CM048648.1 coordinate 71,219,015, forward strand.
ATTCATTTTATTTTTTGTATATAAAATCATTATTAAAAATAAAATTCGTAAGTGTAATAAATAAATACATAATAAACAATAAATGAATGCTTGAATTCAAATAAATAAATATTAAAATTATTAATGTCCATTATCCTTTCCCCAATACTTAATAATGAAGAAAAATGAAAAGTAAAATATTTAGGCTTAGTTATATATTTTACCATCCAACCAACATCATTTCCCGAATTATACCTCATACCATTTTTTTCCACGCATTTGACCATCACAGTATTCAATTTTCATGCAATTTGTCCAATTGTCTATTATTGTTAGTTTATTGTCTATTGCCATTAGTTGACTGATGATGTGAAAACGCTAACTACTAACATGAATTGCTAACACGGCATTAGCGTACTGATGTGCAATTAGGGGTAAAATACGTGAATTTATTAAAATAAGGAGGTAAAATGTGTGAAATTTTGAAGGTAGGAGGCAGAATGTGGAAAAATAATAAATGATAAAAATGTTAAAGATGGGATAAGAACCCCTTTCTTTTTCTTACTCTACAACTCCTAAAATCACTAAGCCATTTGACTTATATACTTAATTAATAGGTAAAAATTATTTTATATATATACTATTGTTAAACTATGGATGGATGAAAACAAGTAGGTTTGGGTAGGATTCTTAGTTCCTAGGGACAGAACCAAACATAGATGTTAGGGAGGCCAAGTGATAAACCACATTTTGTATGTAATGGGACATGAGTTTTGCCCCTAAAATGCTTTATTTTAAGTAAATTATTTTGGCAAAACTCACCTTTTTATGCTAAGTGTGTAACAGGAAAGCCCCCAAGAGAATAAACATGAAAAGAGCCTAAAAAGGGATGATTTGAAGAATATTTGAGCATCTCCTGAAGAGCACGGCCATGCTCAACGAGCACAGTCGTGCTCAAGACTGTGCTCAAATGGGTACAGCCATGCTCGAGACCGTGCTCCAATTTAGGAGTTATCAACGTCATCATTTTTCGAGAACGGCAAGAGCACGACCGTGCTCTAATTTGCACAAAAAGTGCCTTCAACGTCAACCTTTTCCGAGCACAGCCGTGCTAAAGCATACATTTGAATTTTGAATTTTGCCCGCTCAAAGAGCATGGCCATGCTCCCCTGAGCATGGCCGTGCTAACTTCTGCATGACAGTTACACTTTTTGTATTATAAATAGAAAGTTGGAAGTGAGGGTTGGGGCATCTTTTATTCTATTCTAAAATAGAAAGGAGTGAGTGAAGGACTCTGAGGGAGCTCTAGTGGGTAGGATAGAACGCGAAGAACATCACGGGGGTTCTAAATTGTAATATTTCTTACTCTCTTTTATTCTTCATGTATTTTGGGTTGTTCATTTGCCTTCCTATGCCTATGGTTGGCTAATTTTCCCCTTTCTAGGGTCATGATGTAATTGTGCCTGTAGACCCCAATTTCTTATTTTTAATTGAAGTTCATGATTATTCAGACAATTGTTTTGTTCTACTGCTTTTAATTATTTTAGAATTGATCACTCTAAATCATTAGTCTTTTATTTGTTAGTGACCATCTTCGTATAATTGACGGAATTGTAGAACAATTGGGTTTTTGAAATAATGAATGGCCAAACGTATTTTGCGAACTTTTGACCAGATTAATAATTTTTAATCTTTCTCTATGTGATTATGCTTTCTCCCAATTTGAACCCTAAATGACCAAATAGGAATTAAATTAGGGGAAAGACTATTAGCAGTGTTTGACTAGAACCTGTTAGCAATTTAAAGAGAAGTCAACAATTGAAGATTAATTAAGAAATCAATTAGAATAGGAATTGGGGAATTTATTTGCATAATTGATATCATGACCCTAGGCTTTCTTATTTGTTAATCTTGTAAATTATTTATTGCTTGTACTCTGAATTCTATTTTCTTCAAGTAATTGAACATATTTTCTCAAATTGCCGATTGAATTAAATTGTTTAGTTTAACGCAATTGTTGAATTATTTGGGAACTCCTCTAGTCCTTTGGGTACGATATCCGGACTTAGGTCCACTGTAACTACCGTGTAGGGTACACTTGCCCTTTTGTAATCATATTTTTATGCATCAAGTTTCTGGCGCCGTTGCTGGGGACTAGTTGCGTAGTTCCTGGATAATTTATTTTGTGAAAACTGAACAATTTTTGTTTATAGTGTTCATAGTTTTTGTTTCATTGTTCATCTATTTTACTTATTGTAATTTTAATTTTTGTTTTTCATTTTTAAAATTTTTAAATTTGAATTTTTTTCCTTGGACAGTTGTGTTTTAATTTTTTTCTTGTGTTGACAATTTATGCTCACTCAATCTCAGAGGCCAACACTTCATAACGTACCTAAGATTGAGAAACTTGCTCGCAAGAATAGAGCTAAACAAAGAAGAAGGAAAATGGCTGAAAGAAATGGTGGCAATGGGGGTGGAATTGTCAATGAGGATCCACCAGAGCAAACCTTGTTGGACTATCTCGCTCCTCAAGTGGGGATAGCCAATAGTATATTGCTACCAGACTTGGGGAATGTGAATGTGGAGCTGAAGTCAGGATTTCTCCAGATGATCAAAAGCAATCAGTTCCATGGACAGCCTTCAAAAGACCCTGTCATGCACCTGAAGAGGTTATTGAGGATCACCAATACTATCCGGTATCCTAATGTGCCTGCCGAATACATCAAATTAGCAGCTTTCTCATTTTCATTGAATGGGAAAGCTTTGGACTAACTTTGTTCTCTTCCAGAACATAGCATCATCACCTAGGATATGTGCGCCAATAAATTTCTTCCGAGGTACTTTTCTATAGTGAAGACAGACCAAATACAGAGAGAGATTGGTAACTTTGCTCAGAAGGAGCAAGAGAGTCTGTTTGAGGCATGGGAAAGATTTCAAGAGTTGCTCAGAAGTTGTCCTCACCATGGCTACCCTCCCCAAAGGGTGATTCAGATTTTCTATGGGGGCATGTCTGCATATAACAGGACAAGTCTTGATGCTGCTTGTAGAGGGTCTTTGATGAAGAGACCATCAACTGCTGCTATGGAGATTATTGAGGACATGGCCTCAAATGCCTACAACAACACTGGAGATAGGCGAATTTTGAAGAGGCCGATGAATCAGGTAGAGGCTATTTCATCTATTCGAGGTATTGATCAGAAGCTGGATATGCTATCTAAGCAAATGGAGACCTTGACGAAGGCACAAGTGCAACTAATGAGTGCAGCTCTCCCACCCCCTACTTGTAATAAGTGTGGGGAAGTTCATGAAGGGATAGAGTGTCCTATGAGCAGTGCCTTTACCAAGGCAATGGAGGAGGTGAACTATTTTGGAGGTAAAAGCATAGGATATGATCCTTACTCCAATACCTATAACCCAGAATGGAAGGATCACCCTCATCTTTCTTGGGGAGACCAGAGGAACCAAGATCTTAGGCAGGGGCAGAATCAGAATACCTATCAGAATCAAAATGTGTATAGGTCCCCTTACTAAGAAAGATATGATCCTTACTCCAATACCTATAACCTAGAATGGAAGGATCACCCTCATCTTTCTTGGGGAGACTAGAGGAACCAAGATCTTAGGCAGGGGCAGAATCAGAATACCTATCAGAATCAGAATGTGTATAGGTCCCCTAACCAGCAGAACCAGAGAATGAGACAAGAAGAGAGGAAGCCAACACTGCAAGATGCCATGATGCAGTATATGGCTAAAAATGATGATCGCATTGAGTCTCTTGAGATACAGATGGCTAATCTAACAACTCTGTTGTCTCAAAGAACTCTTGGTACCCTTCCCTCCCAAATTGAAGAAAATCCTAAGAAGGAAGAGGTGAATATGGTGATGACCAAGAGCAAGAAGGCTAAGGAGGAGCTGAAGAAGAAGGAAGAGCCAGCTCTAGTTCCAAAAGATGAGGTTCTTATTGAAGAGAGCCTAGAAAAAGACAAGGGGAATGAAAAGGAGGTATTGACATCTCCTTAGGTAAATGTTCCTTTTCCTCAAAGAGTGAGAGATGAAAAGTAGGATAAGTAGTTCTCTAAGTTTGTTGAAATGTTTAAGAAATTGCATGTGAACATTCCTTTTGCTGAGGCAATTGCTGAAATGCCAAAGTATGCCAAGTTTTTAAAGGAAATTATTTCAAATAAAAAGAAATTGGAAGACTTTGCATTAATTGGTCTCAATGAGGAATGTTTTGCTGTGGTTTTAAAGAAACTGTCTCCTAAGCTTAAGGACCCAGGGAGTTTTTCAATTCCCTGCACTATAGGCAACTCATTCTTTGATAAGGCATTGTGTGATTTAGGTGGTAGTATTAATTTGATGCCTTATTATGTGTTTAAGAAGCTGGGGTTACAAGAACCCCAACCTACTAACATCTCTATTCAGCTTGCAGATGGGACCTTAACCTACCCACGTGGGGTAGTAGAGAACTTACTGGTTAAGGTTGGCAAATTCATTTTCCCTGCTGACTTTGTAATTTTGGATATAGAGGAGGATGAAGAAATCCCAATTATTTTGGGGTGACCCTTCCTCAACACAGGAGGGGCACTGATTGATGTTAGGCAAGGAAAATTAACTTGGAGGCTAGGTGACGAGGAGGAAGAGTTCAATGTGTTTGGTTCTTCAAAGAGCTCCCCCTCTCCCTCTTCATGTAATTTTGTGCAAGCCATTGACAAGATGATGATTGAGGCTAAGTCTTACCCAAGTGTGGGGATGGAGGACCCTATGGGAAAACGACATCTCCCTATTCAAGGGTTGATCTAACCCTTGAGGCCGTATCAGGCTCGTGATGTTAAACAAGTGCTCTCCAGGAGGCAACTTGTGAACTTACTGGCCTTCAAGCCAGCGTATCCTTTTTATATTTTCTGCTTTTCTATTTTACATTCAGTATGTTTTAGTTTTATGTTCTTTGCATTGGGGACCATGCACTTTCTTAAGTATGGAGAAGGGCACCCCCAACTTTTGAGCATTTTGGTACATAAAATGCTTGATACCCATTGCAATTGTATGACTCTGTGTATATTTGTATTTTCTTAAAATTTGAGAAATTTAATTTTAGGAGCTCCTAAAAAAATGAAAAAAAAGAAAAAAGAAGAAATAAATAAATAGGATTTGCATCTGAGAACATTGGATTCGCTCTAAGGAGGTGAAACATTAGCAGAAATTCTTGAATGAACAGTTTCCAGTGAGCTTAACCGCATAAATGTGAGTCTTGAGCCATGATTTCTTTCAGTGTGTGATTTTTTTGTTCGCTTGAGTTAGCATGTTCTAGGACCTATTATGATATGCATATCCTTGAATGATTTTCTGGTATATAGAATTGTTAAGGTAATTTTTAGGCTATCTTCTTGAATTCAGAATTTTTGCTTCAATTAATCACCTACTTACCCTCTTTGAGCCTTAAGTTGAAAATTTCTTTGGCACCTTACTCTGTTAAATCTTGTAAATTTGTATGCTTGGTGACCTGAAGGATAGGGGAACAATTAGTGAAAATTTGAGGTGAAAGGAAGAGATCATCCAAGTTGTGCTTCTTCTTTTGTGTTTTGCATTTAAAATAAAGCAATAAAAAAAAGCCTTTAAAAAAAAGAAAATAAAAACAAAAGCAAAAAAAAAAAGTAGATAAAAACAAGAAGAAGAAGCTTGGACTAAAAAAATAAAAATAAAAAATCTTTGGGAAATTTTTAGACAAGAAAATGGTACTTGCTTCTCTACAGTTGTAAGTCACTAGTTATGAATCTTGTTTTGAGCTTTTTGCATATCTTGTTCTTTCTTTTTCCCACCTTACACTGCAGCCTAGCCCCATTACACCTTTTGATGCCTCACTTTTCTATTTTCTAGAAAATTGCTTGAGTTGAGTTGATTGATAAATAGGTTTGTGACTGTGCTTTCTTAAGTGTCACTTGAGTGAACTTCTTATGTGCCTGAAACACTGAGAGATGGATAGATGAGTGAACTGATGCTCTTTGGAAACTGAACATTTAGGCATAGTTAAAAGCCTAATGGATTTCTTTGAGGAACTACCTTTAGTTTTGGATCGCATTGTCCACTTGTGTATTTTAGCTTTTGTGTACTTTAATAATTTTGGGGCCCTGAAAAATGATTTCTTGATTTTTGGAACAACAAGTTTAATTTGGGAGTTAGAATAATTGCTTGAGGACAAGCAATGCTCAAGTGTGGGGAGGTTGATAAACCATATTGTGTATGTAATGGGACATGAGTTTTGACCCTAAAATGCTTTATTTTATGTAAATTATTTTTGCAAAACTCACCTTTTTATGCTAAGTGTGTAACAGGAAAGCCCCCAAGAGAATAAACATGAAAAGAGCCTAAAAAGGGATGATTTGAAGAATATTTGAGCATCTCCCGAAGAGCACGGCCATGCTCAATGATCACGGTCGTGCTCAAGACTGTGCTCAAATGGGCACAGCCATGCTCGAGACCGTGCTCCGATTTAGGAGTTATCAACGCTATCATTTTCCGAGAACGGCCGTGCTCTAATTTGCACAAAAAGAGCCTTCAACGTCAACCTTTTCTGAGAACGGCCGTGCTGAAGCAGACATTTGAATTTTGAATTTTGCCCGATCAAAGAGCATGGCCGTGCTAACTTCTGCATAACAATTACACTTTTTGTATTATAAATAGAAAGTTGGAAGTGAGGGTTGAGGCATCTTTTATTCTGTTCTAAAATAGAAAGGAGTGAGTGAGGGACTCTGAGGGAGCTCTAATGGGTAGGAAAGAACGCGAAGAACATCATGGGGGTTCTAAATTGTAATATTTCTTACTTTCTTTTATTCTTCATGTATTTTGGGTTGTTCATTTGCCTTCCTGTGCCTATGGTTGGCTAATTTTCCCCTTTCTAGGGTCATGATGTAATTGTGCCCCTAGACCCCAATTTCTTATTAATTGAAGTTCATGATTATTCAGACAATTGTTTTGTTCTACTGCTTTTAATTATTTTAGAATTGATCACTCTAAATCATTAGTCTTTTATTCGTTAGTGACCATCTTCGTATAATTGACGAAATTGTAGAACAATTGGGTTTATGAAATAACGAATGGCCAAACGTATTTTGTGAACTTTTGACCAGATTAATAATTTTTTATCTTTCTCTATGTGATTATGCTTTCTCCCAATTTGAACCCTAAATGACCAAATAGGAATTAAATTAGGGGAAAGACTATTAGCAGTGTTTGACTAGAACCTGTTAGCAATTTAAAGAGAAGTCAACAATTGAAGATTAATTAAGAAATCAATTAGAATAGGAATTGGGGAATTTATTTGCATAATTGATATCTTGACCCTAGGCTTTCTTATCCGTTAATCTTGTAAATTGTTTATTGATTGTACTTTGAATTCTATTTTCTTCAAGTAATTGAACATATTTTCCCAAACTGCCGATTGAATTAAATTGTTTAGTTTAACGCAATTTTTGAATTATTTGGGAACTCCTCTAGTCCTTTGGGTACGATATCCGAACTTAGGTCCATTGTAACTACCGCGTAGGGTACGCTTGCCCTTTTGCAATCATATTTTTTCGCATCACCAAGAATGAAAATTAAAGTTCATATACACATCATATGAAATACTTATACTTCAAAATACAACAAAAATGACACACTCATGTAGAATTGAACCTAGGACTTAAAAATTGTTCAGTGGATCAATTTACTATCAGACCAACATGATTAATTATCAAATTTATGACATAAATAATATATATACTTATATTTTTCGTTATTTATATCAATTCATGCGATTCAACTGTTGACCTACTGGTTCAACCAGTGACCTATCAACCCAGTATCTCGACCAAGTTAACAATCGGTTTGATTTTCAAAACACTAGGTATAGATATATACCAGTAATAACCCACAAAATTTGATGGGAATAAGTATAAATTAACCATAAATAATTTATTATTTATTTATACTTATTTAATACATTTTAGGTTAAATTAGTTTTTTGGTCCTCTTAATTTAATTTTTAGGTTCGATTTAGTCCTCTAGTTTTTTTTGAGTTCAATTTAGTCCTCTAATTTTTAAAATTGGTTCACCCTATCCTAACCCTAAAGGAATTAGAAGCTCATAGAGATAAAAGAAATAAAGAAAACAAAAGAAGAAGACAAAGATGAAGAGAAGACCGTGAATCTTAAAGAATCAATTTGGATTTCTTCAATCTTGAATGGAAGATGATGGTTCCTCAAGTTCTCCCTTACTTCCAGTCACTAGAGAAATCAAAGAACAATCTAAATAAAAGCAAATTGGGGTTGCAAAAACTAATTCTGGATTCCGCTATTTCATGTTGGGTGAACTGCATTCCGCTAGTCTCAAGAAGTTTCATGATGGACACCTTTTTCCCAGTTTTTGTCTGGTGAAGTAGATAGATTTATTCTTGAAAGTTTGTAATTGTTCTAATGCCATTTTAATTTCTACAACTCAAGATATGCTCAAAACACTACTCCTATGCCAGATTGTCTGAACATAGCATCAATTTCAATTATGATCCACACTGAATCTGATTATAATCTCTTCATGAAAAGAGTACATTTATCTTTAAGTTGTGTGTGCGTGTTTTGATTGGATAGGTTTTTAATTTTAAAAAATAAAAAGATATTTAACGGAATTCAGGAGTGGTTACTTGATATATAGAATTCGCGTTATACGAATTCATACTTTACAGCATTTTCTTTAGATGAATTAAATGCCTCTCTCTCTCTCTCTTTCTATCAAATTAATTATATCTTGTGATATTAATAGCATGGCTGATATGCTTGCTCGTTGGGGATCGTCATCTATTGTGTGGGACAAGTCTTGGACAAAACGTCCAGATGGTGCTTTGTTAGCCTTAGGGCATGATGCTATGATTTCTTTGTAGTCTTTTCTTTCTTTATGATTCCTACTGTACCAAAAAAAATTATATCTAGCTATCTATATATTTTTCTGATTGTTTGACTAATATATTCCTCCTTGCAGGTACTTTTCCCTGGAAGTTCTGGTGTGAAGATAGTGATTTTGAACAGAACCCAGAAGCTAAATACCCTTAATTATGAAATGGTAAGTTCATGTTATCTTAGATAAATTAACTTTCGTTATTGTCGTTTAATCTACTCTACAAGGGACCAAGGGGTACGCGGTTGAAAACCTAAATCCATCAATGTGAAACAAATCCCTTTCACTCTCGTATCTCTCACTACAAAATGATAATATAACATGTTCTTTCACTGTGTGCAGATTTATCAAATAAAAAAGAATTTACAAATGTATGAGAATGACCCTTCCGTGAAACTTGTGATATTAAAGGTAAATCTCAGGGTCGGGGGAGAAGATTTCTTTTAGATTAATGAAACGGCCGGCCATACCAAATTGAATATGTGGCTTCTTAATTTCTTTCTATTTTTGTTTCAACGATTTCAGATTTATAAATATTTTTCATTTAATATTAAAGTAGTAAATATCTTCCGTGTTAATAGGCTAATGGAAAAGCTTTCTCTGATGGTGGCGATGTAGTGTCAGTAATCATGTCTTCACTTGCAGGTACAAGTTATTTATATCCAAAACAGTTGGTCAATAATAATTTGATCTATAGTCCACTTTAGACCCACTTAATTAAAAACATATATGTAAGTTTGTTTGGACTACTACGACAGGGATACACCACTTAAATATGATATGGCATAATATATTTCACTTTAGATCCACTTAAAAATCCAAAATAGGTTGCTTTTATTTTTATTAGGCTATCAAGATATTGGTTCAAAATATTTATTAGTTTTATTATGACTAATTTCTGTTCAGGAGTCTTTTTTTGCTTCAGTGGAAAATTCTGTTCAGGAGTCTAATTGGCTGGCTACGTTTAGGTTGCGTAAAATATGTTTCAGGAATAAATAATTAGGTTAATTTTGGCTGTTAAATTAATTGTATTAATTAACATATATTGACATATGTATTTATTTGTTAAGAGGCTATGTTACACATATATAACAAAACTCAATTACTTATACATGGAAGCAGGACACTGGATCTATACTTCGATCTTTTACAAGAAACTGCTTACTTTGGAATATTTTATGGCGACCTACAGAAAGCCTTTGGTGAGTTTGTTAAATCCTGAATCGTTTTTATAGATATTTTCGTTAAACTAATCCTTCAAATTATAGGTATTAGTTAATTTATTATTTAAAAATATCACATTAGTAATTACAATTATTAAATATTAGTTATTTTAATCTTTATTCTTCATTTTTTTATAATTTTAAGAAGTAAATTATTATAATTTAATTTAATAATATGGAGAGTTAAAATGACTATAATTTCTTAATTTTGTAGACTGAAATGATACTTTTATTTTAAAGATTAAATTAATTGATGTTTGTAATTTCAAAGGCTAATATAATATTTTACTTGTTCTTTACCACAAATTTTACACATTTGATTAGTTTTGTTTAAATTGTTTTGAAATCAGGTTGCTCTCATTAATGGATTGGTCATGGGAGCGGGAACAGGTCTATCTATGAACATGAAGTTCAGGGTTGTAACTGAAAAAGCTGTATGACTTCACTTCATAGAATTATAATTAATTAGATTTAGATTTCGAAATGAATTAAGCTTTTTACATTATTCTAAAAATGTTGTCACTAATTGAAAATGGTTATATATGTCGTGTCTTATATTACAATGTTTTGCATTATTTAAATGAGTTTAATGGTGATGCACTGACAGTGTAAAATAGTTTTACATGGTCATCCAATCATAAATCACCATTTGTATCACAAATCATCCAATCTAGGCGAATTTCCTGCAGTATACATATATATCCTCTTTGAGACGCTTTTACGTCCTTGTGGATGAAACATATAGCCTAATCCATTATTAAATACGATCATTAATTCTATCTGAAATTGATGTTGTGGATTATTTGTAGGTATTTGGGATGCCAGAGGCATCCATTGGACTTTTTCCAGATGTCAGTGCATCCTACTTCCTTTCTAGACTACCTGGTTATTTTGGTAACTAGATTACTTCTTTCCATATTATTTGTATCAATTTGGATTAGATATGAATCATGATATTTGGAGACCTAAATAATAAAAGTTATTTAATTAATACTTATTAGTTTTTTTATATGTCTCCTTATCATATTGGAACAATAATTATATCAATTACTACAATTACTAAGACGTGTTGACCAATCTTTTTCCATCTCCTATTTTGGTAACTAGATTACTTCTTTTTTTTTTTTTTGCTCAAAATAACCAGCTACATCCGTTGTTTTTAATTTGATTTATTTACACGACAGAGAAAGCTGTTTGTAAAATAAAACTCTCTCCACATAACTTATCCTAAATGCCTATCAATACTTACAACTGAAATTCCCATAACTTTTACTATCACCCTACACTAATTACATGGGTATTCCCCAAAAAGAGTTTTCAGAACTGTAAAACCAATTTCGACCCTCTTGGGACCTAGCTATGAAACCAAAAAAGAAGATATTTGCAGAAGACAACCGAGAGTTCCAGATATTGTATTGACATGCATCATGCCTTCACTTCCCTATATTCAAAACTGAATCTAATGAATCCATCTGGAGAATTTTTATAGATTTGATTTTTAATTTATACATATCTATGTATGAAAACTAGTACAACTAGGAATTAACTCCCCTTACCTATTTCTCCAAATTAATTAATAAGAGTTCCATTCAAAGCATTCAATACACTATTCTTTATGCAGTACAATTACAATATCTACATATTTGTGCATTATTATATTGTACTACACCACACCAAACTTCCTTTAATTAATTTATATCTTGCTAATTTTGCATTTTTGCTTGCTTTTTTGTAGGCGAGTACATTGGACAGACTGGTGCACGGCTAGATGGAGCTGAAATGGTTGCATGTGGCTTAGCCACTCATTTTGTCCCTTCAGTGGTAAAAATATATTTAATAGCTGTTTATCTTACGATAAAAAACCTAATTTTATAGTAGTACCTTTTAATAAAAAAATTATAATTAAGATTAACTTCAGTATGAATTAATAATTCCAAATTGATCTCCTATTAAATTTAATTCTGCTTAAATTTAATATAAACAAATTTTCACATTTTTTCTCAATTAATAATAATATATTAATATGCATGGTTCCTTTAACCAAAGGAGCCATAAACTTTATGTTGTCAGCCAATGATTGCTAAGTTTTATGAAAGGGGAAAGCTAATCAGCCATTTGTTTTAACAAAATATTTTTTATTTGTATTTTTAATTACAAAAATGTCATTATTTTATTTTATTTCTTATTTATAATAATCTATATATAACATAATAAAAATAAAAAAAGAAAATAAAAAATTATTTTGATTATTTTCTATATAAAGTTTTAAAAACAAGAAATAAAATAATTAAATTTTTTAATTAAAATGCAAATAAAATAAAAAGAATATTTTTTTTTTAAATCAAACAACCTATAATTCTTAAGAAAAATCAGTGATTCAGTTAAAATTCAATTTGGAATTATAATTAACAGATTAAAAAATATAATTCAACTTTACTAAAGCTAATTTACACTTTTATATGATTTACGAATTATAGTTTTAAAATTGTTTAAATTTGTTTATATGTAAATAAAAGCGCTATGAGTTAATGTTCATTTTAATTTGGTAAAAGTAAGTAATAGAGGTTTGGGGCTTGATTGTTGCTTGTTTTGAAATCTATTTTCTATTTTTAAAAAGTAAAAAAGTTTGATAAGAATAAGTTTTGAAAACTATATATTTTAAAATAATATTTTTTATTTAAAAAATCATAATATTTTTAATTTTTTTATCCTTTCAGTTTTCAGTTTTTTTAATTTTGAAAATTGTTCACAAAATAATTTTTAGAAACCAAAAATAAAAATACTACCAAATAGACCCGTTGGTGGTTTAAGTCAAGACTCAAGTCAAGAGTGAATACAATGGAAATGTTACTAAAATCATTGATTATAAAAGGAATATTAAATAGCCTGGCCGGCAGGGGATGGTGCCGCACATTGTGCTTGTGGAGATTTCAACAATTTTCAATAAAATATACTATATTTTAACAATAGCATCCATTAAATCTTAATTATTATTCTCAATCCCATCTATCAAGGGGCCTAGATGGTTGAGTAGGGTGTGTAAATTTCTTACTACCTGTTTTTGATCTCCACAAATAAAAAAAAAAATACCATCTTTTTCCAAACGGTATAATTGAAAATTTTTGTTATGTAATATTTTGAAGTATTATTACACAATTAAATTGATCATTTTATTTTATTTTTCTGTGTAACAGAAGCTAAATACACTAGAAAATGTCCTACAAAGTACTGTTACTTCGTCGGATGTACCAATAGTGGCTGTTATAGAAACATTCGCGGATAAAGCAGATGTGAAGCAAGACAGCTCTTTTAGAAGGTAACTAAAATGAAAAACTATAATCATCTTCTAAGATTTTGTGCACCTTGAGAGTTGAGAACTAATTAATTCTGATTTTTGACGAGAAAAGATTGGAAACTATAAACAAATGTTTCTCAAAAGGGACAGTGGAGGAAATTATCATATGCTTGGTATGTATACATATTAAGATGTGAAAAAATGTTTTATTCTTTTTGTACTAACTTGTGTAGTCCTATGCTGAATATAATTGGTGTGAAATATCATTTGAATCATATATATCTTCTATAGGAAAAGGAATCAGAAAATGGAGCAGAAGAGTGGATACAAAATGCACTAAGTTCCATGCGATCGTCTTGTCCCTTGAGCCTCAAAATATTTTTGAAATCAGTAAGTATGATGTGAAGCGAAAAAATAACTTGCTTAATTATATTTTTTATGCAAATAATTATTAACTATGTATATATATATGACTTTCTTTGCCTAATTAGATCAGAACTGGCCGTGTACAAAATATTGAACAATGCCTATACCAGGACTACACCGTTGCTGCCCACATCCTTAGAAGAACCATTAGCAATGATTTCTATGAGGTAAATTATTTTGGGATAACTCCATTTATTGATGCAAAGCAAAATATTTGAACAGTGAATAATATTTAACATTTTTCTGATTTTCTGTACAAAATAGGTAATTCTTTACAAACTAGTGTTTATTTTTAGTCTTACAGAATAGTTGTGAAGTTGGGATATATTCATTTATTGGCCCTACTTTAACTATTAATTCCATTTTTCTTTTTGACCCTTTATTCAACTCAAACACACGCGTAGGGTTCAAGAGCAAAGCTGTTTGATAAAGACAACAAGCCCAAGGTAAGAGATAGTATCTCCTATACCATCTGCTTTCCACATAGATTTAGATTAATATGTTATTTAACTGATTTATTTTACCTTCGTGTTTTCCTGCTATTTTACTTTATTAACTAGTGGGAACCTTCAAAGCTAGAGCTGGTTAGCGAAGAAATGGTGGATCAGTCCTTCAGGGATATTGATGAGGAGGAATTGGAGTCTCTGAAACTTCCTGATAGATTCAATTCTCAAATTGCAAGCAGATTGTAGATTGTAGGCACAAGCTTTTAGTGCATTATGCCAGGAGAATTTTAAATAAAGAAAATTGGGTTGTTAACATTTATTTATTTTTTTGATTCATTTGTTAACGTTTAATCTGAGAAAATGTTTTCAATTTTTGATTAATTTTTTATATTTGAATTGCGTGGTTGGGGGGGCGTTTGTTATGTGATTAATGTTTCAAGGCTTGCAAGTTCCGTTTTAGTTCTGGTGTGGGTATTAGTTCTTATCTTTTTTAAGCTAATGTATCCGGTTTGCTTTTATGTATTTTCTCAATAAAAAAAAAACTGAATCAAAAGCTCATGTCTCATCTTTGGCACACGTTGTACAACAGTGGGATTCTATTAATAAAACTAGTTTTAGACCCGTGCATCACACGGGACATAAAATAGCTTATTAATAAATATTATTGGAATTTTGTTAATTACTTGTATAAATATATGATTGAAAATATATTTCTTGATACTATTTTGTAACACCTGAAATAATTGTTAAGATGAATATAATTTTTTTAGCATAGAATAACATTAGTAGTTTATAATATATAAGTTCAATTTCAGTGAAATAAAGCAACAAACTAAAATTTTGCAAACATTTCAGTAAATCATGCTACATATTGTCTATTATAAGAAACACTTTAAACCATGGCTATAATAAAATAAAAACATAAAGTTTATAATAATTCATATGCTAATGTACTTTTGTGCAAAGTGTTTTCCTCTCTGTTATGTTTTATGCACATATATTTTATGCTAATAACTTTA
The DNA here is from genome assembly GCA_026413185.1 of Pueraria montana var. lobata. Lineage (NCBI taxonomy): Eukaryota > Viridiplantae > Streptophyta > Magnoliopsida > Fabales > Fabaceae > Pueraria > Pueraria montana. The sequence continues at coordinate 71,234,328 of CM048648.1, forward strand.
CATATAGATTTTAATTAATGTGTAAAATTAAGAAAAAAATAATAATTTATCTAAATTTTTTTAAGATTATAAAATTTAAACATGGTGAAAAATTGAAACAAATATATTTAAAATTGAATTTTAGTTTTTGTCATTTAATTAAATGTAAACTAATAACTTAATAGAATATTAAAATTTGATTAAATAAGACAAAACATATTTATTACATTTGTTAAGTTAAAAGATAGTGATGAAAAAAGGGGAAGGTAGAAACATTAGATACTTATTCTTAATTTCTGCTGCCATAATAAAGAAAGTCCAAAATTCCCTATCACTTTCATATAAAAAAATGTTCATTCTCACGTTTTAAATTGTTCAGCCCATCATATAATAAAACATTCAATAAATTATTTATGTCAAAAAAGAAAATCAATAAAAAATATATATTTAAATTAAAATTATTATAACAATAAATTTATATTAAAATTATTTAAGTTTTAATAATGACACATCTCTTTACCTAAAAATTGGCAATATCTTTTAAATGAATTTATAAGAATTAATTCATATGAATATTCAAATAATTAGTTAAGTTAAAAAAAGAGTAACCTTGAAAAAATACATTTATATTACATTATTATAACAATAAATTTAAAAAGTATAATTTCACCTAAAGAATTTACATGTTAATGTGATTTACATGTTTACATGTTAAGAAAATTTTAAAACTTTCTTACCTTAGATGTTGCTGGGCTACTTGTTTTCAGTATTGCAAACAGGAATACTATTAAAAAGATTAACTAAAAAATTAACTCATAATAACAATTTATGTAGATTAGAGAGTGAGAGTTTGCATGCAATGAACATGTAACACCCTAAATCCGGGTTTACATATATTCTCATTTAAAACTTATTCTACTTCAATGGGCGTGTTACTTTATTCAATTTCTTGTAAGAGAAATAAGCGATCCTTTATTTAATTATTTTCTAAAATACGATAGCTTATTTTATTGTGCAAATCAAGTGTAATTATGAAACATAAGTTGGAATTTTACCAAATTGTTAAAACTTTTGATTAATTAATTTCGAAAGTTGCTTATCGTCACCTTAAATATAAATATACATTTTAAAACGAGTAAAACATAATAAATAAAGTAATTAACTCTGTCTATACATATATACATGAAATAGAGAATTTCATAACCCAAATATTTTCCGGAGTAATAACAATATATACATTTACACATTGCTCAAGGTATATACCAAATACATAGGGTAATAGAGTATGAAAACTAATATACATAGTAAAATCTGAAACCTAGGTCTACCCGTATTCAAATACATAAAGGGAAAAACCTAGTCTCAGAGCAGTCATCTCTAAACCCAACTCTGCATGTTAGACTAATCCAAAGAAATAGGATAGCGGGGGATTTTTGACAAGATCCCGAAGAAGAAATCTAGTGGTCATTGTCCACGGGATCCTTCACAGAATCTTTCTCAAAGTTCTTCGAATCCTTCGTAAAAACCTTGACTCACTGTTCCCTAAGTTCACGACTAGCGGCGGATCCCCCCTGACTGACTCCCACCCAATTACGTCTCTAATTCTTTGACGTAAGAGGGATTCGGTGAAAGGCGGGAAGCGTCGGACCAACGTGAACTCCTCGGATGGTGTGGCATTAGGAACAATAGCGGGTATCAATGAATTCCTCAAGAACACTCCGGAGAGACGGATGATGACGAGAGCGACGAAAGTGATGAGGATAGCCCCCTTGTGATCTCCACAGGTATTGTCATCGGCTCCTAAAACAAAAAGGTAAGGGTGAACTCTTCGCTTCATCAAACAAACCACACAAAACGACTTTGAAAGTCATACACACAATCCTGCTAACCACTACGGTGTGGTCCTCTAACGTTCGCACTCGAAACCTACCCGTTTTCATGACTATTTCTGTAAATTGTAACACACTGGCCAGCTGCCACTGGAACTCCCAGAACTCAGTGGTCTTACATTGAATGGAATGACTGTTGGGAGTACACCATCACCCTGGTATAAGGTGGGCTCTCACCAACTGAGATTTTCTCGTGGTTATTGTCAGGGTCGCCAAGTCGGTTTGTGTGAACGTAGTCACAACTCGACGCCTACCCTCCAAGGTCGTAATGCCTCACGATCATTTCCCAGGTACCAATCTGTCGTCATTCATACTCCGAGGACTTACTCCTCGCTCTCTCTCTCTCACGGAGATTATCTTTGCTCGTCACTGTGGGTTTCCGCTACTGGTGGTACAAGACGGGTCAAATCGATGCCAAGCTCAAGACCTTGTCTTGGCTCCAATAAAATTATACCATATGAGAATGTGCTCTCCATCACCCATTGGTGATCACGTCATTCGATCTCCGCCAACATCTTTACATCTTTCTTCCAGCCGGAATTATCCCACGCGACTTCCTTCACAAGTTCGCCGTACATGCATATTTCCTCGTTGCACGACCCTCCAAGCGCATATCGCCATCATGTATCAAGATTCTTTATTATATTTTATTTGTGACTTACCCTCTCAATTTCTAAAGTTTTTAATAATTCATACTTACCGACGATTCCTCCATGTAAGGGTCCTAGTATATTTATCTAAATCCAAAGCACAAATCAAAGAGTTAATTTATTAAGCCTAGAAGAATAAATAAATCCTTAAGTCTAAATTAGTTGTTCTCACTGTTGGAATTTATATTATTATTATTGCCGGTAAAATTTTCCGGATTACTAGGACAAAGTCCTAGTCCACATAAGCACTCGTGTTCGAGTCTTATGCTCACATATCACAGACATCACAGAGAATTTCAGTTCACACTACAGTCCACGTGACTGTACCACAGAGAGCATCAAAATACACAATCACACGCACAGAGGTGCCCTAGGTTCACATTCCAAGGGTCTTACATTCGCATGAGGCAAGGGTCAATTTTACCCACTGCCTTGCATGTACATATTTAAATTTAATTCACACATTCAAATATATCATAGTTCAAATATCACATATCAAGACAATTTTAAAACATAATTCCTCTCTGGCAGCACTTAATCTCTGTCCAAAATTAATCTAGGAAACAATTTTCGTTTGGTAAAATTATTATATCAAATTAAAGTCCTTAAAACCTATTTTTGAAAAAGGTAACCCACACTCTCAGATTAAATCTACAAAAATTTATGAAAATTCCTAGAAGTTCGCAGGTCAGCATGCTCCTCACAGTGAGCATACTTCAAAGATGTGAAATTTTCTCAACCTTTCCATATGAGATTATTACTCAAAATTTTATGGTAAAGAGCTAACATTCACACCTTTCATAAAATGTAAAACTTGATTCCTAATTCCTCCTACATTTTTCCCAGTAATTTCTTTTCTAAGACCTATGCCTCAGGTTCGGAATTTGGGATCCATGTATGAGATCTGTCTAAACTTAATTAATTAACTTAGCAATTTTGGGTGAAAATTTTCTAAAGTTACATCATTTTAAAGCTCTGTTTGTCTAGTTTTATGATCAAAAATTATATTTCAAAAACAGTCATTAGTTTGTTTTAAAAAGGTCAAAAACCGAACCTTGCCCGAACCAGTTTTCACAAGCAGAATAGTCCCATTGAATGTCACGGATGAACCTTCATTTAAGGTTATCTCACAATGGTCTCAAAAGTAAAGTTGGTTCATTTTGAGTCTAATTTAACTGGAGACAAGTTTCATCAAAATCCAACGGTTAGATTTAAAGTTATGTTAAAAAACGTAAACGTTATCCAGGGCTTCTACGTGAAACAGCCACTGCCCAACCAGTTTCCGAAAGTAGAACGGTCCCATTGCAGGTCATGGATGAACCTTCATTTGAGGTCATCTCACAATGGTCTCAAAAGAAAAGTTAGTTCATTTTGAGTCTACTTCAACTGGGAACAAGTTTCATCAAAATCTAACAGCTAGATAAAAAGTTATGGTCATAAACATAAACACTGTCCAGGGCTTCTATCATGAGACAGCCACTGCCAGCATCACTTTTTTCGAAATTTCTTGAGAGTGCATGAGTTTCTAACAAATTTTGGGCATGGTCTCCTTTGTATTGGAGCCATCCCACGATTTTTAGGCAAGAAGAAGATGAGGAGAAAAGTTTTGACATAGACACAGCCACTGCCAAAGAGAAATAAAAGAAAACAAAACCAGTCACACACATACAACTACACATTTCATGCAGCCAGTTCACATGGGAAGCATTTAGGGTGAGAGTGGCTGGATCCTCCACCTCCAGCCACTTGAATCCATCAAAGAGTCCCCTTACTGTGATGAGGATCTTGCTGGACAGAGGAGAAGAAGCTGGTTAGCTTCCTTCAAAGGAGTATTGGCTGCAGGGCACTCCAACTAGAGTATGCAAGAGGAAGAAGAAGCTGTAAAAAATGGTGTTTGTGAGGGAGAGAGTGGGCTGCGACCAGAGAAGGGAAGAGAGAGGGATGAGCTGTTTCAGTCTTCTCCTTGGACAGAGGTGGTTTGGCTGAAGTTAAGTGAGTGAGTGGTTGAGTGAGTGTAGGTGAGTGTTAGCCTTAAGTGTGATTTGAGTGATGCTTAGCTACGGAGGCTGAAAAAGTGTGATAGGGCTGTGAGTGTGTACAGCTGTGGAAGGGAGAGAGAGAAAGGGGAGTAGGCTGCAGGAAATTAAAGTGGCTGTAGGGAGAGGGATTTGATAGGTTGAGTGCTAAGTTAATCTACACAGTGTAGAATTACACTGTGTAGTCGGAATGAAACACAATTTTAATTTTCAAAACTAAAGTTTTAAACATCAAATAATTTTTTATAAATATTATGAAATAAAAACTTTCTAATAACTTTCATAAAATTTTCTCTGTAGAGTAATAGCTCACAGATGAATTTTATGAAAGATTACTTGTCTTGCGAGTCTTAGATTTTAAAAACAACTCAAAACGGTCCCTTTTTTTTCCCCAGATATTTCAAACAGATAATTATTTATTTAATTTTATAAATCTTTATGAAATGAAATCTTTTTAATAACTCTTATAAAATTCTCTCTGTTAGAGGAATTGCTCACAGATGAATTTTATAAGCGATACCCTGACGGCCAAGTTTCAGAATTTAAAATAATCAAAATAATTAAAACCAATTTGAAACCAATTAATTAATACATAACAATAGATATATTAAGTATTTACTACTAGTAATTAATCATAGTCCAATTAATTACTAGCAGGCATAACAGATAATCACTCATAGATGAATACACAGGAAAGTAACTACCGAGAATATAATTGTAGAGAATTAATTCCAGTGAGTTACTCCCAGAGGAATTTTTATTACAAGCAATTGTTTTAATTAGATTGCTCACTTAGATTTTAATTACAGAGGATATTATATCTTTTGATTTCATAATTTTTTTCCTATTTGACCATTATAACGAATTACTCATGTTATTTTTTTTCCTTTGTTTTTCCTATTTACTCAATTAATTACTAATTGTATTTAATTACTCCAAGTATATTCTTTTCTTATTTAAAACAAGCAATTAAATCCCTATTAATTTCTAATTAATCTCTCATGTTCTTACTTACTGAGTTGTAATTTTCGGGATGTTACATATAAGATATGAAAAATAAAATAAATGGAATATTTTACTTTCACTATTTTAAATTTTAATTTTTAAAATAATTCAATTCAAAATAAAATAATATTTTTAAAATTAATTTTTTTTAATATGTGCATTCATTTATTATATTTATGATTTTTAATTTTTTAAATAATAACATCTTTTGAAAACAATAAAATAAAATAAAATAATTTATTATTTAAAATAAAATGAAATATTGTTTGAAGACATTTTCCTATTCTAAATGTTGTTGTTTAATTGGTCAATGCAAATCTTCATTATTGTACTTATACTATATTTCTTTTTCAACACATTGAAATAGTCAAAATAAAATAATATTTTAAAATTAAAAAAGTTTGAATATGTGCATTCATTTATTATATTTATGATTTTTATTTTTTTAAAATAATAACATCCTATGCAAATGATAAAATAAAAATACTTTTATTATTTAAAATAAAATATTGTTTGAAGACATTTTCCTATTCTAAATGTTGTTGTTTAATTGGTCAATGAAAATTTTCATTATTGTAATTACTATATTTCATTTTCAACAATTATTTAATGTGTTTTTAAATTAGAGATTTTTTCATAATCTACATTTTATTGTTTAATGAGTCATTGAAAAGTCTTCAGTATTATAATAAATGTATTCTATTTTTAACTTTAAATTGTTTAGTAATAAAAAAAACATTAAATTGTTTAATATTGTTAATGAATTTCAATTGTTGAAAAGTCAACCAGTTTTTGCCTCTAGTTTTTAAAAGTCAATATGTATATAAGATTAAAAAGAAGTCAACCATTTTGCCTCTAGTTTTTAAAAGATTTGACTTTTCAAGATTTTTATTCTTTTAAAAATGAAGACACTAATATTTTCCCTTTAATAGATGATGTTAAATTTGTGTAAATAGTGTTTCTTCCTTGTGTTCAGTATTCAAATTGATTTTACACATTCACAACTTCAGCATTCAGAATTCATTTACACATTAACAAAGATGTCTGCTCCTCATTATTGTCCATCTCTCCCTCAGGAACTCCTAGAGAAAATCTTGTTGACGGTTCCGGTGAAGGCTCTCATGCGTTTCCAATGTGTTTCAAGTCATGGAGTACCCTCATCTTTGATCCTACATTGCTGAAACTCCATCTTCAAAAATCTTCCAAAATCCCCTCCATCCTATTCACATTACAAGACATGGGTGGATCGAATTCCCTACACTGCTGCTCCATGCAACGCTTGCTGGAGGATCCATTGTCCATTGATGATGGTGGCCTCCCATTCAATATCAAGTACACCATCATCAGGGTTTGCAATGGCTTGGTCTGTTTGAGAGCTACGACTCATGATTATGAACAAGAATATTCCAATTGGAGTTGAACTGTCCACCTTAATGATCGAAGAATGTAACCATTCTTCCTGGTGATCTTAAAAGAATCCACCCTCTCAGCCTGGATCTTTGTGTTTTGAGGGATGCCTAAGTCATTCTCGTTATCACATGGGAAGTGGTTTTTCTTTTTGGCAAATGAACGAGTTTGGAGCTATGGAGTCTTGGACTCGGTTGCTAGATTTTAGTTGTGAGTCCCTTCAAATTTCTAGTCTTTTACATCTGCAATACCAATGGTGGATATCTGAAAACGGCGATGTCCTCTTGCTGGCAAAGAGAGATTCTGAACTTATATTGTATAACCAAAGAGATAATAGGGTAGAGCGTATAAAAATTCCCTTGAAAAAAGTTTGGTTGCACTCTACAAATTATGTTCAGAGTCTGATTTTGCCTTACTAATGTTATTGAGATCCTCCTTAATGGTTTTGCCTTATATTGTAATACAAATCCTCCGCAATGGTTGGTTTTATAAGAATTTATAGTGACAATATTTTGTGGTTATGTACTTTGATTTATTTGTTGGTTGTTATAATGGATGTATCGAATTCTTTGGATTAGATAAGGTTATTTTTATTTTTTATTTTTATTTTTTATTTTTATTTTTTATTAATGCATGATTATTTTGCTCGCACTTACATTTTAATGAAATACTTTCTCAAATCGAAAGTCTTTTATCTGTTCTATACCCGATGTTGATGTAGAATGTCATTTTTAATAGAGTAATGATACAAATACACCCCATTATTTTAAACACTCCAACAACACCTCTCATTTCTCTCTATCTCTCTCTTCCTATCACATCATAAACCTTATCATACCTATATTTTTTCCCCTCTCTCACTAGGTGTTGCATAGCATTGTGGGTGTATACCAAGCATTTTTCTTTTTGATAACACAGCTATTTTATCAGCCAACGTAAATGCTTGTGTACTTGGAATTGGCACCGAAGCTAATTTATTTCTTTTTTTTACATAGTAGGGATTTGGCTATACGTTTAGCACGATGCATGCATTTATTCTCTGTGTCTGCTTTGGCTTTTACTGCATTCTCTGTTTTTGGTTGATACCTTTATTCTAATCCCCTTAACTCCTTCACTTTCCCTGGTAGTAGAATCTTATTTTCCATGGAAAATAAAAATAAAAACTTTAGCAAGACATATGACATATGAATATGCTATATCTTTCCACTTAGGCCTACCAAGTTTTATCTTTCAAATATGTAAGCTTACCGAATATTTACTTAATCCTATTACTATTTTATTAGGAAAAGAAACTTCTGCTTGAATATCACTCTATGATCTAACAACGTTATTTTCAAATTATAAATCTTCAACCTCGGTTTCATTAACTTTGTGCACTTTTTATGCCATGAGGAGGGATGGTAGGAAGGAAGAAAGGTGCCTTTTGATGGGTCTCTTTTAGGTTAATTTGGAATCAATAATTGCAAATTAATAGAGTACTTAACAACTATATTGTTTTATAACTATACAACGTAATAGGAAGCAAATAACTTTACCTCTTAACAATAATTCATTTTACTAGTTTTCATTCTCTCACTCCCAATTTTTACACAATTAAAGTATACATTTCATAAATTTTTAACCTAAATCTCTAAAAGGAAAAATGATGAAAATTTACCTGTATCTAAAATGGTCAAATATCATTTGGGTCTTGGAAATATATAGCGTTGTCACTTTAATTCTTGAAAGTAAGAAAATTCAAAAAAGTTCATGAAAGTACATTCTGTAAGTCACTCTACTTAAAAATTTAAAAAGTCTTGTGACTTAAATGATAATATTTGCATATGTTTAACATCCTAGGAACTTATTTTGAAATTTTTTAATTTCAGAGACTAATGTGAGAATCCTTTATACTTTGAGAAACTAAAATAGTGTTTTACCCGGATCTAAAATGACTTGGACAATCATAAACAGTAAAAAACGTTTGAAGAGCTGTCATGGCCAATAGCACAAAGGTGGCAACAAGTGTCAAGAGCCTCCATGACATAATTGGTTAAGATCCTGTAGGGATTTGACCTCTGCTTATCACAGAAGTACTTGTTAACTTTCTTAATGGTCTCATCCAACTTTTCAGTCTTGGTGGGTCCAATAGATTTGCTCATTCCGTTGAACAGTTCCTCAGTTTCTTCCACAATGAGAGAGCTACTAGACTCTATGATCCCTTCATTCTTGAGCAGCTTAACATCCTTGACAGTGTCTATGATTCCCTGCATCAATTCAGTGTACCTTGTGAAGATGAGAAAATCTGGTTTGGTCAAGGCCTCGTGTCCCACAAGGTTTCTCATTATCACTTCAGAGTTGACATCCAATTTGAGCACAGGAAGGTAAAATATGCCCTTTTTCTTGTCGAATTCAATGGCCATGATGCCACCTTTCGAGGGTTGAAAATGGATCCCAACTGAGTGAAGCTCATGCACAGAAAGGATGGTGACAACCACAGGAGCTTCTATTTCAGATGGTGGTGTTTCTAAAGAAAACTTTTGAAGATTTTTTGACATGCTGAATGTTGCATCTAGGCCTCGTTTAATGGCTTGCGGAAGAGGAATGTTCATGTCCTTTAGCCTTTTGAGAATGCCAAGTGTCCATGACAATAGACCCTTAATGTTCTTTAAGAATGTGATGAAGACTTCAGATTTTGAGCTTCTTATAGTTACAACAGTGTCAGAGTAATTTAAATTACTATTGGGATTGCTCATACCTTCTCTCCCGTGTGTTAGTGTTTCTAATTTTTCTTGTTCAGAGACCACCAAATGGTACATGAGATCCAAGATATGATAATGCTTGGTGACAGCTTCAGAACATGTGGGGGTGTGAGTCAACTTGAGTGGAGAGTGTTTCTCACAGAATGACAAGAGCATTGAACCCAAGTAGTATTCTTGAACAGAATGAATAGGATTGGAGCTTTCAAGCTCTAAGATCCTCAACAACATGAAGGTGGGAATCTGGTTCTCCACCATGAATATGTCCCTTATGATGGCATCCTTGGTTAGCTTCAGATCACTTATCTGAACATGGCGGTCTTCTAGTCCTTTAATGAAAGAACCAGATACTTTCTCATCCAGATAGTTGTGGAAGAAATCTAATAAGAAAAAATCATCAAGGGCAATGGTGTATAACAAGGTATTTTCCTTGAGGTCCAAGTATTTGTGGTAACAAGCGCGTATGAATTGTTCTGTGTTGTGGAGTTCCTTAACTAGTTGTTCGAGGTCATGTTTGTTGAAGTGGTCGAGGACCCTTTTGGCAGCAAAACCCTTGAACCTTTCCATGGGATAGAGCTCGAGACGAAAGCGATTATATGGACCAATGGCTATAAGTTGTGGGGCAAAGGCTTCTGGCTTGGCACAACTAAAAAATTTGGGGACTTGGTATATGCAAGCATGTATTGTGTTCAACGTTGAGAGGTTGGTTTCCCTCACCAACCTGTTGATTTGTTTGACCCAAGAGTCTTCATCGGATTCTGAATTGAAGATTGTTAGAGAGGCCATGTGGGATTTTGCTTTGCCTAATGGATTTGCTATACTATGTAAACTATATGCTAGGATGGTTTGTTAGTTATATTGACACCACAAATAAGTTTTGTTTTATTTATAGGAAGGAGGTAATAGGTGAAGAACTTTGAATACTTGCTACAGTCATGGCCATCAGTAAAATGTGCATGAATTTGTATTATTTCTTATGTCTTATAATTAAGTCTTCCAATACAGTCTTAAAATACATTTTTACAATACACATAATTTTATAATTAAGTCTTCCAATATAGTCTTACAATACACCTCTTTCACATTAATGATCAATTGGCCCACAGTTATATAAAACACATAATTTTATAATTAAGTCTTCCAATACAGTCTTACAATACACCTCTTGCACATTATGATCAATTGGTCCACAGTAAATGCCATGCGAAAATGGTTGATATATGAGAGTGATTTCACTCTCTAAACTACAGGTATATATGTCAACTATAATTGCATTGCAGCGTCCCTGCACCAATGAACTAATGAGTGGTAATTAAGATTGCGGACTATTCAATTCCACCCTTCATTAGTTTATTAGCCAAGAAGTGGTTGCGATGAATTCAAGGTTCAGTCATTATTAATATGGGGTTAACAAACAAAACATGTTAAATATTGGCAACTAGAAATGTAATTCCACATTATGACTAATCTTAAAAGCGACCCACTAACATCTTATCACATTGCTATAAAAGAATGTTATTATGACAACTAAATTTGAATTATAAAATAGGGGAGCTTGATAAACCACAAAGCTTTGGTTAATTTATATCACATAAGATATATGGATAAAGAGTTAAAAATAAAAATTGAGTGACACTTAAAATATCTTTGTGTGATTAATTTAATACATTTTTGAGTGAAAATGAATATTTTTCAATACTCATGCGCAATTGGCTTCCGCGTTATTGTTGAGTGACCAACTGATTGACCAAGTCAACAAATGAGAAGTGGTGAAAATGATTTCTCAGACCACAAATATAGCACCACGACGGATATTATTATTATTATTATTATTAGAATTAGAATGCACTTGATCTGGCATGGCCTTGCTCGGTTACACTGGTCACGTTCTCGGCTTTGGACTTGCCGTTCTCGACTCAACCTCCTTGGATCAAGAATAACCATCAGCTTTTTGTCTGGCTTCGAACCATTCAAGTGCATCTACCAATAGATTTTATCCTAAAATGAGAATAGATTTTAATCTTGCATGTAGGAAGCAATTGATGTGGGTTTCACCCCAACAACTCCTCTAATGTATTGTTGACATCAATTGATATGATCACTTAACGTGTCACCTCTAAAAATGGTACCTTAGAAAATTTCAAACTACAATTATTATTGCATGAAATCCTATGGCGGCTACTATAATTAACTTCTACAAGACTCGGGTTGATATTCAATCAAAACTTGCCATGTGCCCTCCTATTAATTATGAAATTACAACTCGGCTAAGAAATAAAGGGGCGTGATCGTTGTAACACATCATACCTAACTGAGTATAATTAGTGGACTGAGGATTCTTGAATCGAATTTGTAACTTTACATGCTCAATTTCCAAGCATGCTAAGTTGGGGACAACTATTCTAGATTGAGATTAAAGCTCAATCTGTGTAGTCGGTTACTTTGCCCAAAACATTAGATTAACCCAAATTTCAAGTGTTGACCGAAAGCAAAACCTAGGCATAGGATTTCTAAAACATACATGAGAGTAGTGAATCATACATCAACCTAGCGTAAAGTAACTATATTGCTACACCAAAAAAGGGTAATATTGCCTCTGGGAGACTTTGGCGTTGTGTTAAGGAATCCAACCCAACATAGACTCTTATAAATACAACCAATGTCACTATAATAGATAAGCATTTATTATTATCATCACTCTTGAAGAATTGTCTTAGGCGTCGATATGATAATGCTTGGTGACAGCTTCAGAACATGTGAGGGTATGAGTCAACTTGAGTGGAGAGTGTTTCTGACAGAATGACAAGAGCATTGAACCCAAGTAGTATTCTTGAACTGAATGAATAGGATTGGAGATTTCAAGCTCCAAGATCCTCAACAACATGAAGGTGGGAATCTGGTTCTCCACCATGAATATGTCCCTTATGATGGCATCCTTGGTTAGCTTCACACCACTTATCTAAACATGGTGGTCTTCTAGTCCTTTCATGAAAGAACCATATACTTTCTCATCCAGATAGTTGTGGAAGAAATCTAATAAGAATAAACTGTCAAGGGCAATGGTGTATAACAAGGTATTTTCCTTGAGGTCCAAGTATTTGTGGTAACAAGCGCGTATGAATTTTAATAATAGATGTTCTTTGCTTTTCTTATTGTGTCATATGCTTTTTATATAATTTTTTTTTCTCTTTACACATGAAACAGGTTCTAGATGTGCCTTTTACTTGGAGAATGATAGTGTATTTGCGTTTGTCTATAATGTATCAGTACCCCCAAGGGCCCCAGGCCCAACACACACTCAGCAGCGCATCTATTCAATTTTTTTCCTAATCTCTCTCTCACCTTAAGCCGTTCAATTAAAGAAGCTAAGAAGGTAAAGTAAAAATAAAAGAAACAAAGGAACGAGAGTCGCAGAGAGGGAGAAACCCAAACGCAACGGCTGACAGCAGTGCGGCAACAACGGTGCGACCCAAACGTGGCGGTGACGACCCAATTTTTCCTCACCCACAGAGCTCGGACGGGATTGAAGATCCCATGATCCCAATTTTCTCCTTTCCCCTTTCCCACCATCATGAGTTCATGACCATCCCTTCCCCATCAATAGAAGAAAAAAAATCATGAATTGCGTTCACACAACAATAGATCAACGAAGGAGAGAAAGACAGAGGGAGGAACTTACGAAATCAGAGATGGCTTCCAAGATTGGAGTCGATCTACCAGAAATGGAGGATAGGTGTTGTTGCTGGTTGCAAGTTTTTGAATCTGGACTCTGGAGAAGCAAAAACATGAGTCAATGGAGCCAAATCTCACACCACACAGAGGAGTCCGTAAGCGTGATTGTGTGAGTGAAACCATCCTATAATCCTATGCTCTTTTGATTGGGTTTTGTGGTCAAAAAGTTTCTGATTGAATTGAAGTCTACTCTACTCTACATTTTTTAGATTGATTTGATTTTTTTGTCTTTCTTTCTTGAGAATCTTGAGAAAAATGAAACGGAACAGAGTTTTGTTTGAGTTGCGTCCCGTTGTGGAGACATAACGGAGGTGTCGTGGACGTTACGGCGTTGCGTTGCGGCAAAACGTATGATTTAAAATCACACCGCAATAGCGGCCTGATGTCATTGCGGAGAGGCTCGCAACCACAATATTGCGGCCGCAATACGTGATGCGGGCCGCTATTTAAAACCCTGGTACTATATATGCATCGAATTTCAGCCTCTATAAGTGTTGCGTATGTGCTACATTAAAACATCATTGATAATGTAAAAAAACTTTACATGGTCATTTAATTATTAATTGTTGGTGATGAAAATGCAACTAACTAGCCATGAAAATGGGTAATCACCAACGGATAATTCCCTTTTAGCGATTTCACAATGTAAAAGCAACATTTCAAAGTTAAAAACAAGGCTAAAAATGGTACCTTAGAAAATTTCAAATTACAATTATTATTGCATGAAATCCTATGGCGACTACTATAATTAACTTCTACAAGACTCGAGGGTTGATTTTCAATCAAAACTTGCCATGTGCCCTACTATTATGAAAATACAACTCGGCTAAGAAATAAAGTGAGGTGATCGTTGTAACACATCATACCTAACTGAGTATAATTAGTGGACTAAGGATTCTTGAATCGAATTTGCAACTTGACATGCTCAATTTCCAAGCATGCTAAGTTGGGGACAACTATTTTGGATTGAGATTAAAGCTCAATCTGTGTTGTCGGTTACTTTGCCCAAAACATTAGATTAACCCAAATTGCAAGTGTTGACCGAAATCAAAACCTAGGCATAGGATTTCTAAAACATACATGAGAGTAGTAAATCATACATCAACCAAGCGTAAAGTAACTATATTGCTACACCAAAACGGGTAATATTGTCTCTGGAAGACTTTGGCGTTGTGCTAAGGAATCCAACCCAACATAGACCCTTAAAAATACAACCAATGTCACTATAATAGATAAGCATTTATTAATATCATCACTCTAGTAGAACTGTCTTAGGCGTCGATGTGTCTTTTATATATAGTTAACCACCCATTTTTACATTGTCTCAGCCTTATTGGAGAGCCTGCAAAATTAAGAAGGCCTCAAACCTTAATCCATTCTGAAGTCTAATCTAGGCAACATTCGTAAGAATTTGGTTCTAACCAATAATCCACCTCAAATACATCAGCATATATAGTCTAAGCATCAAGTTAATTTATTATTTTTGTATACAGCAAAACATATTTCCAAGTAAAATTCCATTTTGGATTTTGAGTTCATCTTCTCATTTATTTTTTATTTTGCTTTGCCCTGTCAACTTGAAATCTGTTTTATATGTAGTAAACGGTTTCTTTTTTACTTTGATAAGCCAAAGTGCATATTTCATTAAAAAAGGATACAAGGGGTACCCACCCCAACATACATACTTTGCTGCTATGATGCAGGCAATTTGCTGTAGTAAATGGTAATACGGTACCAATAAATTCATACATACTACCGAGAGGGTCTAACTCAGTTGGTTGAGTAGGGTGTGTGAGTTATTGTAAATCCTCCAGTATCTTTCTTTGATTCCTAAAGATAAAAAAAATAAACCGATACATACTTTCTATAGGAGCAATTTGCCGACGCTAACAACTTCATCTTGTTATCCAGCATTTTTCAAATTAATTATAGTAGAATTGAAACATGTTTGGACCTATATACTTCTTTCCAAATCTTAAGCCAAGAAATTTTATTAATAGAATCCCACCGTTGTACAAGGTGTGCCAAAGATGAGACATGAGTTTTTGATTCAGTTTTTTTTTTTTGAGAGAAAATACATAAAAGCAAACCGGATACATTCGCTTAAAAAATATAAGAACTGATACCCACACCAGAACTAAAACGGAACTTGCAAGCCTTGAAACATTAATCACATAACAAACGCCCCCAAACCACGCAATTCAAATATAAAAAATTAATCGAAAATTGAAAACATTTTCTCAGATTAAACGTTAACAAATGAATGAAAAAAATAAATAAAATGTTAACAACCCAATTTTCTTTATTTAAAATTCTCCTGACATAATGCACTAAAAGCTTGTGTCTACAATCTACAATCTGCTTGCAATTTGAGAATTGAATCTATCAGGAAGTTTCAGAGACTCCAATTCCTCCTCATCAATATCCTTGAAGCACTGATCCACCATTTCTTCGCTAACCAACTCTAGCTTTGAAGGTTCCCACTAGTTAATAAAGTAAAATAGCAGGAAAACACGAAGGTAAAATAAATCAGTTAAATAACATATTAATCTAAATCTATGTAGAAAGCATATGGTATAGGAGATACTATCTCTTACCTTGAGCTTGTTGTCTTTATCAAACAGCTTTGCTCTTGAACCCTACTCGTGTGTTTGAGTTGAATAAAGGGTCAAAAGGAAAAAAAGGGAATTAATAGTTAAAGTAGGGCCAATAAATGAATATCCCAACTTCACAACTATTCTGTAAGACTAAAAAGAAACTCTAGTTTGTAAAGAATTACCTATTTTGTACAGAAAATCAGAAAAATGTTAAATATTATTCAATGTTCAAATATTTTGCGTTGCATCAATAAATGGAGTTATTCCAAAATAATTTACCTCATAGAAGTCACATATATATATATATACATAGTTAATAATTATTTGCATAAAAATTATAATTAAGCAAGTTATTTTTTTCGCTTCACATCATACTTACTGATTTCAAAAATATTTTGAGGCTCAAGGGACAAGACGATCGCATGGAACTTAGTGCATTTTGTATCCACTCTTCTGCTCCATTTTCTGATTCCTTTTCCTATAGAAGATATATATTATTCAAATGATATTTACACCAATTATATTCAGCATAGGACTACACAAATTAGTACAAAAGAATAAAACGTTTTTTCACATCTTAATATGTATACAATCCAAGCATATGATAATTTCCTCCACTTTCCCTTTCGAGAAACATTTGTTTATAGTCTCCAATCTTTTCTCATAAAAAATCAGAATTAATTAGTTCTCAACTGTCAAGCTGCACAAAATCTTAAGAGGATGATTATAGTTTTTCATTTTAGTTACCTTCTAAAAGAGCTGTCTTCCTTCACACCTTCTTTCTCTGCGAATGTTTCTATAACAGCCACTATTGGTACATCCGAAGAAGTAACAGTACTTTGTAGGACATTTTCTAGTGTATTTAGCTTCTGTTACACAGAAAAATAAAATAAAATGATCAATTGAATTGTGTAATAATACTTCAAAATATTACATAACAAAAAAATTTCAATTATACCGTTTGGATAAAGATGGGATTCTTTTATTTTTTATTTTTATTTGTGGATATCGAAAACAGGTAGTAAGGAATTTACACACCCTACTCAAACAGCTAGGCCCTTTGATAGATGGGGATTGAGAATAATAATTAATATTTAATGGATGCTATTGTTAAAATATACTATATTTTATTGAAAATTGTTCAAATCTCCACAAGCACAATGTGCGGCACCATCCCCTGCCGGCCAGGCTAATTAATATTCCTTTTATAATCAATGAATTTAGTAACATTTCCATTGTATTCACTCTTGTCTTGAGTCTTGACTTAAACCACCAAAGGGTCTATTTGATAGTATTTTTATTTTTGGTTTCTAAAAATTATTTTGTGAACAATTTTCAAAATTAAAAAAACTGAAAACTGAAAGGATAAAAAAAATTAAAAATATTATGTTTTTTTAAAATAAAAAATATTATTTTAAAATATATAGTTTTCAAAAATTATTCTTATCAAACTTTTTTACTTTTTAAAAATAGAAAATAGATTTCAAAACAAGCAACAATCAAGCCCCAAACCTCTATTACTTACTTTTACCAAATTAAAATGAACATTAACTCATAGCGTTGTTATTTACATATAGACAAATTTAAACAATTTTAAAACTATAATTCGTAAATCATATAAAAGTGTAAATTAGCTTTAGTAAAAGTTGAATTATATTTTTTTAACCTGTTAATTATAATTCCAAATTGAATTTTAACTGGATCACTGATTTTTCTTCAGAATTATAGGTTGTTTGATTTAAAAAAAAAAATATGCTTTTATTTTATTTTCATTTTAATTATAAAAATTTTAATTATTTTATTTCTTGTTTTTAAAACTTTATATAGAAAATAATCAAAATAATTTTTTATTTTCTATTTTTATTTTTATTATGTTATATATAGATTATTATAAATAATAAATAGAGTAAAATAATGATATTTTTGTAATTGAAAATACAAATACATAATATTTTGTTAAAACAAATGGCTGATTAGCTTTCCCCTTTCATAAAACTTAGCAATCATTGGCTGACAACATAAAGTTTATGGCTCCTTTGGTTAAAGGAACCATGCATATTAATATATTATTATTAATTGAGAAAAAATGTGATAAATTGTTTATATTAAATTTAAGCAGAATTAAATTTAATAGGAGATCAATTTGGAATTATTAATTCATACTGAAGTTAATCTTAATTATAATTTTTTTATTAAAAGGTACTACTATATAATTAGGTTTTTTATCATAAAATAAACAGCTATTAAATATATTTTTACCACTGAAGGGACAAAATGAGTGGCTAAGCCACATGTAACCATTTCAGCTCCATCTAGCCGTGCACCAGTCAGTCCAATGTACTCACCTACAAAAAAGCAAGCAAAAATGCAAAATTAGCAAGATATAAATTAATTAAAGGAAGTTTGGTGTGGTGTAGTACAATATAATAATGGACAAATATGTAGATATTGTAATTGTACAGCATAAAGAATAGTGTATTGAATGCTTTGAATAGAACTCTTATTAATTAATTTGGAGAAATAGGTAAGGGGAGTTAATCCCTAGTTGTACTAGTTTCCATACATAGATATTTATAAATTAAAAATCAAATCTATAAAAATTCTCTAGATGGATTCATTAGATTCAGTTTTGAATATAGGGAACTGAAGGCATGATGCTTGTCAATACAATATCTGGAACTCTCGGTTGTCTTCTGCAAATATCTTCTTTTTTGGTTTCATAGCTAGGTCCCAAGAGGGTAGAAATTGGTTTTACAGTTCTGAAAACTCTTTTTAGGGAATACCCATGTAATTAGTGTAGGGTGATAGTAAAAGTTATGGGAATTTCAGCTGTAAGTATTGATAGGCATTTAGGATAAGTTATGTGGAGAGAGTTTTATTATACAAACAGTTTTCTCTGTGGTGTAAATAAATCAAATTAAAAACAATGGATGTAGCAAGAAGAATTAATCTGGTTATTTACAGCACACAAAAAAACAAAAGTAATCTAGTTACCAAAATAGGGATGGAAAAAGATTGGTGAACACGTCTTAGTAGGTGTAGTAATTGATATAATTAGTGTTCCAATATGATAAGGAGACATATAAAAAATAATAATAAGTACTAATTAAATAATTTTTAATATTTAGGTCTCCAAATATCATGATTCATATCCAATCCAAATTGATACAAATAATATGGAAAGAGGTAATATAGTTACCAAAATAACCAGGTAGTCTAGAAAGGAAGTAGGATGCACCGACATATGGAAAAAGTCCAATGGATGCCTCTGGCATCGCAAATATCTACAAATAATCCACAACATCAATTTTGGATAGAATTAATGATTATTTAATAATGGATTAGGCTATATGTTTCATCCACAAGGACGTAAAAAGCGTCTCAAAGAGGATATATACGTATACTGCAGGAAATTCGCCTAGATTGAATGATTTGTGATACAAACGGTGATTTGTGATTGGATGACTGTTTAAAACTATTTTACGTTATCAGTGCATCATCATTAAACTCATTTAAATAATACAGAACATTGTAATATAAGACACACCATATATAATCATTTTCAATTAGTGACTATATATTTTTAGAATAATGTAAAAAGCTTAATTCATTTTGAAATCTAAATCTAATTAATTATACTTCTATGAAGTGAAGTCATACAGCTTTTACAGTTACAACCCTGAACTTTGTGTTCATAGATAGACCTGCTCCTGCTCCCATGACCAATCCATTAATGAGAGCAACCTGATTTCAAAACAATTTAAACAAAACTAATCAAATGTGTAAAATTTGTAAGAACAAGTAAAATATTATATTAGCCTTTGAAATTACAAACATCAATTAATTTAATCTTTAAAATAAAAGTATCATTTCAGTATAAAAAATTAAGAAAGTATAGTCATTTTAACTCTCCATATTATTAAATTGAATCCTAATTATTTTAATTCTTAAAATTATAAAAAAAATGAAGAATAAAGATTAAAATAACTAATATTTAATAATTTTAAATACTAAAGTGATATTTTTAGATAATAAATTAACTAATACCTATAATTTTAAGGATTAATTTAACGAAAATATCTATAAAAACAATTCGGGATTTAACAAACTCACCAAAGGCTTTCTATAGGTCGCCATAAAATATTCCAAAGTAAGCAGTTTCTTGTAAAAGATCGACGTATAGATCCAGTGTCCTGCTTCCATGTACAAGTAATTGAGTTTTGTTATATATGTATAACATAGCCTCTTAACAAATAAATACATATGTCAATATATGTTAATTAATACAATCAATTTAACAGCTAAAATTAACCTAATAATTTATTCCTGAAACATATTTTACGCAACCTAAACGTAGCCAGCCAATTAGACTCCTGAACAGAAATTTCCACTGAAGCAAAAAAAGACTCCTGAACAGAAATTAGTCATAATGAAACTAATAAATATTTTACACCAATATCTTGATAGCCTAATAAAAATAAAAGCAACCTATTTTGGATTTTTAAGTGGATCTAAAGTGAAATATATTATGCCATATCATATTTAAGTGGTGTATCCCTGTCGTAGTCCAAACAAACTTACATATATGTTTTTAATTAAGTGGGTCTAAAGTGGACTATAGATCATATTATTATTGACCAAGTGTTTTGGATATAAATAACTTGTACCTGCAAGTGAAGACATGATTACTGACACTACATCGCCACCAGCAGAGAAAGCTTTTCCATTAGCCTATTAACACGGAAGATATTTACTACTTTAATATTAAATGAAAAGTATTTATAAATCTGAAATCGTTGAAACAAAAATAGAAAGAAAAAAATTAAGTAGCCACATATTCAATTTGGTATGGCCGTTTCCCTAATCCAAAAGAAATCTTCTCCCCCGACCCTGAGATTTACCTTTAATATCACAAGTTTCACAGAAGGGTCATTCTCATACATTTGTAAATTCTTTTTTATTTGATAAATCTGCGCACAGTGAAAGAACATATTATATTATCATTTTCTACAATGTATAATGAGAGATACGAGAGAGAAAGGGATTTGTTTCACACATTGATGGATTTAGATTTTCAACTGCGTACACCTTTATCCCTTGTAGAGTAGATTAAACGACAATAACAGAAGTTAATTTATCTAAGATAACATGAACATACCATTTCATAATTAAGGGTATTTAGCTTCTGGGTTCTATTCAAAATCACTATCTTCACACCAGAACTTCCAGGGAAAAGTACCTGCAAGGAGGAATATAATAGTCAAACAATCAGAAAAATATAAAGTAAATTACATATATCCTTCCTGAGATTTACACTTATTACACTAAGTATCCTTCTTTTTTTTTCCCTACACAAAAAACCCCTTAGGTTTTTAGGAGTTGCTACACCAACCCCCCCCTACAATCTAAATGGTGTAAAAAATGTTAAGTATAGCATGACATGTGACTCACACATGACTTTTAATGAATTTTTTTTCCAAAAAAGCCCTCATCTTCTTCGTTGAAACTTGGCACATTAAAGATTTTTTTTTCTAGCCGATTAATTTCCTCTAAATCTTCACACGCCCCTTTCATTGCCTTGTCATCAACAATGAATAAAACCACCAGATCCATACTTGAAGTGGTCTAACCCCAAAACAACTTATTCTCGCCAAAACATATATAACAACGGCTCTCATCTACGATAATATATCTACTCACATTATGAATTGGAATAACGTATGCTGCAATTAAGGCAGAAAATCACTTAGCCAGGCAAAACAACAACTAAAAGATTGAGAAATTGAAAAAAAAAAATTATCTGCAATTTGAGATCTGGAATTGGTAATTTCAAGAACAACAAAAACAGAGAAAGAAAGCAAAAAATATATTTTCAAAAACCAAAGAGAAAGAATTAATCATCAGAGACTTAATACTAGGAATCATGGAATGAATCCAATCAGATTGTTGCAGTTTTTTTTTTCATCAGATGATCGATACGGAAAGAAAAATAACGAAGAAGAAAGCCAAATCTCAGAAAAAGAGAAAAGGAGGTGTGGTTCAGAAAAATATTTGCTTCGCCACTTGCCACTTTAGCACCTCCACACTGTTGCACATCAACACCGCCGTCGCTAATCGATAGTTGCAAGTCCAGTGACGCAGCGTCGCAGCAATCTGTGCTGGAGGACGAGAACACTGCAAGGGGAAGTGGCGACAATGTCTTCAGCCAGCGGCGGCGGCGGTGTCATCAGCCAACCACGACGACATCAGAGATGGAGGAAGGTTCAGAGGTCATGGTGAGGATAGGGAATCGAGGGAGGTTGGTTTTGTTTATTTTACAAAAGGACAAAGTGGTAACTTAACATGTTTTATTTTTTTCGTTTATTTTTTTTAATAGAGACTTAACACTGTTGACAGAAGGGGTTAAAAGTAATGTAAAAAAATAGAAAGATGTAAAGTATAATATAGACAAAATTCAAGAAAGATCTATATAATTTACTCAAAAATATATAGATAGCTAGATTAATTTGATAGAAAGAGAAAGAGAGAGAGAGGCATTTAATTCATCTAAAGAAAATGCTGTAAAGTATGAATTCGTATAACACGAATTCTATATATCAAGTAACCACTCTTGAATTCCGTTAAATATCTTTTTATTTTTTAAAATTTAAAACCTATCCACTCAACACACACACAACTTATGCTGTGTTTGGTTGGGGGTGGAAGAAGAGAAACATGAGAAAAATTGTATAGATTCCATGTGGGTCTCACACATTTTACACTCTATTTTAATTCAAATGTTTTTCTCTTATTTTCGTCTTCTCTATTTTTATCATTTAAATCAAACACAACACAAAAGTCAATTCCACCATTTGAAGGGTAGAATAATTTGTGGATAGTAGCTCAAGAATGTCAATTCACCAGACAAACTGGGAAAAAGGTGTCCATCACGAAACTTCACCCAACATTAAATAGCGGAATCCATAATTAGTTTTTGCAACCCCAATTTGCTTTTATTTAGAATATTCTTTTATTTCTCTAGTGACTGGAAGCAAGGGAGAACTTGAGGAACCATCGTCTTTCCATTCCAGATTGAAGAAATCCAAATTGATACTTTAAGATTCATGGTCTTCTCTTCATCATCTCCTTCTTTTGTTTTCTTGATTTCTTTTATCTCTATGAGCTTCTAATTCCTTCAGGGTTAGGATAGGATGAATATTTGTTTAAACCTTTAGTAATTGATTTTCCTTTCTAAACTCCAAACCTTTTTATGTGATTATAGTTATTGGATTTGTGCTTAACGCTTCCTTTGACTGACTCTCTTTGAGATTGATTTATAATTTTAATTCACAATTGGAAAATTAATTGAAACTTGAATTGTTTTGATTTAGTAACAATATATTTCTTGCTGCAAAGAATAGTGTTTGAATATATGCATTCCTTTGTGATTTCTTGTATGTATAGTTTGCTTCTAATTATGCTCGCATATAATTGTTAACAAAGGGTTTACCTACCAAGGAATTGAGAATAAACTAAATTAGAGAAATTGAATGTCAATTGCATGATTGAACTGCCTTTCAACAAAAAATTGCATGATTGAACTCATTGAAGGGATTATAAAATTACATAAGGGAGATTTGAGAGAGTTTTGATATATACCCATTTTTGCTTATTGATTTTCCACTTTATAATTACATTTGCTTGCTATTAATCTTAATTTAAATACAAAACCAAAAATCAATCATTTTTTTTCTTATTTACTTGATCAAAAGTGTACATAGATAATTGATTGTATAGTTTGGTAAACCTTATGAGAACAACACTCTACTTACTCTTTTGTTCGGGCGTGGACTATGCTTTGCCAGAGGAACCAATTGCACACTTCTACCAACATGTTCAAGGTGCTGTCACTGTTAGTAGGTGTAAAAAGGAGAGATGGTATATCATCTGGAGTGCAGTTACATGGAATATTTGGAAGTAGAGGAATGTTGTAATCTTCAGACAAAAACAATTTGATCAACAGGTAATTTGGCAGGATATTTTGTTTTTCTCCTGGCTCTGGCAAAGACATAGTGGGTTGAATTTTGATTATTCATTTGTTCAATGGGCTAGTCAACCCGCGGCATGCATCTGTTGATGGTTTTGGTCTACTCAGTGAATGTGTTGAGACGGTGGGGTGGTAGTCTCGTCAATCTTAAGTGTGTTGGTGGGCAATTAATGTGGTATTTTGTTTATGCATGCCTTAGGTAAGTCTTGCGGTGTAAATTGGTTTGAGATGCTTATTGGGGTCCCTTTTCTGGTATCTTTTTATATGCAGTAAATGCTTGTATATACCAAGATGCTAGAGTTTATCAAGGGATGTATCTATTAAATGTGAGGTGGGATGGGTTATTGATAGATGTCATGTATTTTTTGGTTGCTTTCTTTTGGACCCTATTTCACAGCACTTCTGGTGCTACTTTGTTTCTATTATTTATAATATTATATTTGCTTACCAAAAAAAACTCTACTTACTCTTTTTTACTATGTATAGGAAAGATTGATATGATATTGTTAAACTATGGATGGATGAAAACAGGTAGGTGTAGGATACTTAGTTCCTAGGGACAAAACCAAACATAGATATTAGGGAGGCCAAGTATAAAAATTAAAGTTCATATACACATCAAATTTCATATGAAATACTCATACTTCAAAATACAACAAAAATAACACATTCAAGAATTGAACCTAGGACTTGAAAATTGTTCAGTAGATCAATTTACAACCGGACCAACATGATTAATTATTAAATTTATGACATAAATAATATATATACTTATATTTTTCATTATTTATATAAGTTCATGTGATTCAACTATTGACCTGCTGGTTCAATCAATGACCTATCCACCAATACCTCAACCGAGTCGATAATTGGTCTGATTTTTAAAACATTGGTACAGATATATACTAGTAATTACTCACAAATTGATGGGAATAAGTGTAAATTGCCCATAAATAATTTATTATTTATTTATACTTATTGAATTCATTTTAACATCAATGATCAATGTAATATATATAATTGTTTTAACTATTATAAATTAATAATTACAACAAAAGTTTGTTCAAAAAATAATAATTACAACAAAAATGTTTGGAGAGAATATTATATTACATGTTAAAAAAAAACAGTATTATTTTACAGCTACCAAAGATTATTATATGGGTGAAGAAAGATAGAAGATAAAAAGATTTTGACGGTAGAATAGAAAAAACCTGGTTTGCTTCTCTATCAAAGGTGATACTGAGAGGCATTTATATCTTGTTGCATATACCGTTCTGTGATATATGGAAGGTTTTGAACAACTAAGATGCATACATGAACACAAAAATCTTATCTCTATATATAAAACACGATTGACAAAGAACTTGTTCCCTTTAAGTCACATATACTGATATATACATGTGAATCATACAATATTGAACTTATTTAATGCAAATTCAGCGTAAGGTTGAGACTAGATAGGTAACGTGTTTTGCTGTTAATTTTCCAACGTTTTTTTTTTTACAAGGTTAGGTAATTAATAGCAAAACCCATTACCTATCTATTCCCAACGTTAATGCCTGCCTAACTAGTTTAGAGATCAAACAATGAACTTCATCTATGTGCATTTTATTTTGTACAAACTACAAATATTCTCTACAAAAGATAATTTGTTTCTGTCGAGTAGGATCATTATGATGGAAAGTCAAGTTCTTTTTCTAAATATTTCACATTTTTCATCTTCTTTTCGTGTCTTGTCGTACGTTCTCAATTTATTTAATGGATTATCTGTTCATGCATCACACAAGATGGGAACGAGATTCATATGCCAATTGGCATCATTTCAAATATAGTATAATTTAAATTAATTTGACTTTTCGTTCATGATAATTACTATTTAGTACTAGAATCTGAATCACATGTTGTGATTGACCACGTGAACAAAATTGTAATGTCTGCAAATTTCAACAAATGGATTCATACCTTGATAAGAGGCAGGTATCACTAAAAGGTGTAGAATTTCGTATCTTGATAGGGGTGAATTGCTTTGTATTTATAGAAGGTAAATAGATAGATTTGATAGGACCTTATAAAATCTAGTTAATTGTGATAGAGATAGGTTTATCTTCTATCATTATCTTTTATCTTAATCTTTGCGTATCTTATCTTTTAGTAAGATATACTTTCCGTTATAATTGTTTTGGTCTGAGTCTATCTTCATTTACTCGGCCGGTCCCTTGACTCGGTGTCGGGCCGAGTCCGAGTAGTACATATGCCCCCCAAGCTCTGAAGTAGGCTGCAAGAGCTTATAAGATTGTTTACATAGTCGAGCTTCATTATGCCCTTACAATTGATCATACTAGTCAAGTTGCAGGTACTTTGAGCTCGTGGTTGATCTAAGGATGCTTAAGCTGTCTGGCCAAACTCAAGAAGCTCTAAGCGTGAGGCCGAGCTGAAAATGCTCTATAGGCTCAAGGCATAAGGCTGAGCTAGAGTCTCAGGTGGCAAGGCTGAGTTGAACATGCTCTATAGGCTCAAGGTGTAAGGCTGAGCTAAAGAGTCTCGGGTGGCGAGGCCGAGTTGAACATGCTCAAAGCACAAAATCAAGTCAAAGATGCTCAAGGCGAGCGATCAAGATGAGGATGCTCTAGGCACGAGGTCTTGCTGACAATGCTCTAGGCTTATAACCCAAGGTTGAGCTAATGATGCCCAAGATGGCATGGCCGAGCTGAACATGCTCAAGTCTCGAGATGCAGATGAAGACTCATAAAGTGCGCGACTGAGTTGGGTATTAGATAATTGAGGCTAAGTTCGTTGAGTTGAAGATACTCTAAGTGGAACTGGCCGAGTGTAAGGTACTCAAGGCTGAGTTGAAGTCACTAGAGGAAGAATTGGCCAATGGCATTGGAAATGCTTAAGGCAATTTAGGACACTCGAGGCTTTTTGAATGATTTCCAACTAGTCATAGTGTATTTTCGTTGTTGACCATTGGAGGTGATTTTGTCCTTGTTTGGATTTGATAATTCAAATGTCAGTGTCCCACTTCCCTCTTTCGCTATCATAAGGGTATTCGACTTTGGGTCCCTTAAACTGTGTGCCATTTAGTAGGTCCCAATCATTAATCGGCCAAGTACCTTCTTGAGGGGCCTTGCCAAGACTAAGTAGTGCCCATGCCCCCAAAGCTTCAAGTCATGGCAAGAAAGCTTATACGAGTTGAAGTAACCTGCCTTTGGTTCCTTGAACCGAGTGTTGGTCATTTAATTCTTGCTGGGATGTTTAACGGTCAATAGGAATTCCCTTAGGGTCAATCCAGGATGTTGAGTGAAGGTCGGACTCGGCTTGTCATTGGATCAAGCTGGAACGCCTAAGAGATTAACCCGAGGGAAAAGCAAGAGGTTAAACCGGAATGTTGTGTGGCTCTCAACTTGTCTTTGGATCGAGTTGGAACACTAAAAAGGTCAAACTGAAATGCCAAGAGGTGAAGTTGGAATGCCGAGTTAGGTCATTTCTCAACTAGTCTTTGGATCAAATTGGAACGCTAAAGCAGTCAACTCGAGGGAAATACCAAGAGGTTAAACTAAAGTGATGTGTGATTCTCAACTCGTCTTCTGATCAAGTTGGAACACCAAAGAGTCAAATTGAAATGCTGAGAGGTCAAATCAGAATGCTAAAGGGTCAAATCGGAATGTTATGTGATTCTCAACTTGTCTTTGGATCTAGTTGGAATGCTAAAGTGGTCAAACTAAAATACCGAGAGGTCAAACTAGAATGCCGAGAGGTCAGACCAGAATGCCGAGAGGTCAAGCCGAGATGTCAAACCAAAATGCCGATATGAGAGATCAGTCTGGAATGCTAAAAGGTCAGACCAGAATGCCGAGTGTAAAACCAGAATGTCGAGAGGTCAATCTGGAATGCCGAGAGGTCAGACCAGAATGTCGAGAGTGAAACCAGAATGTCGAGAGGTCAGTCTGGAATGCCGAGAGGTTAGACCATAATGCTGAGAGTAAAACTAGAATTCTGAGAGGTCAGTCTGGAATGCCCAGAGATCAGACCAGAATGCCGAGAGTCAAACCAGAATGCCGAGAGGTCAGACTGGAATGCCGAGAGGTCAGTCTGGAATGCCGAAAGGTCAGACCAGAATGCTGAGAATAAAACCAGTATGTCAAGAGGTTAGTCTGGAATGCCAAGAGGTCAGACTAGAATGCCGAGAGTCAAACCAGAATGCCAAGAGGTTAGTCTGGAATTTTGAGAGGTTAAACCAGAACATCGAGAAGTCAGATTGGAATGTCGAGAGGTCAGTCTGGAATGCCGAAAGGTCATACTAGAATGCTAAGAGTAAAACCAGTATGTCGAGAGGTCAGTCTGGAATGCCGAGAGGTCAGACCAGAATGCCAAGAGTCAAACCAAAATGCCAAGGGGTCAGTCTAGAATTCTGAGAGGTTAAACCAGAACGCCGAGAGGTCAGACTGGAATGCCGAGAGGTCAGTTTGGAATGCCGAGAGGTCAGTCTGGAATGCCAAGTGGTCAGACCAGAATGCCGAGAGGTCAAACTGGAATGCCAAGAGGTCAATCTAGAATGCCGAAAGGTTAGACTGAAATGCCGAGAGGTCAGTCTGAAATGCTAAGAGGTCAGACCAGAATGTCAAGAGGTCAGACCAGAATGCCGAGAGGTCAGACTGGAATTCTGAGAGGTCAAACCAGAACGTCGAGAGGTCAGACTAGAATGTCGAGAGATCAGTCTAGAATGCCGAGAGATCAGGCCAGAATGCTGAGAGGTTAAACTAGAATATCGAGAGCTCAGACCAGAATGTTGAGAGGTCAGACTGGAATGCCAAAAGGTTAGACTGGAATTCTGAGAGGTCAAACCAGAACGCCGAGAGGTTAGATTGTAATGCCTAGTGGTCAGACTAAAATGCCAAGAGGTCAGTCTAAAATGCCGAGAGGTCAAACCAGAATGCCGAGAGGTCATACTGGAATGCCGAAAGGTTAGAACAGAATGCCGAGAGGTTAGACTAGAATGCTGAGAGGTCAGTCTGGAATGCTGAGAAGTCAAACCGGAATGCCAAGAGTCAAACCAGAATGTCGAGAGGTCAGTCTAGAATGCCGAGAGGTCAGACCGAAATATCGAGAGTTAAACCAGAATGGCGAGAGGTCAGTCTGGAATGCCAAGAGGTTAGACCAGAAAAATTAGCAAGATATAAATTAATTAAAGGAAGTTTGGTGTGCACTACAAAAAAAGTGGCGATTTGTGGCGGCTAAAAATGCAGTTTCTGGTGGCTAAAAAATGTCACAAATGGCAATTTTGACGACTAAAAAAGCCGTCAGAACTACGCGCGTCACAAGCAGCTTTTGACGGATTTGAAATAGCCGCTGGTATTGACCCTTAAATAGCCGCCAGGAAATCCTCAACATATACTGGCAGCTAATAGCCGCCAGAAAATGCATTCTGAATAAGTTTTGATCTATCATTTACTGGCAGCTATTAACCGCCAGAAAATGCATTCACAATTTTTTTTAAATTGGTTGGGGAGGAATTGGAATATTGATAGCGATTGAAGAAACAAGGATATGCCAAAATATTATGAGAACATACTAATGCAGACTGACCATTGCTTGAACTTATAAACCACAGAGCATCTTAAAACAGGGAAATTTTATAAACTAGTCACCTAGATCAACAAATATATTTCCATTCACGTAGTGCCTAATCACATAATATGTCTAATACATTATCTGGTATTGCAGTCAGAAAAGAAGCATGAATTATTTCACATGTAGAAAGAAAAATTTAAGCCTAGGTATTACTATAGATAGGGAAATCCACAAGTTCAAGAGAAATTCAGGCTTGGAGAATTCAATAAATGAGGGGAAATTAAGCCCTATCCTATAACAGTCACGGTAAAAAACGTACTCTTGTCAAGGCCACACATCTTCCATGCTATCGTGTTTCCCTCTCCTATAACAGTATCGGCAACAGTATGCCCTTTCTGCAGTATGATTGTAACCATCAAAATCAGGAAATATCACATATTGTTTCAGTCTTAGTTTTTGTAACTTTGATTGACCCAACAATAACTCCAAATCCAGAGTTGATAAGCAACAAAAAATTAAGAGTTTCAAACAAAAGAAGATCCAACCTTTTCCAATGAGGCGCAAGGTCCAATTATTCCTTGAATTTTGGTTTCCTTGGAGAAATTTATCTCCAGGGTTCCACTGATACATAAATAAAGTTGGCAATGAACACATCAAGGGAGTCTAGAGAGGAAAAGAAACAAGGGAAGAGAGAAATGAAAACATATTCACAAAAAGAAAATATCACTAGAAACTTTTATACATGCTGAATCAGAACAGCAATTGCTTTCTCAATGTGAGCTATTTGGGCTTCCCCCAACATAAATTAAACACATTATATGTCATTGATAGAACACAAAGTAAGAGAATTGAGAGATGTAATCACTTAATTTTGAAGAGATAACACTAGTGTAGCTGGTAAAGTATCTTCTTGGGGCTCGGTGGGGTGTGCAGGTTGAAAATGAAGATGACGCTGACAATGATGCACTAGACGCTGACACTGTGTATTAGCTAGTAACTACCACTTATTACCTAACTCTATTCACCATAACAAGTTGGCAATGATGCCATGCTACATGATGAGATTTAGTTTTGCATCCTAGATCATATTTCAATACTTTATTTATTTATTTGATGATTTGATAACTTCTTAGTTAGAGGAAATAGTGGAAAACAGGAAAAAAAAAATGCAACTCTGTATACTAGGCAAGCCAACCATGAACAGAAAGCAAGCAAAAACTATGAAAAAAATCTTTAAACCAGTGGCCAGTGCTAGAATCAAGGTTGTCGAATCACAATTCAAAGGGTGAATAGTCAAAATTGTGAAACATAAATCATATCAAATTGTAAGATTAGGAAACACAATGAAAAATGACCATTAGTCTCAGAAAACAAAAATCATGTCATAGCTGAATGTGTAAAGTTGAGCATGGGAAGCCTCTATTTCAGAAGACTAGGAATCTGAATACTACTAGTAAACCAATCAAAATAGAATATAGGTAACCTCGGAAATGAGTTACAGAAATGGCAAGTGTCAGCAACTAATTCCACATGCATTGCTTGAAAACCAGTGTAAGGTATAGGAAGAAAAATCCCAAATAATTCAACCACATCACCTGAAGCCATTTGACAATTTACAACAAGCATGAGTTAATAAATAGTAGATTACCCATAAATTTCAGCTACTTGATAACATATGCAGTAACTATTAGTTTAATGCCAACTGGCAAGAAATAACCAACCTTTCTTGTGAGTTCTTCTCCAATTAAATGAACACTCATTGTTTGTGGAATATGGCCTTTGGGAACATGTTCAGCTAATTCTTTAAAATTGCCCTGCAGTTTAACAATATCACAAATCTCTTAGTATCTTACACTAAAGTAAATAAGCAATTGTATAGACATAGACTATATAGAAATTTCTCCAAATTAATTGAATGACAATTATAACTTCTAATAATAAATTTAATTTAATACATTATTAAATGTTTGGGTAATACGAGCTCATCTAATTTGGACTTGTGACTCTGGCTAATCATTGTATGGAACTAACCAATTATTCTCCATAACCCAAAGGAGCAAATTAGTGATTGTTACTTTTGGCTAATTGTCTCTGACAGAATGACCTTGCTCAAAAGGTTGCTAGGATTGAAGCAGCTGCATGAGCTTATTTTCGAATCAAAGCAAGTGACTCTTTGAGATAATGTTGCTCCATTGTCATATTAGATTAGTCATCTTCAGCAGACTGAAAAGCACGGTTAGCTGCTATGGTTGTGGCAATGTTGCCAGTCTCATTTTCCATGACAGTCAAATATGTAATGAGAATCATCCCCAACAACATGAAACTAGGCATACAAAATTGTAATTCAACAACAAATAACTATCTGATCATGGATATGATAGAATGATGGACAGAATATTATTGATTAATAAGGAAATGAACTACTAGAGCTCTTATAATTTTCAATCTATAAGCCTCTTGAAATACCCAAAGCCTAAGCTCCTACATCAACAACATAAAGTTTGAAAGCAAATATATCATAACATTTACTTGTACAGTGGAACTCACTTGTACAGCAGCAGAGGCATGATACTTTATGTCCTCTTTCAATAGCTTTATTTAGGATAACTCCAAATGTAGCACTAGATAAAGAAGAAAAACCAGATCAAATTTATGATTTACAATCATTTCATGGCAACTGAATCCAGATCTAAACCCACCTCTTTTATTGAGTTTTGGTGAACACAAAACAGATTCCTTCATTTCTACCATCTTTCCAGTTCCAGATACTAGGCAATATAGTAGAATGAAATATTAGGATCAAACTTTGAAAATGAGGTATGAGTTTGTACTTAGTATACAAATGCAAATTCATATAACCCACATTATGGAAAATTGGAAATTAGCTTTTAAATATTAGGATCAACACCAGCAAACACAGAAAAACCACCTAATCAAAGGAAACAGTCAACACAACAGCAGTAAATAGTCTGAAAGCTAATGTCATAAACTTTTTAAAAGAATGCCTATACAGTTCAATTCAACCACCTAATGGTGCAAAATCCTTAGTTCAGACAATTCAAGAATTCTAATTCACAATTTCAAAATTGATGGCTTCATAATAACAATGAAAAACACATTCAGATCAAATAAAGGACCTACTTACATCATGCACAGACTCAAAACTCCATTCATAGTAAATCTCCAAAATTGGGAAAAAAAATCGATATCATGAATTGAGCAAATCCAGAAACAAAATGAGAAAACTAGCGCTAACAATAACATGAGTAAAACCAGAAACAAAATGATCAACGAGATAAAAGGAGTAGTAGATTCACCGATAGTAAAACCAGCGCATAAGCGAAATCAAAAGCAAAAAGTTAGGGTTTTGTGTCCAAATCGCAATAGAACTGACCCAATAATTCCTCCAATATAGTCATAGAAGAGCTCAATTCCCGAATCATCTCTACAAGAGCATAAAGCGCACTCTTCACGCACTTGCAGTGGCGACAGAGTCCAACATTAGGTTTCGTTCAAACATAGCACGTGCTTGGAGTTCAAATGAAGTGAATCCAAAACCCTAGAGGAAGCCATGGCGGAAACCGAAAAAGCAATTTACTCTAGAATCGACGTCGATCACTTGGAGCTTCTCATTCAGAGTACTTCAAGCGGCGAGCCTTGCGATTTCATGGCGAAAGTTGAAGCCCTATGGCGGCGGCGACAATTGCAAGGTCTCAGTGGAGACTCGAGCGACGAAGTAACAGGATGATGTAGAAGAAGGAGAGAGAGAGAGAAATTTCGAGGGTTTTGAGTCTTAATTTGGTGACGCGTGTTAGGCGTACTATGTTAGTGAAATGGAGTATTGAATCAGGTGACACTGGCACGCGACATGAGTATTAAAAATTGGGTTCAATTGTAGCAGTCAACTTTTCAGTCAGAATTGCAACATTTTCTGGTGGTTAGACTGCCAGGAAAAAACTGCCAGTAAATCCCCCTTTTTTTGTAGTGGTGGTGTAGTACAATATAATAATGGAGAAATATGTAGAAATAGTAATTGTACAGCATAAAGAATAGTGTATTGAATGCTTTGAATAGAACTCTTATTAATTAATTGGGAGAGAGAGGTAAGGGGAGTTAGTCTCTAGTTGTACTAGTTTCCATACATAGGTATTTATAAAAAAATAAAATCTATAAAAATTCTCTAGATGGATACAGTTTTGAATAGTCAAACATTATACATAGATATTTATATACACATATACATAGGGAAATGAAGGCGCCTATGATGCATGTCAATACAGTATCTGGAACTCTGGGTTGTCTTCTGCAAATATCTTCTGCAAAAGGATCTAAATTGGTTTTACAGTTCTAGAAACTCTTTTTGGGTAATACCCATGTAATTAGTGTGGGGAGATAGTAAAAGTTTAAGGGAATTCAACTGTAAGTATTGATAGGAATTTAGGATAAGTTATGTGGAGAAAGAGTTTTATTTTACAAACAACTTTCTCTGTCATTTTTTTTTGAAAAGCAAATATGTATATTATATATATCAAAAGAGAAGTATACACCATGGTTATCAGACCCGGCTCGCCCCGGCCGGATCGACCCATTAACCCGCGAACCGGGCCGAGTCAACATTTGGATTGGATATGCATATGACTCGGATCGACCCGGTACGACCCGGCGGGTTAGGTGTTTGAACCAGTGACCCAGTGTGTCACAGTGATCCGGCTGGGTCATTTTTTTTCCCTTAACTGAAACGACGGCGTTTTGGAGGATTTGGAAATTAAAAATTTCCTAATTCCTATGAACCCTTCTCTTTGTCATTTGCTATTTGTAGTTGTTTGGAACTTTAGTTATTTCTTTGGAACTTTATTATATTTGGAACTTATGTTTGGAACTTTATTATGTTTGAAACTTATGTTTGGAACTTTCTTTTGTATGAAGACCTTGTCTTGGTAATGGATGGACTAGTGGAATTAGCATAAATTGTGTTATGAATTTTTTGAGATTTTTTAAGGTATGATTTGATTTTTATTATAATTTTTTTTAGTATAAAAATTTTACAGGTTATGAATTTTTTATTATTTTTTAATATAGACCGAATCATGCAGGTCAACTATTGACTCACTGAGTTAACCCCTGACCCAATGACCTAGTACCCCGGCCGAATCGATGACCGGGCCGGGTCTGATAACACTGGGATACACAACTGTTCTGTACAAGATGTACAGTATGACAGACAAACAAAATAAACAGGAATCCTTCTATAGGGGAAATATACAATACATCATTCCAAAAAGAAGTCCCAATTGTTGCCTAAAATGCCAATTATGCATAGATGCAGGCCCTTGGATTGGTACACCACGTTGAGTAAAAAATGCCAGGTTTACTTCCTTTTTATATAAAAACCAGTACCATGAGATTGCCTATATGATGTAGCAGAAAGAAGTAACCTAGTTACCAAAATAGGCAATGGAAAAAGCTTGGTGAACACTACTCCTTAGTAAGTAATTGATATAATTAGTGTTCCAATATGATAAGGAGACATATAAAAAGTAATAATAAGAATTAATTAAATAATTTTTATTATTTAGGTCTGCAAATATCATGATTCATATAAAATCCAACTCCTAGATATTGATACAAATAATATGGAAAGAAGTAGTGTAGTTACCAAAATAACCAGGTAGTCTGGAAAGGAAGTACGATGCACCGACATCTGGAAAAAGTCCAATGGATGCCTCTGGCATCGCAAATACCTACAAATAATACACAACATTGTAATATTAGACACAACATAATATAACCATTTTCAATTTCTAACATTATTTTTATAATAATGTAAAAAGCTTTCATTTCGAAATCTAAATCTAATTAATTATAATTCTATGAAGTGAAGTCATACAGCTTTCTCAGTTACAACCCTGAACTTCGTGTTCATAGATAGACCTGCTTCCGCTCCCATCACCAATCCATTAATGAGAGCGACCTGATTTCAGAACAATTTAAACAAAACTAATCAAAAGTGTAAAATTTGTGGTAAGGAACAAGTAAAATATTATATTAGTCTTTGAAATTACAAACATCAATTAATTTAATCTTTAAAATAAAAGTAATATCATTTTAGTCTACAAAATTAAGAAATAATAGTCATTTTAACTCTCCATATTATTAAATTAAATCATAATTATTTTAATTCTTAAAATTATAAAAAAAATTGCAGAATAAAGAATAAAATAATTAATATTTAATCATTTTGAA
The DNA here is from genome assembly GCA_026413185.1 of Pueraria montana var. lobata. Taxonomy (NCBI): domain Eukaryota; kingdom Viridiplantae; phylum Streptophyta; class Magnoliopsida; order Fabales; family Fabaceae; genus Pueraria; species Pueraria montana. Next base: position 71,270,204 of record CM048648.1, read on the forward strand.
GACTAAAATGAAATTTTTAGATAATAAATTAACTAATACCTATAATTTTAAAGATTCATCTAACGAAAATATATATAAAAAATGATTCGGGGTTTAACAAACTCACCAAAGGCTTTCTGTAGGTCGCCACAAAATACTCCAAAGTAAGCAGTTTCTTGTAAAAGATCGAAGTATAGATCCAATGTCCTGCTTCCATTTAAAAGTATAATTGAGTTTTGTTATATATGTGTAACATAGCCTCTTAACAAATAAATACATATGTCAATATATGTTAATTAATACAATCAATTTAACAGCCAAAATTAACCTAATAATTTATTCCTGAAACATATTTTACCCAACCTAAAAGTAACCAATTAGATTTCTGAGCAGAAATATTTCAGGAATAGTAAAATGTGTTTTTAATTAATTAGTCATAGTAAAACTAATAAATACTTTGCACCAATGTCTTGATAGCCTAATAAAAATAAAAGCAACCTATTTTGGATTTTTAAGTGGATCAAAAGTGGAATATATTATGCCATATCATATTTAAGTGGTGTATCCCTGTCGTAGTCCAAACAAATTATCTTACATATGTTTTTAATTAAGTGGGTCAAATTATTGTTGAACAAGTATTTTGGATATAAATAAATTGTACCTGCAAGTGAAGACATGATTACTGACACTACATTGCCACCAGCAGAGAAAGCTTTTCCATTACCCTATTAACACGGAAGATATTTACTACTTTAATATTAAATGAAAAATATTTATAAATCTGAAATCGTTGAAACAAAAATAGAAAGAAAATTATGAAGCCGCATATTCAATTTGGTATGGCCGGCCATTCCACTAATCCAAAAGAAATCTTCTCCCACGACCTTGGGGTTTACCTTTAATATCACAAGTTTCACGGAAGGATCATTCTCATATATCTGTAAATTCTTTTTTATTTGAAAAATCTGTGCACAGTGAAAGAACATATCATATTATCATTTTCTACAATGTAGTGAGAGATACGAGAGAGAAAGGGATTTGTTTCACATTGATGGATTTAGGTTTTCAACCGCGTACCCCTTGGTCCCTTGTAGAGTAGATTAAACGACAATAACGAAAGTTAATTTATCTAAGATAACATGAACTTACCATTTCATAATTAAGGGTATTTAGCTTCGGGGTTCTGTTCAAAATCACTATCTTCACACCAGAACTTCCAGGGAAAAGTACCTGCAAGGAGGAATATAATAGTCAAACAATTAGAAAAATATATAGATAGCTAGATATAATTAATTTTTTTTAGTACAGTAGGAATCATAAAGAAAGAAAAGACTACAAAGAAATGATGGCATCATGCGCCCTAAGGCTAACAAAGCACCATCTAGAGGTTTTGTCCAAGACATGTCCCACACAATAGATGACGATCCCCAACGAGCAAGCATATCAGCCATGCTATTAATATCACAAGATATAATTAATTTGATAGAAAGAGAGAGAGAGAGAGAGAGGCATTTAATTCGTCTAAAGAAAATGTTGTAAAGTATGAATTCATATAACACGAATTCTATATATCAAGTAACCACTCCTGAATTCCGTTAAAAATCTTTTTTTTTTTAAATTTAAAACCTATCCAATCAAAACACACACACACAACTTAAAGATAGATGTACTCTTTTCATGAAGAGATTATAATCAGATTCAGTGTGGATCATAAATGAAATTGTGCTTGAAATGAAATTGATGCTATGTTCAGACAATATGGCATAGGAGTAGTGTTTTGAGCAGATCTTGAGTTGTAGAAATCAAAATGACATTAGACCAATTACAAACTTTCAAGAATAAATCTATCTACTTCACCAGACAAAAACTGGGAAAAAGGTGTCAATCACAAAACCTGTTGAGACTAGCGGAATGCAGTTCACCCAACATGAAATAGCGGAATCCATAATTAGTTTTTGCAACCCCAATTTGCTTTTATTTAGGTTATTCTTTGATTTCTCTAGTGACTGGAAGCAAGGGAGAACTTGAGGAACCATCATCTTCCATTCAAGATTGAAGAAATCCAAATTGATTCTTTAAGATTCATTGTCTTCTCTTCATCTTTGTCTTCTTCTTTGTTTTCTTTATTTCTTTTATCTCTATGAGCTTCTAATTCCTTTAGGGTTAGGATAGGGTGAATATTTGTTTAAACCTTTAGTAATTGATTTAATTACCATTATAAATTCCAAACCTTTTTATGTGATTATAATCATTGGATATGTGCTTAATGCTTCCTTTGACTGACTCTCTTTGCGATTGATTTATAATTTAAATTCGCAATTGGAAAATTAATTGAGATTTGAATAGTTAGGGAATGCGCGTGTCATACTAATGTCATTGCACTTTGTGGCGGTTTAAAACCAGCACTAAGCGCACATTTTTTAACAAATTCAGTCCAACTTAAACTGCAGGACCAAATTGAACCAATTTTAAAAATTAGAGGGCTAAATTGAACTCGAAAAAAACTAGAGGACTAAATCAAACCTAAAAAATAAATTAAGAGGACCAAAAAACTAATTTAACCTAAAATGTATTCAATAAGTATAAATAAATAATAAATTATTTATGGGTAATTTATACTTATTCCCATCAAGTTTTGTGGGTTATTACTGGTATATATTTGTACCTAGTGTTTTAAAAATCAAACCAATTGTTGACTTGATTGAGATACTGGGTTGATAGGTCACTAGTTGAACCAGTAGGTCAATAGTTGAATCGCATGAACTGATATAAATAACGAAAAATATAAGTATATATATTATTTATGTCTTAAATTTAATAATTAATCATGTTGGTCTGATAGTAAATTGATCCACTGACCAATTTTCAAGTCCTGGGTTCAATTCTCGATGAGTGTGTCATTTTTTTTGTATTTTGAAGTATGAGTATTTCATATGATGTGTATATGAACTTTAATTTTTATACTTGGTGATGCGTAAAAATATGATTGCAAAAGGGCAAGCATACCCTATACGGTAGTTACAGTGGATCTAAGTCCGGATATCGTACCCAAAGGACTAGAGGAGTTCCCAAATAATTCAAAAATTGTATTAAACCAAATAATTCATAAACCCAATTGTTCTACAATTCCGTCAATTATACGAAGATGGTCACTAACGAATAAAAGACTAATGATATAGAGTGATCAATTCTAAAATAATTAAAAGCAGTAGAACAAAACAATTGTCTGAATAATCATGAACTTCAATTAAAAATAAGAAATTGGGGTCTACAGGCACAATTAAATCATGACCCTATAAAGGGGAAAATTAGCCAGCCATAGGCACAGGAAGGCAAATGAACAACCCAAAATACATGAAGAATAAAAGAGAGTAAGAAATATTACAATTTAGAACCCCTATGGTGTTCTTCACGTTCTTTCCTACCAACTAGAGCTCCCTCAGAGTCCCTCACTCACTCCTTTCTATTTTAGAACAGAGTAAAAGATGCCCCAGCCCTCACTTCCAACTTTCTATTTATAATACAAAAAGTGTAACTATCATGCAGAAGTTAGCATGACCATGCTCAGGGGAGCACGACCATGCTCTTTAAGCGGGCAAAATTCAGAATTCAAATGTCTGCTTCAGCACGACCATGCTATGAAGAGCACGGCCATTCTCGGAAAATGTTGACGTTGAAGGCTCTTTTTGTGCAAATTAGAGCACGGCCGTTTTCGAAAAATGATGACGCTGATAACTCCTAAATCGGAGCACGGTCTCTAGCATGGCTATGCCCATTTGAGCACAGTCTTGAGCATGACCGTGCTCATTGAGCATGACCGTGCTCATTGAGCATGTCCATGCTCTTCAGGAGATGCTCAAATATTCTTCAAATCATTCTTTTTTAGGCTCTTTTCATGTTTATTCTCTTAGGGGCTTTCCTGTTACACACTTAGCATAAAAAGGTGATTTTTACCAGAATAATTTACATAAAATAAAGCATTTTAGGGCCAAAACTCATGTCCCATTACATACAAAATATGGTTTATCAACCTCCCCACACTTGAGCATTGCTTGTCCTCAAGCAATTCTTCTTACTCCCAAATTAAACTTATTTTTCCAAAAATCAAGAAATCATTTTTCAGGGCCCCAAAATTATTGAAGTACACAAAAGCTAAAATACATAAGCGGATAATGCGATCCAAAACTAAAGGTAGTTCCTCAAAGAAATCCATTAGGCTTTTAACTATGCCTAAATGTTTAGTTTCCAAAGAGCATCAGTTCACTCATCTATCCATCTCTCAATGTTTCAGGCACATAAGAAGTTCACTCAAGTCACACTTAAGAAAGCACAGTCACAAACCTATTTATCAATCAACTCAACTCAAGCAATTTTCTAGAAAATAGAAAAGTGAGGCATCAAAACGTGTAATGGGGCTAGGCTGCAGTGTAAGGTGGGAAAAACAAAGAACAAGATATGCAAAAGGCTCAAAACAGGATTCACAACTAGTGACTTACAACTGTAGAGGAGCAAATACCATTTTCTTGTCTAAAAATTTCCCAAAGATTTTTTATTTTTATTTTTTTAGTCCAAGCTTCTTCTTCTTATTTTTATCTACTTTTTTTTTTTGCTTTTGTTTTTCTTTTCTTTTTTTTAAAGGCTTTTTTTATTGCTTTATTTTAATTGCAAAACACAAAAGAAGAAGCACAACTTGGATGATTTCTTCCTTTCACCTCAAATTTTCCCTAATTGCTCCCCTATCCTTCAGGTCACCATGCATACAAATTTACAAGATTTAACAGAGTAAGGTGCCAAAGAAATTTTCAACTTAAGGCTCAAAGAGGGCAACTAGGTGATTAATTGAAGCAAAAATTCTGAATTCAAGAAGATAGCCTAAAAATTACCACAACAATTCCATATACCAGAAAATCATTCAAGGATATGCATTTCAAAATAGGTCCTAGAATATGCTAACTCAAGCGAACAAAAAATCACACACTGAAAGAAATCATGGCTCAAGACTCACATTTATGCGGTTAAGCTCACTGGGAACTGATCATTTAAGAATTTATGCTAATGTTTCACCTCCTTAGAGCGAATCCAATGTTCTCAGATGCAAATCCTATTTATTTTCTTCTTCTTTTTTCAATTTTTTTTTTCATTTTTTTAGGGGCTCCTAAAATTAAATTTCTCAAATTTTAAGAAAATACAAATATACACAGAGTCATACAATTGCAATGGGTATCAAGCATATTATGTACCAAAATGCTCAAAAGTTGGGGGTGCCCTTCCCACACTTAAGAAAGTGCATGGTCCCCAATGCATAGAACATAAAACTAAAACGTATTAAATTTAAAATAGAAAAGCAAAAAATATAAAAAGGATATGCTGGCTTGAAGGCCAGTAAGTTCACAGGTTGCCTCCTGGAAAGCGCTTGTTTAACGTCACGAGCCTGACGCGGCCTCAAGGGTTAGATCAACCCTTGAACAGGGAGATGTCCTTTTCCCATGGGGTCCTCCATCCCCACACTTAGGTAAGACTTAGCCTCAATCATCTTCATCTTGTCAATGGCTTGCACAAAATTACATGAAGAGGGAGAGAGGGAGCTCTTTGAAGAACCAAACACATTGAACTCTTCCTCCTCATCACCTAGCCTCCAAGTTAATTTTCCCTGCCTAACATCAATCAGTGCCCCTCCTGTGTCGAGGAAGGGTCGCTCCAAAATAATTGGGATTTCTTCATCCTCCTCTATATCCAAAATTACAAAGATAGTAGGGAAAATGAATTTGCCAACCTTAACCAGTAAGTTCTCTACTACCCCACGTGGGTAGGTTAAGGTCCTATCTGCAAGCTGAATAGAGATGTTAGTAGGTTGGGGTTCTTGCAACCCCAGCTTCTTAAACACATAATAAGGCATCAAATTAATACTAGCACCTAAATCACACAATGCCTTATCAAAGAATGAGTTGCCTATAGTGCAGGGAATTGAGAAACTCCTTGGGTCCTTAAGCTTAGGAGGCAGTTTCTTTAAAACCACAGCAGAACATTCCTCATTGAGACCAATTAATGCAAAGTCTTCCAATTTCTTTTTATTTGAAATAATTTCCTTTAAAAACTTGGAATACTTTGGCATTTCAACAATTGCCTCAGCAAAAGGAATGTTCACATGCAATTTCTTAAACATTTCAACAAACGTAGAGAACTGCTTATCCTTCTTTTCATCTCTCACTCTCTGAGGAAAAGGAACATTTACCTATGGAGATGTCAGTACCTCCTTTTCATTCCCCTTGTCTTTTTCTAGGCTCTCTTCAATAAGAACCTCATCTTCTGGAACTAGAGTTGGCTCTTCGTTCTTCTTCAGCTCCTCCTTAGCCTTCTTGCTCTTGGTCATCACCATATTCACCTCGTCCTTCTTAGGATTTTCTTCAGTTTGGGAGGGAAGGGTACCAAGAGTTCTTTGAGATAACAGAGTTGTCAGATTAGCCATCTGTATCTCAAGAGACTTCATGCGATCATCATTTTTAGCCATATATTGCATCATGGACTCTTGCAGTGTTGGCTTCCCCTCTTCTTGTCTCATTCTCTGGTTCTGCTGGTGAGGGACCTATATAGATTCTGATTCTGATAGGTATTCTGATTCTGCCCCTGCCTAAGATCTTGGTTCCTCTGGTCTCCCCAAGAAAGATAAGGGTGATCCTTCCATTCTGGGTTATAGGTATTGGAGTAAGGATCATATCTTTCTTGGTAAGGGGACCTATACACATTCTGATTCTGATAGGTATTTTGATTCTGCCCCTGCCTAAGATCTTGGTTCCTCTGGTCTCCCCAAGAAAGATGAGGGTGATCCTTCCATTATGGGTTATAGGTATTGGAGTAAGGATCATATCCTATGCTCTTACCTCCAACATAGTTCACCTCCTCCATTGCCTTGGTAAAGGCACTGCTCATAGGGCACACTCTCCCTTCATGAACTTCCCCCCACTTATTACAAGTAAGGGGTGAGAGAGCTGCACTCAGTAGTTGCACTTGTGCCTTCATCAAGGTCTCCATTTGCTTAGACAGCATATCCAGCTTTTGATCAATGCCTCGAATAGATGAACTAGCCTCTACCTGATTCACCAGCCTCTTCAAAATTCGCCTATCTCCAGTGTTGTTGTAGGCATTTGAGGCCATGTCCTCAATAATCTCCATAGCAGCAGTTGGCAGTCTCTTCATCAAAGACCCTTCGTAGGCAGCATCAAGACTTGTCCTGTTATGTGCAAACAAGCCCCCATAGAAAATATGAATCACCCTCTGGGGAGGGTAGCCATGGTGAGGACAACTTCTGAGCAACTCCTGAAATCTTTCCCATGCCTCAGATAGTCTCTCTTGCTTCTTCTAAGCAAAGTTACCAATCTCTCTCTGTATTTGGTCTGTCTTCACTACAGAAAAGTACCTCCGAAGAAATTTGTTGGCGCACATATCCCAGGTGATGATGCTATGCTCCGAAAGAGAACAGAGCCAGTCCAAAGCTTTCCCATTCAATGAAAATAAGAAAGCTGCTAATCTGATGTATTCAACAGGCACATTAGGATACCACAATATATTCATGATCCTCAAGAACCTGTTCAGGTGCATGACAGGGTCTTCTGAAGGCTGTCCATGGAACTGATTGCTTTCGATCATCAGGAGAAATCTTGACTTCAGCTCCACATTCACATTCCCTAAGTCTGGTAGCAATATATTATTGGTTATCCACACTTGAGGAGTGAGATAGTCCAACAAGGTTTGCTCTGGTGGATCCTCATTGACAATTCCACCCCTATTGCCACCATTTCCTTCAGCCATTTTCCTTCTTCTTTGTTTGGCTCTATTGTTGCGAGCATGTTTCTCAATCTCAGGTACGTTCTGAAGTGTTGGCCTCTGAGATCGAGTGAGCATAAACTGTCAACACAAGAAAAAAATTAAAATGCAACTACCCAAGGAAAATAATTCAAATTTAAAAATTTTAAAAATTAAAAACAAAAATTAAAATTAAAATAAATAAAATAGGTGAACAATGAAACAAAAACTATGAACACTATAAACAAAAATTGTTTAGTTTTCACAAAATAAATTATCTAGGAACTACGCAACTAGTCCCCGGCAACGATGCCAGAAACTTGATGCGTAAAAATATGATTGCAAAAGGGCAAGCGTACCCTACGCGGTAGTCACAGTGGACCTAAGTCCGGATATCGTACCCAAAGGACTAGAGGAGTTCCCAAATAATTCAAAAATTGTGTTAAACTAAACAATTTAATTCAATCAGCAGTTTCAGAAGATATGTTCAATTACTTGAAGAAAATAGAATTTAGAGTACAAGCAATAAACAATTTACAATATTAACAGATAAGAAAGCGTAGGGTCATGATATCAATTATACAAATAAATTCCCCAATTCCTATTCTAATTGATTTCTTAATTAATCTTCAATTGTTGACTTCTCTTTAAATTGCTAACAGGTTCTGGTCAAACACTGCTAATAGTCTTTCACCTAATTTAATTCCTATTTGGTCATTTAGGGTTCAAATTGGGAGAAAGCATAATCACATAGAGAAGGATTAAAAATTATTAATCTGGTCAAAAGTTCACAAAATACGTTTGGCCATTCGTTATTTCATAAACCCAATTGTTCTACAATTCCGTCAATTATACGAAGATGGTCACTAATGAATAAAAGACTAATGATTTAGAGTGATCAATTCTAAAATAATTAAAAGCAGTAGAACAAAACAATTGTCTGAATAATCATGAACTTCAATTAAAAATAAGAAATTGGGGTCTACAGGCACACTTACATCATGACCCTAGAAAGGGGAAAATTAGCCAGCCATCGGCACAGGAAGGCAAATGGACAACCCAAAATACATGAAGAATAAAAGAGAGTAAGAAATATTACAATTTAGAACCCTTGTGATGTTCTTCACGTTCTTTCCTACCCACTAGAGCTCCCTCAGAGTCCCTCACTCACTCCTTTCTATTTTAGAACAGAGTAAAAGATGCCCCAACCTTAACTTCCAACTTTCTATTTATAATACAAAAAGTGTAACTGTCATGCAGAAGTTAGCACGCCTATGCTCAGGGGAGCATGACCATGCTCTTTGAGCGGGCGAAATTCAAAATTCAAATGTCTGCTTCAGCACGGCCGTGCTCTGAAGAGCACGGCCGTTCCTGAAAAGGTTGACGTTGAAGGCTCTTTTTGTGCAAATTAGAGCACGGCCGTTCTCGAACAATAATGACGTTGATAACTCCTAAATCGGAGCATGGTCTCGAGCATGGCTGTGCCCATTTGAGCACAATCTTGAGCACGACCATGCTCATTGAGCATGGGCATGCTCTTCGGGAGATGCTCAAATATTCTTCAAATCATCCTTTTTTAGGCTCTTTTCATGTTTATTCTCTTGGGGGCTTTCTTGTTACACACTTAGCATAAAAAGGTGAGTTTTGCCAAAATAATTTACATAAAATAAAGCATTTTAGGGCCAAAACTCATGTCCCATTACATACAAAATATGGTTGATCACTTAGCCTCCCTAACATCTATGTTTGGTTTTGTCTAGCAACTAAGTATCCCACCTAAGCCTATCTGTTTTCATCCATCCAAAGTTTAACAATAGTATATATATAAAAAATAATTTTTACCTATTAATTAAGTATATAAGTCAAATGGCTAATTGATTTTAGGAGTTGTAGAGTAAGAAAAAGAAAAGGGTTCTTATCCCATCTTTAACATTTTTATCATTTATTATTTTTCCACATTCTGCCTCCTACCTTCAAAATTTCACACATTTAACCTCCTTATTTTAATAAATTCACGCATTTTACCCCTAATTGCACATCAGTACGCTAATGCCATGTCAACAATTCATGTCAGTAGTTAGGGTTTTCACATCATCAGTCAGCTAATGGCAATAAACAATAAACTAACGATAATAGACAATTGGACAAATTGCATGAAAATTGAATACTGTGATGGTCAAATGCATGGAAAAAAATGGGTTGAGGTATAATTCGGGAAATGATGTTGGTTGGATGGTAAAATATATAACTAAGCCTAAATATTTTACTTTTCATTTTTGTTCATTATTAAGTATTGGGGAAAGGATAATGGACATTAATAATTTTAATATTTATGTATTTGAATTCAAGCATTCATTTATTGTTTATTATGTATTTATTTATTACACTTAAGAATTTTATTTTTAATAATGATTTTATATACAAAAAATAAAATGAATAGAATATTTTATTTACACTATTTTTATTTTTAACTTTTGAAATAATTAAAGTCAAAATAAAATAATATTTTTACAATTATAAATGTTTGAATATGTACATTTATTTATTATATTTATGATTTTTAACTTTTTAAATAACAACATTAGATGCAAAAAATAAAATAAATAGAATACTTTATTATTTTAAATAAAATATTTTATAAAATAAAAGAGGAAGTTGTGGCACAATTTTTCCACTCAAATAAAGAATAATTTCTTCTTAATAAATTTATCAATTAGTTATTTAAAAATTATATTAATTACTAGGACATTTAATATGTAGTGAGTTTTTAATGCGCACCTTATAAAATATCTTATTTTCAATTTTTATTATTATTAGGAATTGGGGAAAGGGTAATATTAGGTTTTAGCAATTGATTACTGAGTATTAGAATTTCTGCTTTAATTTATTGGTTACTATGAATTTTTTATTATATTTAACAATTAAATTTTTTTTAAAAACAAAAACACCAAAATGTAAAATGTAAATCAAAATTATTTTTCACTATTTTTTGTTTTTAATTTTGAAAATAATCAGACTTAAAATAAAATAGTATTTTATAATTACAAGTGTTTAAAATCATGATTTATTAATTATATTTATGAACTTGAATTTTTAAATAAAAATATCATATTCACAAAATGAAATAAAAAATATTTTTTAATTATTTTTTAATTTGGAAAATCATTAAATTTAAAATAAAATAGTATTTTTTATCATTGAGTGTAAAATTAAAAATCTCCCCAAACTAGGAGAAATTTAAATATTTTCTTCTTATTTATTTTATTTCTCATTTATTTGATAATTGTATTAATTTTCAAGATATTTTTTTCGTCTAGTATCACTAAGTCAAGGCATTTAATACATAATGAGTTTTTAATTCATATTTTATAAAATATTTTATTTTTCATTTTTGTTCATTATTAAGTATTGGGGAAGGATAATGGGAATTAATGGTTGTAATACTTGTTTATTTCATTTCATGCTTTGATTTACTAGTTACTATGCATTAATTTTTAAATAAAGATACAATATATGGAAAATAAAATAAATGGAATATTTTACTTTCACTATTTCAAATTTAAATTTTTAAAATAATTCAATTCAAAATAAAATAATATTTTTAAAACTAAAAATGTTTAAATATGTGCATTCATTTATTATATTTATGATTTTTAATTTTTTAAATAATAACATCTTTTGAAAACAATAAAGTAAAATAAAATAATTTATTATTTAAAATAAAATGAAATATTGTTTGAAGATATTTCCCTATTCTAAATGTTGTTGTTTAATTCGTCAATGCAAATCTTCATTATTGTACTTACTATATTTTATTTTCAACACATTGAAATAGTCAAAATAAAATAATATTTTTAAAATTAAAAAAGTTTGAATATGTGCATTCATTTATTATATTTATGATTTTTTTTTAAAATAATAACATCCTATGCAAATGATAAAATAAAAATACTTTTATTATTTAAAATAAAATATTGTTTGAAGACATTTTCCTATTCTAAATGTTGTTGTTTAATTGGTCAATGAAAATTTTCATTATTGTAATTACTATATTTCATTTTCAACAATTATTTAATGTGTTTTTAAATTAGAGATTTTTTCATAATCTACATTTTATTGTTTAATGAGTCATTGAAAAGTCTTCAGTATTATAATAAATGTATTCTATTTTTAACTTTAAATTGTTTAGTAATAAAAAAAACATTAAATTGTTTAATGTGAATGAATTTCTATTGTTGAAAAGTCAACCATTTTTTGCCTCTAGTTTTTAAAAGTCAATATGTATATAAGATTAAAAAAAAGTCAACCATTTTGCCTCTAGTTTTTAAAAGATTTGACTTTTCAAGATTTTTATTCTTTTAAAAACGAAGTCAATCATTTACACATTAACAAAGATGTCTGCTCCTCATTATTGTCCATCTCTCCCTCAGGAACTCCTAGAGAAAATCTTGTTGACGGTTCCAGTGAAGGCTCTCATGTGTTTCCAATGTGTTTCCAAGTCATGGAGTTCCCTCATCTTTGATCCTACATTTGTGAAACTCCATCTTCAAAAATCTTCCAAAATCCCCTCCATCCGATTCACATTACAAGACATGGGTGGATCGAATTCCCTACACTGCTGCTCCATGCAATGCTTGCTGGAGGATCCATCGTCCATTGATGATGGTGGGTTGGTTTTCCCAAACTATGGCTATCCACTAATGGACAGTACGTCAATGGCACACTTAACTGGATAGCAAACCTTGGTTCTCCCAATCAGTATCAAATTTATTCATTTGATTTAAGGGATGAGACACATAGATATTTGTTGTAGGAGAATATTCCAATTGGAGTTGAACTGCCCACCTTAATGATCGAAGAATGTAACCATTCTTCCTAAAAGAATCCACCCTCTCAGCCTGGATCTTTGTGTTTTGAGGGGATGCCTAAGTCATTCTCGTTATCACATGGGATGTGGTTTTTCTTTTTGGCAAATGAACGAGTTTGGAGCTATGGAGTCTTGGACTCGGTTGCTAGATTTTAGTTGCGAGTCCCTTCAAATTTTTAGTCTTTTACATCTGCAATACCAATGGTGGATATCTGAAAACGGCGATGTCCTCTTGCTGGCAAAGAGAGACTCTGAACTTATATTGTATAACCAAAGTGATAATAGGGTAGAGCGTATAAAAATTCCCTTGAAAATAGTTTGGTTGCACTCTACAGATTATGTTCAGAGTCTGATTTTGCCTTACTAATGTAATTGAGATCCTCCTTAATGGTTTTGCCTTATATTGTAATACAAATCCTCCGCAATGGTTGGTTTTATAAGAATTTATAGTGACAATATTTTGTGGTTTTGTACTTTGATTTATTTGTTGTTTGTTATAATGGATGTATCGAATTCTTTGGATTAGATGAGGTTATTTTTATTTTTTATTTTTATTTTTTATTAATGCATGATTATTTTGCTCTCACTTACATGTTAATGAAGTACTTTCTCAATTCGAAAGTCTTTTATCTGTTCTATACCCAATGTTGATGTAGAATGTCATTTTTAATAGAGTTATGATACACATACACCCCATTATTTTAAACGCTCCAACAACACCTCTCAAACAACACCTCTCATTTCTCTCTATCTCTCTCTTTCTATCACATCATAAATCTTATCATACCTATATTTTCCCCCTCTCTCACTAGGTGTTGCATAGCATTGTGGGTGTATACCAAGCATTTTTCTTTTTGATAACACAGCTATTTTATCAGCCAACGTAAATGCTTGTGTATTTGGAATTGGCACCGTAGCTAATCTATTTATTTTTTTTACATAGTAGGGATTTGGCTATACGTTTAGCACGATGCATGCATTTCTTCTCTGTGTCTGCTTTGGCTTTTATTGCATTCTCTATTTTTGGCTGATACCTTTATTCTAATTCCCTTAACTCCTTCACTTTCCCTGGTAGTAGAATCTTATTTTCCATGGAAAATAAAAATAAAAACTTTAACAAGACATATGAGATATGAATATGTTATATCTTTCCACTTAGGCCTACCAAGCTTTATCTTTCAAATATGTAAGCTTACTGAATATTTACTTAATCCTATTACTATTTTATTAGGAAAAGAAACTTCTGCTTGAATGTCACTCTATGATCTAACAACGTTACTTTCAAATTATAAATCTTCAACCTCGGTTTCATTAACTTTGTGCACTTTTTATGCCATTAGGAGGGATGGTAGGAAGGAAGAAAGGTGCCTTTTGATGGGTCTCTTTTAGGTTAATTTGGAATCAATAATTGCAAATTAATAGAGTACTTAACAACTATATTGTTTTATAACTATACAACGTAATAGGAAGCAAATAACTTTACCTCTTAACAATCATTCATTTTACTTGTTTTCATTCTCTCACTCCCAATTTTTACGCAATTAAAGTATACATTTCATAAATTTTTAACCTAAATCTCTGAAAGGAAAAATGATGAAAATTTACCTGTATCTAAAATGGTCAAATATCATTTCGGTCTTGGAAATATATAGCATTGTCACTTTAATTCTTGAAAGTAAGAAAATTCAAAAAAGTTCATGAAAGTACATTCTGTAAGTCACTCTACTTGAAAATTTAAAAAGTCTTGTGACTTAAATGATAATATTAACATATATTTAACATTCTAGGGACTTATTTTGAATTTCTTTAATTTCAGAGATTAATGTGACAATGTTTTATACTTTTGAGAAATTAAAATAGTGTGTTACCCGGATGTAAAATGACTTGGACAATCATAAATAGTACACATAATTGGTTAAGATCCTGTAGGGATTTGATCTCTGCTTATCACGGAAGTACTTGTTAACTTTCTTAATGGTCTCATCCAACTTTTCAATCTTGGTGGGTCCAATAGATTTGCTCATTCCATTGAACAATTCCTCAGTTTCTTCCACAATGAGAGACCTACTTGACTCTATGATCCCTTCATTCTTGAGCAACTTCACATCCTCCACAGTGTCTATGATTCCCCGCATCAATTCAGTGCACCTTGTGAAGATGAGAAAATCTGGTTTGGTCAAGGCCTCATGAGCCACAAGGTTTCTTATTATCACTTCAGAGTTGACATCCAATTTGAGCACAGGAAGGTAAAATATGCCTTTTTTCTCGTCAAATTCAATGGTCTTGATGCGCCTTTCAAGGGTTGAAAATGGATCCCAACTGAGTGAAGCTCTTGCACAGAAGGGATGATGACAACCACAGGAGCCTCTATTTCAGATGGTGACGTTTCTGAAGAAAACTTTTGAAGATTTGTTGACATGCTGAGTATTACTTCTAGGGCTCGTTTAATGGGTTGCGGAAGAGGAATGTTCATGTCCTTTAGCCTTTTGAGAGTGCCAAGTGTCCATGACAATAGACCCTTAACTCTCTTTAAGAATGTGAGTATGTCTTCAGATTTTTAGCTTCTTATAGTTATAACAGTGTCAGAGCAATTTCAATTACTATTGGGATTGTGCATACCTTCTCTCTCGTGTGTTAGTATTTCTAATTTTTCTTGTTCAGAGACCACTAAAGGGTACATGAGATCCAAGATATGATAATGCTCGGTGACAGCTTCAGAACATGTGAGGGTGTGAGTCAACTTGAGTGGAGAGTGTTTCTGACAGAATGACAAGAGCATTGAACCCAAGTAGTATTCTGGAACTGAATGAATAGGATTGGAGATTTCAAGCTCCAAGATCCTCAACAACATGAAGGTGGGAATCTGGTTCTCCACCATGAATATGCCCCTTATGATGACATCCTTGGTTAGCTTCACACCACTTATCTGAACATGGCGGTCTTCTAGTCCTTTCATGAAAGAACCAGAGACTTTCTCATCTAGATAGTTGTGGAAGAAATCTAATAAGAATAAACCGTCAAGGGCAATGGTGTATAACAAGTTATTTTCCTTAAGGTTCTAGTATTTATGGTAACAAGCGCGTATGAATTGTTGTGTGTTGTGGAGTTCCTTAACTAGTTGTTCGAGGTCATGTTTGTTGAAGTGGTCAAGGACCCTTTTGGCAGCAAAAACCTTGAACCTTTCCATGGGATAGAGCTCGGGACAAAAGTGGTTATATGGACCAATGGCTATAAGTTGTGGGGCAAAGGCTTCTGGCTTGGCACAACTCAAAGATTTGGGGACTTGGTATATGCAAATAGGAATTGTGTTCAACATTGAGAGGTTGGTTTCCCTCACCAACCTGTTGATTTGTTTGACCCAAGAGTCTTCATCGGATTCTGAATTGAAGATTGTTATAGAGGCCATGTGGGATTTTGCTTTGCCTAATGGATTTGCTATACTATGTAATACTATATGCTAGGATGGTTTGTTAGTTATATTGACACCACAAACAAGCTTTGTTTTATTTATAGGAAGGAGGTAATAGGTGAAGAACTTTGAATACTTGCTACAGTCACGTCCATCGGTAAAATGTGCATGAATTTGTATTATTTCTTATGTCTTATAATTAAGTCTTCCAATACATTCTTAAAATACAGTTTTACAATACACATAATTTTATAATTAAGTCTTCCAATATAGTCTTACAATATACCTCTTTCACATTAATGATGAATTGGTCCACAGTTATATAAAACACATAATTTTATAATTAAGTCTTCCAATGTACCATCTTACAATACACCTCTTTCACATTATGATCAATTGGTCCACAGTAAATGCCATGTGAATGGTTGATATATGAGAGTGATTTCACTCTCTAAACTATAGGTATATACATCAACTATAATTGCATTGCAGCTTCCCTGCACCAATGAACTAATGAGTGGTGATTAAGATTGCCGACTATTCAATTCCACCCTTCATTAGTTTATTAGCCAAGAAGTGGTTGCGATGAATTCCAGGTTCAGTCATTATTAATGAGATTAATTTGATAATTTTATATGCATTATTTCTATAAAATATACTCATTTGAGGTTAACAAACAAAACATGTTAAATATTGGCAACTAGAAATGTAATTCCACATTATGACTAATCTTAAAAGTGACCCACTAACATCTTATCACATTGCTATAAAAGAATGTTATTATGACAACTAAATTTGAATTATAAAATAGAGGAGGTTGATAAACCACAAGGCTTTGGTTAATTTATAATACATAAGATATATGGATGAAGAGTTAAAAATAAAAATTGAGTGACACTTAAAATATCTTTGTGAGATTAATTTAATACCTTTTTGAGTAAAAATGAATATTTTTCAATACTCATGCGCTATTGGCTTCCACGTTATTTTTGAGTGACCAATTGATCGACCAAGTCAACAAATGAGAAGTGGTGAAAATGATTTCTCAGACCACAAATATAGCACCACGACGGATATTATTATTATTATTATTATTATTAGAATTAGAATGCACTTGATCTGGCATGGCCTTGCTCGGTTACACTGGTCATGTTCTCGGCTTTGGACTTGCCATTTTCGACTCAACCTCCTTGGATCAAGAATAACCATCAGCTTTTTGTCTGGCTTCAAACCATTCAAGTGCATCTACCAATAGGTTTTATCCTAAAATGAGAATAGATTTTAATCTTGCATGTAGGAAGCAATTGACGTGGGTTTCACCCCAACAACTCCTCTAATGTAATGTTGACATCAATTGATATGATCACTTAACGTGTCACCTCTAAAAATGGTACCTTAGAAAATTTCAAATTACAATTATTATTGCATGAAATCCTATGGAAACTACTATAATTAACTTCTACAAGATTTGGGTTGATATTCAATCAAAACTTGCCATGTGCCCTACTATTAATTCTGAAATTACAACTCGACTATCATTGTAACACATCATACCTAACTGAGTATAATTAGTTGACTGAGGATTCTTGAATTGCAACTTGACATGCTCAATTTCCAAGCATGCTAAGTTGGGGACAACTATTTTGGATTGAGATTAAAGCTCAATCTGTGTAGTTGGTTACTTTGCCCAAAACATTAGATTAACCCAAATTGCAAGTGTTGACCGAAATCAAAACCTAGGCATAGGATTTCTAAAACATACATGAGAGTAGTGAATCATACATCAACCTAGCGTAAAGTAACTATATTGCTACACCAAAAAAGGGTAATATTGCCTCTGGGAGACTTTGGCGTTGTGTTAAGGAATCCAACCCAACCTAGACTCTTATAAATACAACCAATGTCACTATAATAGATAAGCATTTATTAATATCATCACTCTTGTAGAATTGTCTTAGGCGTCGATGTGTCTTTTATGTATAGTTAACCACCCATTTTTACAGTGTCTCAGCCTTATTGGAGAGCCTGCAAAATTAAGAAGGCCTCAAACCTTAATCCATTATGAAGTCTAATCTAGGCAACATTCGTAAGAATTTGGTTCTAACCAATAATCCACCTCAATTACGTCAGCATATATAGTCTAAGCATCAAGTTAATTTATTGTTTTTGTATACAGCAAAACATATTTCCAAGTAAAATACCATTTTGGATTTTGAGTTCATCTTTTCATTTATTTTTTTATTTTTCTTTGCCCTGTCAACTTGAAATCTGTTTTATATGTAGTAAACGGTTTCTTTTTACTTTGAGAAGCCAAAAGTGCATATTTCATTAAAAAAAAGATACAAGGGGCACCCACCCCAACATACATACTTTGCTGCTATGATGCAGACAATTTGCAGTAGTAAATGGTAATACGGTACCAATAAATTCATACATACTACAGAGAGGGTTTAACTCAATTGGTTGAGTAGGGTGTGTGAGTTATTGTAAATCCTTTGGTACCTATCTTTGACTCCTAAAGATAAAAAAAATAAACCCATACATACTTTCTATAGAAGCAATTTGCAGACGCTAACAGCTTCATCTTGTTATCCAGCATTTTTCAAATTAATTATAGTAGAATTGAAACATGTTTGGACCTATATACTTCTTTCCAAATCTTGAGCCAAGAAATTTTATTAATAGAATCCCACTGTTGTACAAGGTGTGCCAAAGATGAGACATGAGTTTTTGATTCAGGGTTTTTTTTTTTTTGAGAGAAAATACATAAAAGCAAACCGGATACATTCGCTTATATAGAAAATAAGTCATAGGAATCAAAGACAGGTACTAAGGAGTTTAAAATAAGTCATACACCCTACTCAACCAACTGAGTTAGACCCTTGATAGATGGGGTTGAGAACAATAATTATTTAATGGATGCTATTGTTAAAATATATATTTTATTGAAAATTGTTAAAATCTCCACAAGCACAATGTGTGGCACCATATCCCCTGCCGGCCAGGCTAATTAATATTCCTTTGGCTTAATTGCAATTTTTACCTCCAATTTTTTACTTTTTGGCAAATTTTACATTCAACAAATTAATTTGGCACATTTTACCCCCAACTTTTTAAAAAACTTGCAAATTTTACCTTCCACCATTTTGCTGACGTGGCATGCTAAAATAACTGTACTTTTTACCCTCAACTTTTTACTTTTTGACGAATTTTACCCCTAACTTTTCACTTTTTGGCAAATTTTACCCCCAACTTTTTACTTTTTAGTGAATTTTACCCTCACTTTTTATGCTTATATCGGCATGCCACATCAGCAAAACAGTAGAAGGTAAATTTTGCAAGTTTTTTAAAAAGTTGGGATAAAATGCGCCAAATTAATTTATTGGGGGTAAAATTTGCCTAAAAATAAAAAGTTGGGAGTAAAAATTTTCAATTAAGCCTATTCCTTTTATAATCAATGAATTTAGTAACATTTCCATTGTATTCACTCTTTAGTCTCGACTTAAACCACCAACGGGTCTATTTGCTAGTATTTTTATTTTTTGGTTTCTAAAGATTATTTTGTGAAAATTTTCAAAATTAAAAAAACTGAAAACAGAAAGGATAAAAAAATTAAAAATATTATGGTTTTTTTAAATAAAAAAATATTATTTTATATATAGTTTTCAAAAATTATTCTTATCAAGCATTTTTACTTTTTAAAAATGGAAAATAGATTTCAAAACAAGCAACAATCAAGCCCCAAACCTATATTACTTACTTTCACCAAATTAAAATGAACATTAACTCAAAGCGTTGTTATTTACATATAAACAATTTTAAACAATTTTAAAATTATAATTCGTAAATCATATAAAAGTGTAAATTAGCTTCAGTAAATGTTGAATTATATTTTTTAATCTGTTAATTATAATTCCAAATTGCATTTTAACTGAATCACTGATTTTTCTTCAGAATTATAGGTTGTTTAATTTAAAAAAAATCTACTTTTATTTTATTTTCATTTGAATTATAAAAAATTAATTATTTTATTTCTTGTTTTTAAAACTTTATATAGAAAATAATCAAAATAATTTTTTTTATTTTCTGTTTTTGTTTTTATTATGTTATATATAGATTATTATAAATAAGAAATAAAATAATGACATTTTTGTAATTAAAAATACAAATACAAAATATTTTGTTAAAACAAATGGCCGATTAGCTTTCCTCTTTCATAAAACTTATATGGCAATCCGTGTCTGACAACATAAAGTTTATGGCTCCCTTGGTTAAAGGAACCATATTAATATATTATTATTAATCGAGAAAAAATGTGAAATAATTTTTTATATTAAATTTAAGCAGAATTAATTTTAATAGGATCAATTTGGAATTATTAATGCATAATGAAGTTAATCTTAATTATAATTTTTTTTATTAAAAGGTACTACTATATAATTAGGTTTTTTTATCGTAAAATAAACAACTATTAAATATATTTTTACCATTGAAGGGACAAAATGAGTGGCTAAACCACATGCAACCATCTCAGCTCCATCTAGCTGTGCACCAGTCAGTCCATTGTACTCGCCTACAAAATAGCAAGCAAAAATGCAAAATTAGCCAGATATAAATTAATTAAAGGAAGTTTGGTGTGGTGTAGTACAATATAATAATGGACAAATATGTAGAAATAGTAATTGTACAGCATAAAGAATAGTGTATTGAATGCTTTGAATAGAACTCTTATTAATTAATTTGGAGAGAGAGGTAAGGGGAGTTAATATCTAGTTGTACTAGTTTCCATACATAGATATTTATAAAAAAAAAAATCAAATTTATAAAAATTCTCTAGATGGATTCAGTTTTGAATACTCAAACATTATACATAGATATTTATATACACATATACATTGGGAAATGAAGGCGCCTATGATGCATGTCAATACAATATCTGGAACTCTGGGTTGTCTTCTGCAAATATCTTCTGCAAAAGGGTCGAAATTGGTTTTACAGTTCTGGTGTAACACCCTAGAGGATATTACCTTTTTCTCCTTATATTGCTAAATTAATAGAGATTAGCATATAAGAAAATCAGAGTTAACTATGCGGAAATTAAAACTTAAACTTATATTACATGAAATAAATCTAGTACAAAGCTCTTGGCACTTATGTGCCGTACAAGACATAAGCAATATACATAAAACATAAACTAAACTCCCATCCATTGGGAATTATACAAAAACTATACTAACAACATCTTCCTCCGGGAAAGCAGCTCCATGCTCCAAGCTCTTCCCACAAGGTGTCCACCTACTAACCTGTAAAAACATGGAAACTAAACGGGATGAGACATAATGTCTCAGTGAGTGTTCCAAGGACTCTAGGCTGACTCTCTATTCTAGAGATCCTTTTCTTAACTCTCATGGCTTCTCTTTTCTTTTATAGATGCTCACACTCACAATTATTACCTCATCACCTCTACGTCACTATTTCTTAGGATCATACCTTGACCCTTGCTGAGGCACATAGAGTTGGCCTCCTATGCCAAATCTAGGGCCACTAGTGCACTAAGGCACCTAAACATCTTTCTGTTACTCTTGACCACTTACTAGGGTCTCACTTTGCTATAGCATCGGATGGGAACGTGCATAATCTTTCCTTCCTCTGACCTGCCCAACTTGGGCTTACATCGCCTCTCTCTGTAAGGCATAACATCTTGCATACCTCTCTCGGTATCTTACATTAACTTTCTATGGGTATAACCCCTCTCTTACCTCAAAGGTAGTATACAATTATACACGTCCTCATCTAATGTCTAGACTTATCTTACATCACTCACCTACAACTAGGCTCATGACTCCTCTCATGTTCTAACATAGAACATACATACATCAAGTAAAACACTATATCCTAGTTTGTTTCTACAACTGTGTGGTTTGCATTATCTCTTTATTTAAATTTCACTTCCACCGCCTATTTTCTTAATTTGGCTGAGCTCTAGACAACAAGAGGCGTCCCTCTTGAAACAACCTTTAATTAATCCCCACCGGCCCAAGTGGGTTGACTACATCTCCGTTATAAGGAGGAGTCTCTTTTCTAACTTGTTCTTCTCTATGAAGAACCCCTTCTCCCTATGAAGAAGGTTGTTTTCCCCATGGGTGTCAGGGTGACGGTCCCCATCTCTCGCCCCTGGGGGCCTCTTAGCCTTAAAACATAACTTATTCCCTTTATTGGGATCATAACTTTCCTTTAAAAACTCTTTCATAAAACCTTTTCATAAATAATCCTTTTCATAACCATTCTGAAACTCATCACTCCTTGGTGACATATAGGATCCTTAGCCCTTTGCACACCGTTGTACGTCGAGCGTGCGGCTCTCGGACGTGACTGGTACCGGGGAAGGTTCCACCTTATGTCACTGAGGCGATATCTTTTTCTAAAAACCTTTCTTAAAAGCCTTTTCTGAAACATAGGGGTAACTCCCCATCTTTTTACTAAGAGGGTTAGGTATAGTCTTAAGTGTTTTATGTATCTTTTATTAAAGAGGGTTTATCGTAACATACAATCACAAGCATATGCAACAACCACATGATTGCAATAAGGGTGCAAGCATAACATCACAAATACAACTACCATACAACAATCTAAACACCTCAAAACAACATAATTTCTTTAATATCACATCACTATATTTTCATAAGAAAACACAAGTCTAAGTGACTCATGTAGAGAAAAAGATAAACATATCATCATTTGCATAAATATTTAAAATCATTTAAATACTCAAAAAGGGAAATGTTTTAAGAGAATATAAACAAATATCAAATTCTAGCCCAGCCGGCCACAATCGCGGCCCAGCCGGAGATCCCTTAAATTTGTTTATTGCTCCTCTGTCGCGTTTCGGCCCAGCTGCACCAAGTTTCGGCTGGGCTGAAACTCCCCTGGAGCTAATTTCTCCTCTGCCCAAATTCAGCCCAGCTGCACCATGTTTCGGCTGGGCCGAAACTCCCCTGAAGCTTATTTTCTCCATTCTAACGTATTCCGGCTCAGCTGAACCAAATTCCGGCTGGGCCGGGACGAACATGGGTTTTCGAAATTGCAAGATCTATGGCTATCAATGGCATACCCAATCATCCCAACCTTATAAAATCAAATCTTAAACACTTCTATTACATTTCCAACCGATTGATTTACCCGAAAAACCCCTTAATCAATCAAAATCACCAAAAACCCCAAAATCTCACTTAGGGATCAAAGAGGGGAAAAAGGGATAAATAAGAGAACAAGAACTATGGAGGGATAAGGAAGACAAGGGGAGGAATCACTCACCTTCCGGGACACGTAGAGATGAGTTCCCGGCACTGGGTCTTCACATCTCTGCTCCATCTCCTCCTTCCTCTTCTTCCTCTTCTTCTCCTCTTCTCCTCCTTCTCTCTAACTTTCTTTCTTTCTTTCACTTTCTCTCTCTAACTCTACCTCTTCTCTTCTATTTAAAGCCAAGGTGCGTGTGTGTGGCTTAGTAGGCCTTGGTCCATCTTGGGTCTTGGCTCCCCATCAGGGTCCTATTATCTTATTTCTATTGTATCTTATTATAAGGTAACTATTATTAATAATGCTTAAGGGTATCCTTAAACCATTAAATACAAAACTATTCCATAAAATATCTCTTTATTATTTATTTCTAAGGTCCGTAAATTAGGGATGTTACATCTGGAAACTCTTTTTGGGGAATACCCATGTAATTAGTGTTGGGAGATAGTAAAAGTTTAAGGGAATTTAGCTGTAAGTATCGATAGGCATTTAGGATAAGTTATGTGGAGAAAGAGTTTTATTTTACAAACAACTTTCTCTGTCATGTGTTTTTTTTTTTTTTTTTTGTGAAAAGCAAATATGTATATTATATATATCAAAAGAGAAGGATACACCATGGTTATCAGACCTGGCTCGGCCCGGGCGAGTCAACCCATTAACCTGCGAACCGGGTACCAAACCGGGCCGAGTCAACGTTTGGATCGGATATGCATACGACTCGGATCGACCCGGCGGGTTAGGTGTTTGAATCGGTGACCCGGTGGGTCACTTATTTTCGTTAACTGAAACGACGCCGTTTTGGAGGATTTGGAAATTAAAAATTTCCTAATTCCTATGAACCCTTCTCTCTGTCATTTGCTATTTGTAGTTTTTTGGAACTTTAGTTATTTCTTTGTAACTTTATTATATTTGGAACTTATGTTTGGAACTTTATTATGTTTGGAACTTTCTTTTGTATGAAGACCTTGTCTTGGTAATTGATGGACTAGTGGAATTAGCATAAATTGTGTTATGAATTTTTTGAGATTTTTTAAGGTATGATTTGATTTTTATTATAATTTTTTTAGTATAAAAAGTTTACAGGTTATGAATTTTTTATTATTTTTTAATACAACCCGAGTAATGCAGGTCAACTATTGACTCACCGAGTTGACCCCTGACTCAATGACCCAGTACCCTGGCCGAGTCGATGACCGGGCCGGGTTTGATAACACTGGGATACACAACTGTTCTGTACAAGATGTACAGTATGACAGACAAACAAAATAAACAGGAATCCTTCTATAGGGGAAATATACAATACATCATTCCAAAAAGAAGTCCCAATTGTTGCCTAAAATGCCAATTATGCATAGATGCAGGCCCTTGGATTGGTACACCACGTTGAGTAAAAAATGCCAGGTTTACTCCCTTTTATATAAAAACCAGTACCATGAGATTGCCTATATGATGTAGCAGAAAGAAGTAACCTAGTTACCAAAATAGGCAATGGAAAAAGATTGGTGAACACTACTCCTTAGTAAGTAATTGATATAATTAGTGTTCCAATATGATAAGGAGACATATAAAAAGTAATAATAAGAATTAATTAAATAATTTTTATTATTTAGGTCTGCAAATATCATGATTTATATAAAATCCAACTCCTATATATTGATACAAATAATATGGAAAGAAGTAGTGTAGTTACCAAAATAACCAGGTAGTCTAGAAAGGAAGTACGATGCACCGACATCTGGAAAAAGTCCAATGGATGCCTCTGGCATCGCAAATACCTACAAATAATACACAACATTGTAATATTAGACACAACATAATATAACCATTTTCAATTTGTAACATTATTTTTATAATAATGTAAAAGCTTTCATTTCAAAATCTAAATCTAATTAATTATAATTCTATGAAGTGAAGTCATACAGCTTTCTCAGTTACAACCCTGAACTTCGTGTTCATAGATAGACCTGCTTCCGCTCCCATCACCAATCCATTAATGAGAGCGACTTGATTTCAAAACAATTTAAACAAAACTAATCAAATGTGTAAAATTTGTGGTAAGGAACAAGTAAAATATTATATTAGTCTTTGAAATTACAAACATCAATTAATTTAATCTTTAAAATAAAAGTAATATCATTTTAGTCTACAAAATTAAGAAATAATAGTCATTTTAACTCTCCATATTATTAAATTAAATCATAATTATTTTAATTCTTAAAATTATAAAAAAAATTGCAGAATAAAGATTAAAATAATTAATATTTAATCATTTTGAAGACTAAAATGATATTTTTAGATAATAAATTAACTAATACCTATAATTTTAAGTATTAATCTAGCGAAAATATATATAAAAAATGATTCGGGATTTAACAAACTCACCAAAGGCTTTCTGTAGGTCACCATAAAATATTCCAAAGTAAGCAGTTTCTTGTAAAAGATCGAAGTATAGATCCAATGTCCTGCTTCCATGTACAAGTATAATTGAGTTTTGTTATATATGTGTAACATAGCCTCTTAACAAATAAATACATATGTCAATATATGTTAATTAATACAATCAATTTAACAGCCAAAATTAACCTAATAATTTATTCCTGAAACATATTTTACCCAACCTAAAAGTAACCAATTAGATTTCTGAACAGAAATATTTCAGAAATAGTAAAATATGTTTTTAATTAATTAGTCATAGTAAAACTAATAAATACTTTGCACCAATGTCTTGATAGCCTAATAAAAATAAAAGCAACCTATTTTGGATTTTTAAGTGGATCTAAAGTGGAATATATTATGCCATATCATATTTAAGTGGTGTATCCCTGTCGTAGTCCAAACAAATTAACTTACATATGTTTTTAATTAAGTGGGTCAAATTCTTATTGAACAAGTATTTTGGATATAAATAAATTGTACCTACAAGTGAAGACATGATTACTAACACTACATCGCCACCAGCAGAGAAAGCTTTTCCATTAACATATTAATACGGAAGATATTTACTACTTTAATATTAAATGAAAAATATTTATAAATCTGAAATCATTGAAACAAAAATAGAAAGAAAATTAAGAAACCACATATTCAATTTGGTATGGCCGGCCGTTCCACTAATCCAAAAGAAATCTTCTCCCCCGACCCTGGGATTTACCTTTAATATCACAAGTTTCACGGAAGGGTCATTCTCATACATCTGTAAATTCTTTTTTATTTGAAAAATCTGCGCACAGTGAAAGAACATATCATATTATCATTTTCTACAATGTAGTGAGAGATACGAGAGAGAAAGGGATTTGTTTCACATTGATGGATTTAGGTTTTAAACCGCATACCCCTTGGTCCCTTGTAGAGTAGATTAAACGACAATAACGAAAGTTAATTTATCTAAGATAACATGAACTCAGTGTTATTAGACTCGAATCAGTGATCAACTCAGTCGGGGTACTGGGTCAGGGGTCAACCCAGTGAGTTAGTGGTTGACCCGCATGACTCAGTATATGATAAATTTATAAATTTTTATTGAATATATATATATATATATATATATATATATATATATGTTTGTCATTATTCTATCACATAATTAATTTGGCTCAGTGGTTCTACTTGCTCTATATATGTCTTCGGAGCAAGGATTGAATCCCATTGTGTGCATTTTAGTAAACAATTTTTAATTTCTAACTATGTTTTGAATTTAAATGTTAACGTACAGGTGAACCAAGGAGCGTGGTTAGCAGCCATAGGGAAGCGTGAATAACATTGACATGAGAACAGATAGCTTGTACATGCCGGTTCACAAATAACTGGCGAGTCACCGATTTTGTTTAAAACCCGCCGAGTTAGGCTGGTTTTCACCGGTTTAAATACATAACTGATCGAGTATCAGGCTCGGACCGGTCAGGTAACCGGTTTTCGGCTCAACCGGTTGAACCGGCCAGTCCGAGCCAAGTCCAATAACACTGCATGAACTTACCATTTCATAATTAAGGGTATTTAGCTTCGGGGTTCTGTTTAAAATCACTATCTTCACACTAGAACTTCCAGGGAAAAGTACCTACAAGGAGGAATATAATAGTCAAACAATCAGAAAAATATATAGATAGCTAGATATAATTAACTTTTTTTTGGTTCAATAGGAATCATAAAGAAAGAAAATACTACAAAGAAATCATGGCATCATGCCCTAAGGCTAACAAAGCACCATCTGGAGGTTTTGTCCAAGACATGTCCCACACAATAGATGACGATCCCCAACGAGCAAGCATATCAGCCATGCTATTAATATCACAAGATATAATTAATTTGATAGAGAGAGAGAGAGAGAGAGGCATTTAATTAGTCTGAAGAAAATGCTGTAAAGTATGAATTCATATAACACGAATTCTATATATCAAGTAACCACTCCTGAATTCCGTTAAATGTCTTTTTTTTTTTAAATTTAAAACCTATCCAATCAAAACACACACACACAACTTAAAGATAGATGTACTCTTTTCACAAAGAGATTATAATCAGATTCAGTGTGCATCATAAAGGAAATTGTGCTTGAAATGAAATTGATGCTATGTTTAGACAATTTGGCATAGGAGTAGTGTTTTGAGCATATCTTGAGTTGTAGAAATCAAAATGACATTAGACCAATTACAAACTTTCAAGAATAAATCTATCTACTTCACCAGACAAAAACTGGGAAAAAGGTGTCCATCACGAAACTTCTTGAGACTAGCGGAATGCAGTTCACCCAACATGAAATAGCGGAATCCAGAATTAGTTTTTGCAACCCCAATTTGCTTTTATTTAGGTTATTCTTTGATTTCTCTAGTGACTGGAAGCAAGGGAGAACTTGAGGAACCATCATCTTCCATTCAAGATTGAAGAAATCCAAATTGATTCTTTAAGATTCATGGTCTTCTCTTCATCTTTGTCTTCTTCTTTTGTTTTCTTTATTTCTTTTATCTCTATGAGCTTCTAATTCCTTTAGGGTTAGGATAGGGTGAATATTTGTTTAAACCTTTAGTAATTGATTTACCATTCTAAATTCCAAACCTTTTTATGTGATTATAGTTATTGGATATGTGCTTAATGCTTCCTTTGACTGACTCTCTTTGCGATTGATTTATAATTTAAATTTGCAATTGGAAAATTAATTGAGATTTGAATAGTTAGGGAATGCGCGTGTCATACTAATGTCATTGCACTTTGTGGCGGTTTAAAACCAGCACTAAGTGCACATTTTTTAACACCGTCAGTTCAACTTAAACGACAGGACCAAATTGAACCAATTTTAAAAATTAGAGGACTAAATTGAACTAAAAAAAACTAGAGGACTAAATCGAACCTAAAAATAAATTAAGAGGACCAAAAAACTAATTTAACCTAAAATGTATTCAATAAGTATAAATAAATAATAAATTATTTATGGGTAATTTATACTTATTCCCATCAAATTTTGTGGGTTAACTGGTATATATATGTACCTAGTGTTTTAAAAATCAAACCGATCGTTAACTTGGTCGAGATACTGGGTTGATAGGTCACTGGTTGAACCAGTAGGTCAATAGTTGAATAGCATGAACTGATATAAATAACGAAAAATATAAGTATATATATTATTTATGTCATAAATTTAATAATTAATCATGTTGGTCTGATAGTAAATTGATCCACTGAACAATTTTCAAGTCCTGGGTTCAATTCTTGATGAGTGTGTCATTTTTGTTGTATTTTGAAGTATGAGTATTTCATATGATGTGTATATGAACTTTAACTTTTATACTTGGTGATGCGTAAAAGTATGATTGCAAAAGGGCAAGCGTACCCTACGCGGTAGTTACAGTGGACCTAAGTCCGGATATCGTACCCAAAGAACTAGAGGAGTTCCCAAATAATTCAAAAATTGCGTTAAACTAAACAATTTAATTCAATCGGTAGTTTGAGAAAATATGTTCAATTACTTGAAGAAAATAGAATTCAAAGTACGAGCAATAAAACAATTTACAAGATTAATGGATAAGAAAGCGTAGGATCATGATATCAATTATGCAAATAAATTCCCCAATTCCTATTCTAATTGATTTCTTAATTAATCTTCAATTGTTGACTTCTCTTTAAATTGCTAACAGGTTCTGGTCAAACACTGCTAATAGTCTTTCCCCTAATTTAATTCCTATTTGGTCATTTAGGGTTCAAATTGGGAGAAAGCATAATCACATAGAGAAAGATTAAAAATTATTAATCTGGTCAAAAGTTCACAAAATACGTTTGGCCATTCGTTATTTCATAAACCCAATTGTTCTACAATTCCGTCAATTATACGAAGATGGTCACTAATGAATAAAAGACTAATGATTTAGAGTGATCAATTCTAAAATAATTAAAAGCAGTAGAACAAAACAATTGTCTGAATAATCATGAACTTAAATTAGAAATAAGAAATTGGGGTCTACAGGCACAATTACATCATGACCCTAGAAAGGGGAAAATTAGCTAGCCATAGGCACAGGAAGGCAAATCAACAACCCAAAATACATGAAGAATAAAAGAGAGTAATAAATATTACAATTTAGAACCCCTGTGATGTTCTTCACGTTCTTTCCTACCCACTAGAGCTCCCTCAAAGTCCCTCACTCACTCCTTTCTATTTTAGAACAAAGTAAAAGATGCCCCAACCCTCACTTCCTTTCTATTTATAATACAAAAAGTGTAAGAGTCATGCAGAAGTTAGCACGGCCATCCTCAGGGGAGCATGGCCATACTCTTTGAGCGGGCAAAATTCAAAATTCAAATGTCTGCTTCAACACTGCTGTGCTCTGAAGAGCACAGCCATTCTCGGAAAAGGTTGACGTTGAAGGCTGTTTTTGTGCATATTAGAGCAACGGTCGTTCTCCGAAAATAATGACGTTGATAACTCCTAAATCAGAGCACGGTCTCAAGCATGGCTATGTCCATTTGAGCACAGTCTTGAGCACGACCATGCTCATTGAGCATGGCTGTGCTCTTCGGGAAATGCTCAAATATTCTTCAAATCATCCCTTTTTAGGCTCTTTTCATGTTCATTCTCTTGGGGGCTTTCTTGTTACACACTTAGCATAAAAAGGTGAGTTTGTTAAGTTCTAAGACTTTGGACGATGTCCAACCCCTCAAATTTCGGTTTTGATGATAACAATTAAAGGATAAATTTTGAAGTATCTAATGGTCTTGTTTGAGTATTATAGGTTTTACGTCGTCCAATGCCACAATGGTATTGCATCTCTTAAACTCAGACTTTATGTTTCAATAAGTAAGGCGTCCAAATATGTTTTGTAAGGAACAACAATCAGCGTCCAATGCTTCTGGAAAGTAGCGTCCAATGACTATATAACCTACACTCTGCTTTGTATCTTAAAAACTGATATAATGTGACAATACGTTTTTGATGATGATTCTCTGGAAAGCAACGTTTATTCTCTCTCATTCTAACATGACATTCTATTTGAATTTTTGAAAAGTATTGAACAGGAACAGAGAAGCTTGTCTCTACAGAAAAAGTACAAGTAGCGGAGGTGCTATATGTACAGTTGTCTTCTCTAGCTCTCCACCCCAAGACGTGACAACGGTCATATGTTTTGGAGATAACTGCTTTTGAAAAGGAACAGATCCCACAACGGATACTTTACATCAAGCTGCCTATAAATAAGAGGAACCAGCTCATGCATCAGTGTGACAAAAATTTTATAAAGAGCATAAACTCTGTCAAAATGACTGGACGATCAACACTTAAGCAAAAAGAGCTTTCTACTTAGCTTTGCTAAGCGAGTATGTGTATTCGTGTTTTTTGTAATATCCTCTCTGTGAGAGTTACTCTTTCTTTTTATACTCAAACAATTTCTGTTTGGAAAGCCAGGAGTGGCTTAGTGTTAAAGAATACTTGGGTTTGTTTTAATCTCAGGGGGAGATTAAAGGTGTGCCAGGAGTGGCCTAGAGAATACTTGTAGCCAGAAGTGGCAAGGTTAGAATACTTGTTAGTAATTAGATTCTGATTAGTAGAACCCTTCAAAGGTTTTTGAAGGAGAACTGGACGTAGCTCAGTTTGAGTGAACCAGTATAAAACTAAGTGTTCTATTCTCTCGCTTTCTAGCTTACTTGCATATCTCTTAAGTTATCTCTTCAACAAACCACGAAAGTGTTTCTTTACACATTTTATCTACGAAAATACTTTACGTGTGTTCTGACGAAAAACGAGAAAAAGCAGTTTCATTGAACTGTTGCATTTGAACCACTGGACGATAGCATAATCTTTTGTTTCACTAAGTTCCTGTAAAACTTAAGATATACTATCTTCATATTTGTTAAAGGATTTTGAAGAAAATATAAACACACTATTCAACCCCCCCTTCTAGTGTGTTTCTCTGTATTTCAGTTGGCATCAGAGCTCGGCCTCTTGGGTTGAGTACTTAGCAGTACGGAGGAAAGATCCTAAGAAAGATGGAAAATGAGGGACAAGCTGTGAACAGACCACCACTCTTCAAGGGTGTCAAATATGATTACTGGAAACAAAGAATGATAGCATTCTTTGAATCTAGCCATATTGACATGTGGGATGTTGTGGAGATGGGCGACTACATTCCACTTGATGCGAACCTCATCGAAATCCCAAAGACTAGATGGACAGAGGAGCAGAAACAAAGATTTCACCTCAACTCCAGAGCTAGAAACATCATCATGTGTGCACTAAGTGAACAAGAATACAACAAGGTGCACAGTCTCAAAAGCGCAAAACAAATGTGGGACCCTCTTGCGTTAACGTATGAGGGTTCCACCCAGGTAAAACGTAACAAACTCAGTCTCCTTACTCGTCAATATGAATTGTTTAGTATGGAAGAAAACGAGGACATACAAGGTATGTTTGGACGGTTTCAAACCATACTAAATGAACTTTAGAGCACATGGTAAAGATTATAATAACTATGAACATATTGACAAAATTCTAAGAAGTTTGCCTAGGCAATGGAGACCACAGGTTACAGCCTTGACAGCAACAAAAGAACTGGATGATATGTCCCTAGAAGAACTTATGGGAATTCTCAAAGTGCATGAACTAGAACTGCATCAAGATGGTGATGGTAAGAAAAACAAGTCTCTGGCGCTCAGTGTCCAGAAGCCAAGGAAAGCACCATCGTCCAAAGCCACGCAAGTTGAAACATCATCAGACGAATAATATGAAGATGATGACTCAGACGAGAATGATGAACTATCCTTCATATCCAAAAGGATACATGCTCTGTGGAAGAAGAAAGGTGGATCCAGATGGAGAAACTTAAACATGAAAGGCCTCAAAGAAAAGAAGGAGAAGGGTCCAATCGTATGCTATGAATGCAAAAAGCCAGGACACTTCAAATCAGAATGCCCAGATCTCGACAAGAGCAAGGACAAGAAGAAGAAATTCTTCAGCAAAGGGAAGGGCAAGAAAGTTCTGATGTCCACATAGGAAGACCTGGACGATGACTCATCATCGGACAATGAAGAAGAAGAGGAAGCACACATATGTCTTATGGCAGACACTTCAACAGATTCTTCTGAACCAGAAGAAGAAGATGAGGTAGACTTTAATGACATAGATTCACTTCAAGAAGCTTATCATGAACTGCTTTCAAACTCTTCTATTCTGTCAAAAGCCTACAGAACTTTAAAGAAATCATCCAAATCACTTTCAAAAGAAAAAGAAGTTTTAGAGAAAAGAGTCAAACAACTTGAAAGTGAAAAGGAGGATTTACAGAAAAATTTTATAGAGCTCTCAGAGCAAAATGAAATTACAAATGCGAAGAGGCAAACTCTCTGGAATGATGCTGCTCGAGCCCATAAATCCTGTGAGGATTTAAGGACTAGAGAAAGGAATCTTTCCATAGAAATTCGAAATCTCAACGCAGAAAACAAAAGGCTAGTTGAGAAGCTTTTGAAAGTTGAAGCAGATACTTCCTTAAGAGGTCAACCACATGATGTTGTAAAACTTCATGAAGAAATTGATAGTCTAAAGAAGGATCTGTCAAACTTTATTAAGGGCTCTGACAACCTTCAAAAGCTTTTAAAATATGAAGGTTGTAAGAGACCAAATGACAGGTCAGGACATGGATATAAGGGAAAGAAATATATTCATGACGAGGAAACAGATGTTTGCTACTTCTGTGGGAAACTTGGACATATAACATCCAAATGCCGACACCTGCCTAAGAAGAGAGCGTCCAATGCCCTTCAAGCTAACAAAAAAGGACCCAAGTCAATCTGGGTACCTAAGGATAAAATTGTTCCTGTTGCAGACATGCTTAACAGCAGGAAAGAAACTCCAATCATGGTACCTAGACAGTGGGTGCTCACATCACATGACAGGAGAAAGGTGTATGTTCCAAAGCCTCCTACCCAAAACTGGTGGGACAGTCACTTTTGGAGGGAATCAGAAAAGGATGATAGCTGGCGTAGGTAAGATTGGTATACCACCCTATCCTTGTATTGATAGAGTTCTTTATGTTAAAGGTCTTAAACACAATCTACTTAGCATAAGCCAATTGTGTGGCAGTGGATATGATGTTGCCTTTAACAAAGGAGAATGTACAGTCAAAAATTCTGATGGATCCCTTCTCTTTACTGCAAAGAGGCAAGGTAATCTGTATAAGATTAAACTTGGGGAACTATCAAGTCAAAATGAATCATGCCTAGTTTCAGTACAAGAAAATCATTGGTTATGGCATAAAAGACTTGGTCATGCAAGCTTGAGGTTAATCTCAAAGCTGAATAAGCACAACCTCGTAAGAGGACTACCAAGTATGTCATATAAAGATGATCTTCTTTGTGAAGCTTGTCAGAAAGGGAAACAAGTGAAAAGTTCTTTTCAAAGGAAAAACATTGTTTCCACTTCTAGACCTCTTGAGCTGTTACATATTGATCTGTTTGGACCCACAAGAACAGCCTCAGCAAGTGGTAAAAGATACGGATTGGTTATAGTGGACGACTTTACTAGATGGACATGGGTCATATTCCTATCCCACAAAGATGAGTCCTTCAAGGCTTTTTATAACCTCTGCAAAAGAGTTCAAAATGAAAAAGAAGTATGCATTACTTCTGTCCGAAGTGATCATGGGGGAGAATTCGAAACGAAAGTTTTCAAAGGTTCTGTGAGGATAATGATATCCTTCACAACTTCTAAACACCCAGAACACCACAACAAAATGGTGTAGTTGAGAGGAAAAACAGGTCACTCCAGGAGATGGCCAGAACCATGTTGAATGATAATTCAACCCCTAAACACTTCTGGGCTGAAGCAGTGAATACTGCCTGTTATTTACAAAACAGAATCTATATAAGGCCGATAATGAAAAAGACTCCATATGAATTGTGGAAGGGAAGAAGACCCAACATATCCTACTTCCATCCATTTGGATGTCAATGTTTCATTCTGAACACTAAGGATAACTTGGGAAAATTTGATTCTAAGTGTGATGAAGGAATATTGCTTGGATATTCTGAAACTTCAAAGGCATACAGAGTTTATAACTCTAGAACCTTAGTTGTTGAAGAAGCTATCCATGTGAAGTTTAATGACAACAAGCCTGATAAGGAATTATCAGAGCTGGAAAAATCATTTGCAGATCTCAGATTGGATGATGCAAGTAAATCATCAGATTCATCCAACCATGATGTCTCAGTTGAAGAGTCAAATGCACCACTGGACGGTCCAGTAGCAGAACAAAGAGAACCAACTGGACGCAACTGGCAAAGAGATCCAAAAGATAGAGTCAAAACCAGATCTTCACTTCAACGACAGCAAGGTCACACAGCATTCATATCTCTAATAGAACCTAAGACTGTGGACGATGCCATAGAAGATGAAAGCTGGGTCAAAGCAATGCAGGAAGAACTTGACCAGTTTCAAAAGAACAATGTCTGGAGGCTAGTAGAACTCCCCAACGGCAAAGAAGTTGTAGGAGCAAAGTGGGTGTTCAGAAACAAGCTGGACGAAGCAGGTAATGTTGTGAGAAACAAAGCAAGGTTGGTAGCGAAAGGTTACTCACAACAGGAAGGTATAGATTATACTGAAACTTATGCTCCTGTTGCACGTCTAGAGGCAATTCGCATTTTACTATCATTTGCAGCTCATAGCAATATGAAGCTATATCAAATGGATGTAAAAAGTGCATTCCTCAATGAAGTCTATGTGGAACAACCCCCCGGATTTAAAAGTGATGCTTTTCCAAATCATGTTTTCAAACTTAACAAAGCTTTATATGGGTTGAAACAAGCCCCTAGAGCTTGGTATGAAAAACTCAGCTCATTTCTGTCAGAAAATGGTTTTTTAAGAGGAAAAGTAGACACTACATTATTTCGCAAAGACTACTCTTCTGATTTTATTATTGCACAAATATATGTTGATGATATCATATTTGGTGCCACTAATGAGTCTCTCTGTGAAGAATTTGCCAAATTAATGCAAACAGAGTTCGAGATGAGCATGATGGGTGAGCTGAAATTCTTCCTTGGACTTCAAATCAAACAAACTGAAAAGGGCACATATATACATCAAACTAAATATGTCAAAGAGCTACTAAAGAAGTACAAGATGGACGATGCAAAACCAATGAAAACACCTATGCATCCAACAACAGTACTTGGACTGGACGACAACTCAAAGAAAGTAGATAACACTCTATACAGAGGAATGATAGGATCACTCCTATACCTCACAGCGTCCAGACCTGACACCATGTTCAGTGTATGCTTATGTGGCAGATTTCAATCTGACCCAAGGGAAGTTCATCTAACTGCTGTTAAAAGAATCTTTTGATATCTTGCTGGAACCACTAATCTTGGTTTATATTTCAAAAGGCAGAAAGATCTCAGGCTAATCGGATACTGTGATGCTGATTATGCTGGAGATAGAATTGAAAGAAAAAGCACCAGTGGAGGGTGTCACTTCATTGGTGGTAATCTAGTCTCCTGGATATGCAAGAAGCAAGGAACCATTGCACTATCCACTGCTGAAGCAGAGTATATTTCAGCTGCAAAATGTTGTTCTCAAATCTTATGGATCAAGTATCAACTTGAGGACTACAGCATATATGAGAGTAACATTCCTATCTTCTGTGATAGTAAAGCTGCCATAGATCTCTCTAAGAATCCAATATTGCATTCGAGGGCTAAACATATAGAGATTAAACATCACTTTATAAGAGACCATGTTCAGAAGGGTACTGTGGAACTACACTTTGTAACCACAGAAAATCAGCTTGCTGACATATTTACTAAACCCCTTACTGAAGACAAGTTAATCCTTCTGAGGAACAAACTTGGTATGGACTCTGTAAAGGAATGATTAACATCTACATGGTGCGTCTAATAAAACCTTAGTGTCCAATGGACATATCGTCCAAAGAACACTAAGCCCTGCACGTGCATTTCATATGTTACACTTAAGTCCAATATATGGACGATGTTTTTATCTTAGCATTTTTTTTTATTGTTCAAATGGCCAAAACGGTTCGTTTCAGAGTAAGTATGAGTTAATACTCTATGCTGAGTCACCGAAATGTTAGTAACCATACACAGTTACCCACAATCTTCGCACACCTCATCATGGCGGGTTTTATGGCGTCATCACCATTTCAAATATTCAAAAAGCCCAAAACCGTTTCACATTCTCCGAACAAAACCCAAATATACAACTATCAAATCATCTCAGAAAATCACCACCGTACCCATCTTCTCTGAGATTATCGTCACCCTTAAGCACTCTGTCTCTCTCTCTCTCTCAGAAACTCAAAACCCTCTCAGAAAACCTAAAAATCCAAACTTTTCTACCATGTCGAACTCTGCAAGCTCAAGCAACTCTGAACTCGACGTCCACACCTACCCTGAGACCACGGTGGTGTGTCAAGGTGCTGCTACAGTGCACATTGAACACTTCTTCAACATTGAAAAACTGGAGAAGCTAGGCCTGAACCTGAACAAGAGCCTTCTGAAGTGTGGAATCAGAGGCTACTTCAACGAAAACCAGAAGATATTTCCTGAGTTGATCAGGATGTTCTGGAGAAATGCCAAGTTCCAGAGCACAAGAGAACTCGTGGCCACTGTTCTTGGACGAGAGGTGACACTGTCCACCGAGTCCATTGCAAAGGTAACTGGTTGCATTAGGGAGCAGAACCAGTACAGAACAGACTGGGCCAAGCAGTACGGCAATCACGTTGCAAACGTGCTTTGCAAGACCAAATCCACCGACTCAATAAAGATTGAGTACAAGAACCTGTGTGAGGAAGTAAAAATCTGGCATCAGGTGTGCAACAAGAGTATCCTGCACAAAGCTGGGTCTAAGGACTTAGTCACAGACTTACACAAGTTCGTGATATTCCATATTATGGAAGGTATTCCCTTCAACCTCCCTCATACCATTTACGTCAATATCGTGAGAATGATGAAGTCTGTTGGTGGCAATGATGACATTTTCTACGCCGCTCTGCTGAACAAGATCTTCTGGTACCAGAAGGTCTATCAATGCTTCTTTGATGAACTGGAAGAAGATGTTCACGAAACTATTGTGAAGAAAGGACAAATGGTAGCAACATAACAACCATTTGGTGAGTCCAACATAAAGCCTATGAAGATCAAGCTGACAGCCAAGGTCTTAAGGGACCTGGACGAAGATACCATCAACAAGCAACGACATGAACAGAGCAAGATTATCTCCAATGATGATGAAGAGGAGATTGATCTTCTTGGTATTGGCAAAAAGATCAAAAGGTTGATGGAGGAACAGGGGAGCAGAAAGATAACACGTCAAATGTCTCAGAAGCATGAGGAAGATGCTAAAAAGGAGAGAAGAACCAAGAAAAGACATGCTGATACCTCCACTGCTCAGTCCCCAGCAGAGAAGCGTCCAAGGACTGATGCGTCCAGACCTGCTCAAGCTGAGCAACATCCAAAGGCAGCTCCAGTGAAGCCTGCTCCAGAAAAGCCAAAGGTTCGGAAGCTTCAAATACTGGACGACTCTGATGATGATGACCAGATCCTAATTGGTCAAATCATGAAGAAAGCAAAGGAGACGGAGGCCCCTCAGCAAAAGAAGCAGAAGGTACAACCTGCTAAACCAATTTCCTTTCCTTCTAACGTGCCGCGACGAGTCAAGACTCAGGCAGCAAGGCCAAGGAGAATTGCAGTTCTACCACCTTCCTCTTAAGACACCGACAGCATATCCACCAGCACCATCCAGTGCTCCATCCACATCAACAACCCAGCATCCACATCTTCACGTGGACCTGCCCAAGTTTGTGCATCCAAGGGATGCATGGAGGGATACCTGGTCCCCATGGACTGTACCCCTCAAGCAAAAAACCAAAGAAGAAGAAGACAGGGAACGCTTCCCTATTGCATTCCTTAAACGAAATGAACAAAATTACTGTAAGAGGCACGATGTGATGCGGAGGCCTCTACAAGAACCTTTGGAAAGGCATCTGTCTACTGCCTCAGCACCAGAGTGGACAAGGTATGACTACGCTCATGATCCTTCAGCTGACTATGCTACAATGCCAGAAGGAGCAATAATCAACAACCCCTTGCCCACTTGGACGAGAGAAGTGTATCCACACTTGATCCGTTTGACTCAACCTTACTCTTGTCCAACTGGAACCCAACAAAGGGTGCATCTAGCAGCAGCAGAACTGCCTGAACCAGAGGTGGAGATTGCTTCAAAATTCACAAAGACGGTTGCGGAGCAAAAAGGGAAGGCTCCAAGAAAGAAGAAGGCGCCGTCCAAGAAGCTCCCTGTTAGCAAGGATATTGAACTGGCCGCAGAATTGAAGTTGGCCATTAAAGAAAGCCTGGACCCTTCCAAGTCGAAGCAGCGTCCAGAGGTACAGTGGGTCAAGGATGTTCGCATCTGGACTTCTATTACAAAGTTCCTGCCTCTACCTGTTGGAACTCCAGTGCTAAACTTCCAGCCAGGCGACTATGATGCTCTTGGCAAACTTCTTCAATAAATGTATATACCAAACCAAGCCATAGCCTACCCACCAAACCTTCACATCAGCCGCGCCACAGAAATCAAATTTGTACCAGACAGGGTATGTCCCAGACTATCCCTATATGATGCTGGTCGCAAGAAAGGCTACAAGTTCTATGGCATTGAGATGCCAAACAGGGAAGAAAAAGTTGAAGCCCTGCAACAATCCTCTCATACCTGGGGTCATCTGTTTGACAAGACTGGTAAGCTTACACGTCCACTTGGAACCTTTGACTCCATGACCTTTTGGCGCCAGATCTTATGGAACGACTCCCAGAAGGCCTCCTCCTCCGGTAACTCCAAGAATGACTTTGTTCACCCCCTCATGGTCTTGAGGTGCTGCATCCAGTGAAGACTCATCACTTTATAGACATTTTTGCTTGCTTTCTGAAAGATTCAGATGACTACCTAGACTTAATGAAGACATTACCTATCATCAGAAGCAACAAAGTGTTTGGTCTTCGGACACTGGATCGCACAGAGTTTGTGGAGGAACTACAAACTCTGCATGAAGAGTACAAGGCAGAAGAGGCCAGAGCAGCAGAACAAGCTCGTCTAGAGCAGCTGGCTCTTGAGCAAGCTGAGACTGCAACCACAGAAAAGGAAGATCAGGTTGTCAAGTCGAAAGCTACACAAGCAGAGTTGGATGAAGCATCTGCCAAGGTAACAAAGGTATTAGCTCATCTTGACTTGGACCCATCCGAACCAGTAGACGTAGAACACTTTGTCACTTCACATGAAGAACCTACCGTCCAATCTGGAAAGTCCAAGGATGATGGAGAGCCTATTGTTGAAGCATCCAAGCCCATGGAATCAACTGCAGAAAAGCCTCCTGCTGAAGATATAACCAGCTTCCCCATTGTTGATGCGTCCACTGAAGCTCACTCGGGTACACGTCAACTAGTTCCCACAGGATCTTCAAGTCCAAGGGGCATCCAACCCTTGCGATTTGCTAAAACTCAAGGGGTCTCAGATGATCGTGTTCAAGAGATCGTGCAACAAGCACTGAGGCAACAACAGCTGGAAATCGAAGCAGCTCTTCAAGCATTTCAGCAAAGGCAATAGGCTGAGGCTGCTCAACATTGTCTGATGCTGCAGAATGCTATCACTGAACAGTTCATGAGCCTATCCCAGACGCTTGTGACCCAAATTCAAAATACAGCAGCCACCCTGCTTGGACAAGTTGCTCATGTTGTACCACCCGTCCAACCACAACCTCATCAACCAGCACCACGTATCCAAGCACCACCAGAATAACCACCACCGCCACCACAAGAACCACCTCCACAGCCATAGGTGACCATGATGGTCCAGTCATTTTTCCATCTTTCAAACCCATTTTTGTTAATGACAAAGGGGGAGAAATTGGAATTTTGATGTCATAGAAGTATATAGCTAACACTCTGTGAATATATTGGCTATTTTATCAAAACATCTTTAATACATGAGGTGTTTATTTCATAAATTCCGCATCCATATCCTTGATATGTTTTACACTCTGATATCTGTTATATCTTATATATTCTTGCTATTTATTATACACTGTTATCAGATGCATAAGAAATGTTGAACTCAGGGGGAGTACTTCGTTTCACATTTATTAACCATGTCAACATACATTGGCATAACATAATCATCTCTGACATGATTTATTGTATTCATATATGATTATGTGCCTGTTAACATCAAAATTTAACATTATTTGTCATCATCAAAAAGGGGGAGATTGTTAAGTTCTAAGACTTTGGACGATGTCCAACCCCTCAAATTTTGGTTTTGATGATAACAATTAAAGGATAAATTTTGAAGTATCTAATGGTCTTGTTTGAGTATTATAGGTTTTACGTCGTCCAATGCCGCAATGGTATTGCACCTCTTAAACTCAGACTTTATGTTTCAATAAGTAAGGTGTCCAAATATGTTTTGCAAGGAACAACAGTCAACGTCCAATGCTTCTGCAAAGTAGCGTCCAATGACTATATAACCTACACTCTGCTTTGTATCTTAAAAACTGATATAATGTGACAATACATTTTCGATGATGATTCTCTGGAAAGCAATGTTTATTCTCTCTCATTCTAACATGACATTCTATTTGAATTTTCGAAAAGTATTGAACAGGAACAGAGAAGCTTCTCTCTGCAGAAAAAGTACAAGTAGCGGAGGCGCTATATGTACGTTGTCTTCTCTAGCTCTCCACCCCAAGACAAAACGTGACAACGGTCATATGTTTTGGAGAGAACCACTTTTGAAAAGGAACAAATCCCACAACGGATACTTTACATCAAGCTGCCTATAAATAAGAGGAACTAGCTCATGCATCAATGTGACGAAAATTTTATAAAGAGCCGAAACTCTGTCAAAACGACTGGACGATCAACACTTAAGCAAAAAGAGCTTTCTACTTAGCTTTGCTAAGCGATTCTGTGTATTTGTGTTTTTTGTAATATCCTCTCTGTGAGAGTTACTCTTTCTTTTTATACTCAAACAATTTCTGTTTGGAAAGCCAGGAGTGGCTTAGTGTTAAAGAATACTTGCGTTTGTTTTAATCTCAGGGGGAGATTAAAGGTGTGCCAGGAGTGGCTTAGTGTTAAAGAATACTTGGGTTTGTTTTAATCTCAGGGGGAGATTAAAGGTGTGCCAGGAGTGGCCTAGAGAATACTTGTAGCCAGAAGTGGCAAGGTTAGAATACTTGTTAGAAATCAGATTCTGATTAGTAGAACCCTTCAAAGGTTTTTGAAGGAGAACTGGACGTAGCTCAGTTTGAGTGAACCAGTATAAAACTAAGTGTTCTATTCTCTCGCTTTCTAGCTTACTTGCAT
Organism: Pueraria montana var. lobata; assembly: GCA_026413185.1. NCBI lineage: Eukaryota > Viridiplantae > Streptophyta > Magnoliopsida > Fabales > Fabaceae > Pueraria > Pueraria montana. The sequence goes on from CM048648.1 coordinate 71,312,395, forward strand.
ATCTCTTAAGTTATCTCTTCAACAAACCACGAAAGTGTTTCTTTACACATTTTATCTACGAAAATACTTTACGTGTGTTCTGACGAAAAATGAGAAAAAGCAGTTTCATTGAACTGTTGCATTTGAACCACTGGACGATAGCATAATCTTTTGTTTCACTAAGTTCCTGTAAAACTTAAGATATACTATCTTCATATTTGTTAAAGGATTTTGAAGAAAATATAAACACATTATTCAACCCCCCTTCTAGTGTGTTTCTTAGTATTTCAGAGTTTTGCCAAAATAATTTACATAAAATAAAGCATTTTAGGGCCAAAACTCATGTCCCATTACATACAAAATATGGTTTATCACTTGGCCTCCCTAACATCTATGTTTGGTTGTGTCCCTAGGAACTAAGTATCCTACCTAAACCTACCTGTTTTCATCCATCCATAGTTTAACAATAGTATATATATAAAATAATTTTTACCTATTAATTAAGTATATAAGTCAAATGGCTTAGTGATTTTAGGAGTTGTAGAGTAAGAAAAAGAAAAGGGTTCTTATCCAATCTTTAACATTTTTATCATTTATTTTTTTTCCACATTTTGCCTCCTACCTTCAAAATTTCACACATTTTACCTCCTTATTTTAATAAATTCACTCATTTTACCCCTAATTGCACGTCAGTACGCTAATGCCATGTTAGCAATTCATGTCAGTAGTTAGCATTTTCACATCATCAGTCAACTAATGGCAATAGACAATAAACTAACGATAATAGACAATTGGACAAATTGCATGAAAATTGAATACTGTGATGGTCAAATGCATGGAAAAAAATGGTATGAGGTATAATTCAGGAAATGATGTTGGTTGGATGGTAAAATATATAACTAAACCTAAATATTTTACTTTTCATTTTTGTTCATTATTAAGTATTGGGGAAAAGGATAATGGACATTAATAATTTTAATATTTATTTATTTGAATTCAAGCATTCATTTATTTTTTATTATGTATTTATTTATTATACTTACGAATTTTATTTTTAATAATGATTTTATATACAAAAAATAAAATGAATAGAATATTTTATTTACACTATTTTTATTTTTAACTTTTGAAATAATTAAAGTCAAAATAAAATAATATTTTTACAATTATAAATGTTTGAATATGTACATTTATTATATTTATGATTTTTATCTTTTTAAATAACAACATTAGATGCAGAAAATAAAATAAATAGAATATTTTATTATTTTAAATAAAATATTTTATAAAATAAAAATGGAAGTTGTGGCACAATTTTTCCACTCAAATAAAGAATAATTTCTTCTTAATAAATTTATCTATTAGTTATTTAAAAATTATATTAATTACTAGGACATTTAATATGTAGTGAGTTTTTAATGCGCACCTTATAAAATATCTTATTTTCAATTTTTATTATTATTAGGAATGGGGAAAGGGTAATATTAGGTTTTAGCAATTGATTACTAAGTATTTGAATTTCTGCTTTAATTTATTGGTTACTATGATTTTTTTTATTATATTTAACAATTAAATTCTTTTAAAAACAAAAACACCAAATGTAAAATGTAAATAAAAAATATTTTTTCACTATTTTTTGTTTTTAATTTTGAAAATAATCAGACTTAAAATAAAATAGTATTTTATAATTACATGTGTTTAAAATCATGTTTTATTAATTATATTTATGAACTTGAATTTTTAAATAAAAATATCATATTTATAAAATGAAATAAAAATATTTTTTAATTATTTTTTAATTTGGAAAATCATTAAATTTAAAATAAAATAGTATTTTTTATCATTGAGTGTAAAATTAATAATCTCCCCAAACTAGGATAAATTCAAATATTTTCTTCTTATTTATCTTATTTCTCATTTATTTGATAATTGTATTAATTTTCAAGATATTTTTTTGGTCTAGTATCACTAAGTCAAGGCATTTAATAGATAATGCGTTTTTAATTCATATTTATAAAATATTTTATTTTTCATTTTTGTTCATTATTAAGTATTGGGGAAGGATAATGGGAATTAATGGTTGTAATACTTGTTTATTTGATTTAATGCATTGATTTACTGGTTACTATGCATTAATTTTTAAATAAAGATATAATATATGGAAAATAAAATAAATGGAATATTTTACTTTCACTATTTAAAATTTTAATTTTTAAAATAATTCAATTCAAAATAAAATAATATTTTCAAAATTAAAAATGTTTGAATATGTGCATTCATTTTTTATATTTATGATTTTTAATTTTTTAAATAATAACATCTTTTGAAAACAATAAAATAAAATAAAATAATTTATTATTTAAAATAAAATGAAATATTGTTTGAAGACATTTTCCTATTCTAAATTTTGTTGTTTAATTGGTCAATCCAAATCTTCATTATTGTACTTACTATATTTCATTTTCAACACATTGATATAGTCAAAATAAAATAATATTTTTAAAATTAAAAAAGTTTGAATATGTGCATTCATTTATTATATTTATGATTTTTATTTTTTTAAAATAATAACATCCTATGCAAATGATAAAATAATGATACTTTTATTATTTAAAATAAAATATTGTTTGAAGACATTTTCCTATTCTAAATGTTGTTGTTTAATTGGTCAATGAAAATCTTCATTATTGTAATTACTATATTTCATTTTCAACAATTATTTAATGTGTTTTTAAATTAGAGTTTTTTTCATAATCTAAATTTTATTGTTTAATGAGTCATTGAAAAGTCTTCAGTATTATAATAAATGTATTCTATTTTAAACTTTAAATTGTTTAGTAATAAAAAAAACATTAAATTGTTTAATGTTAATGAATTTCAATTGTTGAAAAGTCAACCATTTTTTGCCTCTAGTTTTTAAAAGTCAATATGTATATAAGATTAAAAAATAAGTCAACCATTTTTGCCTCTAGTTTTTAAAAGATTTGACTTTTCAAGATTTTTATTCTTTTAAATATGAAGACACTAATTTTTTCCCTTTAATAGATGATGTTAAATTTGTATAAATAGTGTTTCTTCCTTGTGTTCAGTATTCAAATTGCTTTTACACATTCGCAACTTCAGCATTCAGAATTCATTTCCACATTAACAAAGATGTCTGCTCCTCATTGTTGTCCATCTCTCCCTCAAGAACTCCTAGAGAAAATCTTGTTGACGGTTCCGGTGAAGGCTCTCATGCGTTGCCAATGTGTTTCCAAGTCATGGAGTTCCCTCATCTTTGATCCAACATTTGTGAAACTCCATCTTCAAAAATCTTCCAAAAACCCCTCCATCCTATTCACATTACAAGACATGGGTGGATCGAACTCCCTACACTGCTGCTCCATGCAACGTTTGCTGGAGGATCCATTGTCCATTGATGATGGTGGCCTCCCATTGAATATCAAGTACACCATCGTTGGGGTTTGCAATGGCTAGGTCTGTTTGAGAGCTACGACTCATGATTATGAACAAGGATTTGCCCTTTCTTGGGTCTGGTTTTGGAACCCCGCCATGAGGTTGAAATCCCAAAGTTCACTGAGTATACAAATTCAAATTTCCAATGCTTTTGTGAATATGAGCTTTGGCTATGATAATTCAAGAAATATTTACAAGGTTGTTGCAATGGTTGTCAATACACATTCAAAGGAAACAGAAGTGAGAGTTCACTGCTTAGGTGACAATTGTTGGAGAAAGGTTGCAAGTTGGTTTGGTTTTCCCAAACTAGGGCTATCTACCAATGGATAGTACGTCATTGGCACACTTAACTGGATAGCAAACCTTGGTACTCCCAAATAGTATCAAATTTATTCATTTGATTTAAGGGATGAAACACATAGATATTTGTTGCTTCCTGGTGATCTTAAAAGAATCCACCCTCTCAGTCTGGATCTTTGTGTTTTGAGGGGATTCCTAAGTCATTCTCGTTATCACATGCGAAGTGGTTTTTCTTTTTGGCAAATGAACGAGTTTGGAGCTATGGAGTCTTGGACTCGGTTGTTGGATTTTAGTTACGAGTCCCTTCAAATTTCTAGTCTTTTACATCTGCAATACCAATGGTGGATATCTGAAAACGGCGATGTCCTCTTGCTAGCAAAGAGAGATTCTGAACTTATATTGTATAACCAAAGATCTTACAGGGTAGAGCGTATAAAAATTCCCTTAAAAAAAGTTTGGTTGCACTCTACAGATTATGTTCAGAGTCTGATTTTGCCTTACTAATGTAATTGAGATCCTCCTTAATGGTTTGGCCTTATATTGTAATACAAATCCTCCGCAATGGTTGGTTTTATCAGAATTTATAGTGACAATATTTTGTGGTTATGTACTTTGATTTATTTGTTGGTTGCTATAATGGATGTATCAAATTCTTTGGATTAGATGAGGTTATTTTTATTTTTTATGAATGCATGATTATTTTGCTCGCACTTTCATTTTAATGAAGTACTTTCTCAATAAAAAAGTCTTTTATCTGTTCTATACCCGATGTTGATGTAGAATGTCATTTTTAATAACACAACTATTTTATCAGCCAACGTAAATGCTTGTGTACTTGGAATTGGCATCGAAGCTAATTTATCTTTTTTTTTTTACATAGTAGGGATTTGGGTATACGTTTAGCATGATGCATGCATTTATTCTCTGTGTCTGCTATGGCTTTTACTGCATTCTCTATTTTTGGTTGATACCTTTATTCTAATCCCCTTAACTCCTTCACTTTCCCTGGTAGTAGAATCTTATTTCCCATGGAAAATAAAAAAAAAACTTTAGCAAAGACATATGAGATATGAATATGCTATATCTTTCCACTTAGGCCTACCAAGTTTTACCTTTCAAAATATGTAAGCTTACCGAATTGTTTTCTTAATCCTATTACTGTTTTATTAGGAAAAGAAACTTCTGCTTCAATATCACTCTCTGATCTAACAATGTTATTTTCAAATTATAAATCTTCAACCTCGGTTTCATTAACTTTGTGCACTTTTTATGCCATGAGGAGGGATGGTAGGAAGGAAGAAAGGTGCCTTTTGATGGGTCTCTTTTAGGTTAATTTGGGATCAATAATTGCAAATTAATAAAGTACTTAACAACTATATTATTTTATAACTATACAACGTAATAGGAAGCAAATAACTTTACCTCTTGACAATCATTCATTTTACTTGTTTTCATTTTCTCACTCCCAATTTTTACGCAAATAAAGTATACATTTCATAAATTTTTAACCTAAATCTCTAAAAGGAAAAATGATGAAAATTTACCTGTATCTAAAATGGTGAAATATCATTTGGATCATGGAAATATATAGCGTTGTCACTTTAATTCTTGAAAGTAAGAAAATTCAAAAAGTTCATGAAAGTATATTCTGTAAGTCACTCTACTTGAAAATTTAAAAAGTCTTGTGACTTGAATGATAATATTAACGTATGTTTAACATCCTAGGGACTTATTTCGAGTTTCTTTAATTTCAGAGACTAATGTGACAATGCTTTATACTTTGAGAAACTAAAATAGTGTTTTACCCGGATCTAAAATGACTTGGACAATCATAAACAATACAAAATGTTTGAAGAGCTGTCATGGCCAACAGCACAAAGGTGGCAACAAGTGTCAAGAGCCTCCATGAAGAGTACACATAATTGGTTAAGATCCTGTAGGGATTAGCCCTCTGCTTATCACGGAAGTACTTGTTAACTTTCTTAATGGTCTCATCCAACTTTTCAGTCTTGGTGGGTCCAATAGATTTGCTTATTCCATTGAACAGTTCCTCGATTTCTTCCACAATGAGAGAGCTACTTGACTCTATGATCCCTTCATTCTTGAGCAGCTTCACATCCTCCACAGTGTCTATGATTCCCCACATCAATTCAGTGTACCTTGCGAAGATGAGAAAATCTGGTTTGGTCAAGGCCTCATGAGCCACAAGGTTTCTCATTATCACTTTAGAGTTGACATCCAATTTGAGCACAGGAAGGTAAAATATGCCCTTTTTCTCATCAAATTCAATGGCCATGATCCCACCTTTCAAGGGTTGAAAATGGATCCCAACTGAGTAAAGCTCACGCACAGAAGGCATGGTGACAACCACAGGAGCTTCTATTTCAGATGGTGGCGTTTCTGAAGAAAACTTTTGAAGATTTGTTGACATGCTGAATGTTGCATCTAGGGCTCGTTTAACGGCTTGCGGAAGAGGAATGTTCATGTCCTTTAGCCTTTTGAGAATGCCAAGTGTCCATGACAATAGACCCTTAACATTCTTTAAGAATGTGACTAAGACGTTAGATTTTGAGCTTCTTATAGTTACAACAGTGTCAAAGCAATTTAAATTACTATTGGCATTGAACATACCTTCTCTCTCATGTGTTAGTATTTCTAATTTTTCTTGTTCAGAGACCACCAAATGGTACATGAGATCCAAGATATGATAATGCTTTGTGACAGCTTCAGAACATGTGGGGGTGTGAGTCAACTTGAGTGGAGAGTGTTTCTCACATAATGACAAGAGCATTGAACCCAAGTAGTATTCTTGAACTGAATGAATAGGATTGGAGCTTTCAAGCTTCAAGATCCTCAACAACATGAAGGTGGGAATCTGGTTCTCCACCATGAATATGTCCCTTATGATGGCATCCTTGGTTAGCTTCACACCACTTATCTGAACATGGCGGTCTTCTAGTCCTTTCATGAAAGAACCAGATACTTTCTCATTCAGATAGTTATGGAAGAAATCTAATAGGAATAAACCGTCAAGGGCAATGGTGTATAACAAGGTATTTTCCTTGAGGTCCAAGTATTTGTGGTAACAAGCGCGTATGAATTGTTCTGTGTTGTGGAGTTCCTTAACTAGTTGTTCGAGGTCATGTTTGTTGAAGTGGTCGAGGACCCTTTTGGCAGCAAAAACCTTGAACCTTTCCATGGGATAGAGCTCGGGACGAAAGTGGTTATATGGACCAATAGCTATAAGTTGTGGGGCAAAGGCCTCTGGCTTGGCACAACTCAAAGATTGGGGGACTTGGTATATGCAAACAGGTATTGTGTGTCAATGTTGAGAGGTTGGTTTCCCTCACCAACCTGTTGATTTGTTTGACCCAAGAGTCTTCATCGGATTCTGAATTGAAGATTGTTAGAGAGGCCATGTGGGATTTTGCTTTGCCTAATGGATTTGTTATACTATGTAATACTATATGCTAGGATGGTTTGTTAGTTATATTGACACCACAAATAAGCTTTGTTTTATTTATAGGAAGGAGGTAATAGGTGAAGAACTTTGAATATTTGCTACAGTAATGGCCATCAGTAAAATGTGCATGAATTTGTATTATTTCTTATGTCTTATAATTAAGTCTTAAAATACAGTTTTACAATACACATAATTTTATAATTAAGTCTTCCAATATAGTCTTACAATACACCTCTTTCACATTAATGATCAATTGGTCCACAGTTATATAAAACACATAATTTTATAATTAAGTCTTCCAATACAGTCTTACAATACACCTCTTGCACATTATGATCAATTGGCCCACAGTAAATGCCATGCAAATGGTTGATATATGAGAGTGATTTCACTCTCTAAACTATAGGTATATACATCAACTATAATTGCATTGCAGCTTCCCTGCACCAATGAACTAATGAGTGGTGATTAAGATTGCAGACTATTCAATTCCACCCTTCATTAGTTTATTAGCCAAGAAGTGGTTGCGATGAATTCAAGGTTCAGTCATTATTAATATGAGATCAATTTGATAAATTTATATGCATTATTTCTATAAAATATACTCATTTGAGGTTAACAAACAAAACATGTTAAATATTGGCAACTATAAATGTAATTCCACATTATGACTAATCTTAAAAGCGACCCACTAACATCTTATCACATTGCTATAAAAGAATGTTATTATGACAACTAAATTTGAATTATAAAATAGAGGAGGTTGATAAACCACAAAGCTTTGGTTAATTTATATCACATAAGATATATGGATGAAGAGTTAAAAATAAAAATTGAGTGACACTTAAAATATCTTTGTGAGATTAATTTAATACTTTTTTGAGTAAAAATGAATATTTTTCAATACTGATGCGCAATTGGCTTCCGCGTTATTGTTGGGTGACCAACTGATCGACCAAGTCAACAAATGAGAAGTGGTGAAAATGATTTCTCAGACCACAAATATAGCACCACGACGGAGATTATTATTATTATTATTATTATTATTATTATTATTATTATTATTATTATTATTATTATTATTATTAGAATGTACTTGATCTGGCATGGCCTTGCTTGGTTACACTGGCCACGTTCTCGGCTTTGGACTTGTCGTTCTCAACTCAACCTCCTTGGATCAAGAATCTAACCATCAGCTTTTTTTCTGGCTTCGAACCATTCAAGTGCATCTACCAATAGATTTTATCCTAGAATGATAACAGATTTTAATCTTGCATGTAGGAAGCATTTGATGTGGGTTTCACCCCAACAACTCCTCTAATGTATTGTTGACATCAATTGATATGATCACTTAACGTGTCACCTCTAAAAATGGTACCTTAGAAAATTTCAAATTAAAATTATTATTGCATGAAATCCTATGGCGACTACTATAATTAACTTCTACAAGACTCAAGGGCTGATATTCAATCAAAACTTGCCATGTGCCCTACTATTAATTCTGAAATTACAACTCGGCTAAGAAATAAAGGGACGTGATGGTTGTAACACATCATACCTAACTGAGTATAATTAGTGGACTAAGGATTCTTGAATCGAATTGCAACTTTACATACTCAATTTCCAAGAATGCTAAGTTGGGAACAACTATTTTGGATTGAGATTAAAGCTCAATCAGTGTAGTCGGTTACTTTGCCCAAAACATTAGATTAACCCAAATTGCAAGTGTTGACAAAAATCAAAACCTAGGCATAGGATTTCTAAAACATACATGAGAGTAGTGAATCACACATCAACCAAGCGTAAAGTAACTATATTGCTACAACAAAAAAGGGTAATATTGCCTCTGGGAGACTTTGTGGTTGTGCTAAGGAATCAAACCCAACATAGGCCCTTATAAATACCACCAATGTCACTCTAATAGATAAGCATTTATTAATATCATCACTCTAGTAGAACTGTCTTAGGCATCGATGTGTCTTTTATATATAGTTATAACCACCCATTTTTATAGTGTCTCAGCCTTATTCGAGAGCCTGCAAAATTAAGAAAGCCTCAAACCTTAATCCATTCTGAAGTCTAATCTAGGCAACATTCGTAAGAATTTGGTTCTAACCAATAATCCACCTCATACACGTCAGCATATATAGTTTAAGCATCAAGTTAATTTATTCTTTGGGTAAAATATGTTTTTGGTCCCTGTACTTTCAGAAAAACTTGATTTTAGTCCTTGTACTTTCGAATCAACCATTTTAGTCCATGTACTTTCAGAAAAACTTGGTTTTAGTCCCTCTCATCTAATGGAGTTAATACTGTTAATGAAAATGCAGTTTCCAGTGGCTATAAATTGTTACAAAATACACATTTCTCATGTATTTAAACTCAACATCATTGACGGCTAAAAACCGTCATAGATTATTAAAAAATAGACAAATAATGTGTCGTCGGTAATGGAAGAGACTGGTTTCTCGTTGAGTTTGAGTCTATTTTTTAATAATCTATGGCGGTTTTTAGCCGCCAATAATGTTGAGTTTAAATACATGAGGAATATGTATTTATTGACAGTTTAAAGTCACCGGAAACTGTATTTCCGTTAACAGTATTAACACCATTAGAGGAAAAGGACTAAAACCAAGTTTTTCTAAAAGTATAGGGACTAAAATGGTTGATTCGAAAGTACAGGGACTAAAACCAAGTTTTTCTGAAAATGCAGGGACTAAAAACATATTTTACCCTTATTATTTTTGTATACAGCAAAACATATTTCCAAGTAAAATACCATTTTGGATTTTGAGTTCATCTTCTCATTTATTTTTTATTTTGCTTTGCCCTGTCAACTTGAAATCTGTTTTATATGTAGTAAACAATTTCTTTTTTTCTTTGATCAGCCAAAAGTGCATATTTCATTAAAAAAGGATACAAGGGGTACCCACCCCAACATACATATTTTGCTGCTATGATGCAGACAATTTGCCATAGTAAATGGTAATACGGTACCAATAAATTCATACATACTACCGAGAGGGTCTAATTCAGTTGGTTGAGTAGGGTGTGTGAGTTATTGTAAATCCTCCGGTACCTATCTTTGATTTTTAAAGATAAAAAAAAAATAAACCCATACATACTTTCTATAGGAGCAATTTGCAGACACTAACAGCTTCATCTTGTTATCCAGCATTTTTCAAATTTATTATAGTAGAATTGAAACATGTTTGGACCTATATACTTCTTTCCAAATCTTAAGCCAAGAAATCTATATCTATATTATATACATTTGGAAGTCATTGTTGAAGAAACTTTTTCCACGTGGCATGTTCTCATGCATTCCCTCCAAAGCCTCTTTTTCAAAATCATACCACTTTTAGTCAATTCTTGGAATTTGTGTAGTTTTATATTGTTTTTTCAAAACTCTACAATTACCTAATTTCCATTCAATTTTATAAAATACCTTGCATAAAATTCATAAAAATTACGTTTTCAAATAAAACAATTCATAAATAATTTTAATCTGTAAAAAAAAAACTTTTGTAAATAATTTTATAGATTTGTTCTTTTCTAGAAAATGCATGTTTGTAAAAAAATATAATTATTTCTAGAAAATAACTTTTAAAAATTTGGTAAATAAGCCTTTCCTCTGGAATTTTTAAAAATTCATTTTTTCTATAAAATTCATTTTTTAAAATTAAATTATCTCTACAGTAGCTACACTTCTTATTTGTTAATTTTAATTTGTAAATATTAACAACAATTATTTGTTTTAAAAAAATTGTGGATAATATTAACTTTTAAAATTTTGGTAAATAAACCTTTCCTCTAGAATTTTTGAGAATTCATTTTTTCTATAAAATTCATTTTTAAAAATTAAATTATCTCTAGAGTAGCTACATTTGTTATTTTGTTAATTTTAATTTGTAAATATTAATGACAATTATTTTTAAAAAAAATTGTGCATAATATTAATTTCTTTTTCCTAGAAAACACCTTTTAAACATTCAATAAAAAGACTTTTTCTCTGAATTTTTGTTTTATATTAAAAACAACATAATTACAATTATGTTTTTTTTCTATAAATTTTTTTTAAAATTATCTCTAGATTAGCTACATTTCTTATTCAGCTAAACCATAATGACAATTCAGCAATTTTGCCCACCTGGCAGCCTCTCAATCATCTGACCAAAATTCATCTTTTAAAAAACCATACCTTTTTGGGAATCTTTTTTGGGCCAATGAAACTGGTTTTGGTCTCAAACACAAACCAGATCAAAATGAATTAGGCCCAATACGTTTTTAAGTAGAAATTTTAAAATCAAATTTTAAAAATTGGAAAAGGGGACGTGAGGGTTTGTCATCGAAATTGGGAGACCTTTCTTTTTTGCCACAAACGTGAAAGCTCTGCTCTGGAGGATGGAAGAGGGAGGTGATAGCCAAGGAGAGAATTTGCTTTTTCCTCTCTAGTGCAGCAATAGAGGAAGCTGGAAAAGAGGATTGATATCTTTTTTCTATCCAAGTTAGGCTTTTAAAATTTGAAATTCAAAATTGTCCTGAGAATAAGCTCCAACCGCACACATTTTGAAATTGAATCATCTTCTCTTTATCTTTCATCAATCATCTCTATCTTCTTCCCAAAATCTCTCAATGAAAACCCTTCTAGTCACCGACTCCAACATCATATGCATTCACTTTTGGAGGTTTTGAAAGCCTGAGAGAGAGATAAGGTTTTGAAAATTTGAATTTGAATTTGAATGGATTTTGCTATCTATTTCTCATTCCTCTCTCCCTCATTCTGTATTCTACCTTTCATTTTCCGATACCATCTTTATTTCCTCTTTTCTCCTCTCCTCTCCTGATACATTTCGTTCTTTAAAATTGATGCATGTGTTTTTGTTATGCAAGATGGTGGGAATCAAAGAGGTCATTGAAGATGAACAAGCTCCAACCACGTGCATCTACAGATATTGGTGAGGATTTGAAATTCGTTTCCCATATTTCTTTTCTTTTCTTCTCAGTCCTTTTCTCTCTTTGATTTTCATTCTCATTTTTTCTCTGTTCTACCTCCAAGATGCAATTTTATTCTGTGAAATTGACATGGATGTAGTTTTTTATTCTGCGAATGATGGAAAAAAAATCATCTTTCTTATGGAAATTGTTAAATGTCATGTTCTTATATTGTTGAAATTACTTTTTTTTTCTACAAATGATGAAAAGAAAACCATGTGATGAGTTTTTATTTTGCTTTTGATGTGGTTGTGTTGTTTGTTTTCTTTTTGGAGGTTGCATTTTCTACTCAGTTTTTTGCAAGATGGTTTGTAAGTTATGTGTTTGATGAAATGCGCAAATGAACTTTCAGTTTTGTAATCTTCAAAATCTGTGTGTGTGTTGGTTTTGGGATACCTTTCTTTCTGTTCATGATTTATGTTTTTATACTTATTGCTGCACCTATGGTGTTTTTTTTTATTCTCTAACTTTTTCTTTTACATTGTTTTCCTTTTATTTTTGGCCTTACCACTTATTTTCTACGTTGATATGTGTGGTGTGTGTTCATTGCATGCAAACTCTCACTCTCTAATCTACATAAATTGTTATTATGAGTTAATTTTTTAGTTAATCTTTTCTAACAGTATTCCTGTTTGCAGTACTGAAAACAAGTAACCCAGCAGCATCTAAGGTAATAAAGTTTTTAAATTTTCTTAACATGTAAATCACATTAACATGTAAATTCTTTAGGTGAAATTATACTTTTTAAATTTAGTTATAATAATGTAATATAAATGTATTTTTTCAAGGTTACTCTTTTTTTAACTTAACTAATTATTTGAATATTCATATGAATTAATTCTTATAAATTCATTTAAAAGATACATGCCAATTTTTAGGTAAAGAGATGTGTCATTATTAAAACTTAAATAATTTTAATATAAATTTATTGTTATAATAATTTTAATTTAAATATATATTTTTTATTGATTTTCTTTTTTGACATGAATAATTTATTGAATGTTTTACTATATGATGGGCTAAACAATTTAACACGTGAGAATGAACATTTTTTTTTTATATGAAAGTGATAGGGACTTTTGGACTTTCTTTATTATGGCAGCAGAAATTAAGAATAAGTATCTAATGTTTCTACCTTCCCCTTTTTCAGTCACTATCTTTTAACTTAACTAATATAATAAATATGTTTTCTCTTATGTAATCAAATTTTAATATTCTATTAAGTTATTAGATTACATTTAATTAAATGACAAAAACTAAAATTTCAATTTTAAATATATTTGTTTCAATTTTTCACCATGTTTAAATTTTATAATCTTAAAAAAATTTAGATAAATCATTATTTTTTTTTCTTATTTTTACATGTTAATTAAAATCTATATGTAAATTTATTAGCATAAAATATATGTGCATAAAATATAACAAAGAGGAAAACACTTTGCACAAAAGTACATTAGCATATGAATTATTATAAAATTTATGTTTTTATTTTATTATAGCCATGGTTTAAAGTGTTTCTTATAATAGACAATATGTAGCATGATTTACTTAAATGTTTGCAAAATTTTAGTTTGTTGCTTTATTTCACTGAAATTGAACTTATATATTATAAACTACTAATGTTATTCTTTGTTAAAAAAATTATATATATCTTAACAATTATTTCAGGTGTTACAAAATAGTATCAAGAAATATATTTTCAATCATATATTTATACAAATAATTAACAAAATTCCAATAATATTTATTAATAAGCTATTTTATGTCCTGTGCGATGCATGGGTCTAAATTCCAATTTTTTTTTTATTGAGAAAATACATAAAAGCAAACCGGATACATTCGCTTAAAAAATATAAGAACTAATACCCACACCAGAACTAAAACGGAACATGCAAGCCTTGAAACATTAATCACATAACAAACGCCCCCAACCACGCAATTCAAATATAAAAAATTAATCGAAAATTGAAAACATTTTCTCAGTTTAAACGTTAACAAATGAATAAAAAAAAAAAAAAGTTAACAACCCAATTTTCTTTATTTAAAATTCGTCTGACATAATGCACTAAAAGCTTGTGTCAACAATCTACAATCTGCTTGCAATTTGAGAATTGAATCTATTAGGAAGTTTCAGAGACTCCAATTCCTCCTCATCAATATCCCTGAAGCACTGATCCACCATTTCTTCGCTAACCATCTCTAGCTTTGAAGGTTCCCACTAGTTAATAAAGTAAAATAGCAGGAAAACACGAAGGTAAAATAAATCAGTTAAATAACATATTAATCTAAATCTATGTAGAAAGCAGATGTATAGGAGATACTATCTCTTACCTTGGGCTTGTTGTCAAACAGCTTTGCTCTTGAACCCTACGCGTGTGTTTGAGTTGACTAAAGGGTCAAAAAGAAAAAAAAAGGGAATTAATAGTTAAAGTAGGGCCAATAAATGAGTATATCCCAACTTCACACCTATTCTGTAAGACTAAAAATAAACACTAGTTTGTAAAGAATTACCTATTTTGTACAGAAAATCAGAAAAATGTTAAATATTATTCACTGTTCAAATATTTTGCTTTGCATCAATAAATGGAGTTATTCCAAAATAATTTACCTCATAGAAATCATCGCTAATGGTTCTTCTAAGGATGTGGGCAGCAATGGTGTAATCCTGGTATAGGCATTGTTCAATATTTTGTACACGGCCAGTTCTGATCTAATTAGGCAAAGAAATTCATATATATATACATAGTTAATAATTATTTGCATAAAAATTACAATTAAGCAAGTTCTTTTTTTCGCTTCACATCATACTTACTGATTTCAAAAATATTTTGAGGCTCAAGGGACAAGACGATCGCATGGAACTTAGTGCATTTTGTATCCACTCTTCTGCTCGATTTTCTAATTCCTTTTCCTATAGAAGATATATATGATTCAAATGATATTTCACACCAATTATATTCAGCATAGGACTACACAAATTAGTACAAAAAGAATAAAACGTTTTTTTCACATCTTAATATGTATACATACCAAGCATATGATAATTTCCTCCACTGTCCCTTTTGAGAAACATTTGTTTATAGTCTCCAATCTTTTCTCTTAAAAAATCAGAATTAATTAGTTCTCAACTCTCAAGCTGCACAAAATCTTAAGAGGATGATTATAGTTTTTCATTTTAGTTACCTTCTAAAAGAGCTGTCTTCCTTCACATCTGCTTTCTCCGAGAATGTTTCTATAACAGCTGCTATTGGTACATCCGAAGAAGTAACAGTACTTTGTAGGACATTTTCTAGTGTATTTAGCTTCTGTTACACAGAAAAATAAAATAAAATGATCAATTGTAATAATACTTCAAAATATTACATAACAAAAAAATTTCAATTATACCGTTTGGATAAAGATGGGTTTTTTTTATTTTTTTATTTGTGGAGATCGAAAATAGGTAGTAAGGAATTTACACACCCTACTCAAACAGCTAGGCCCCTTGAGAGATGGGATTGAGAATAATAATTAATATTTAATGGATGCTATTGTTAAAATATACTATATTTCATTGAAAATTGTTAAAATCTCCACAAGCGCAATGTGCGGCACCATCCCCTGCCGGCTAGGCTAATTAATTTTCCTTTTATAATCAATGAATTTAGTAACATTTCCATTGTATTCACTCTTGACTCTTGAATCTTGACTTAAACCACCAACAGGTCTATTTGATAGTAATTTTATTTTTGGTTTCTAAAAATTATTTTGTGAACCATTTTCAAAATTAAAAAAAAAACTGAAAAATGAAAGGATAAAAAAATTAAAAATTTATGTTTTTTTAAAATAAAAAAAATATTATTTTAAAATATATAGTTTTCAAAAATTATTCTTATCAAACTTTTTTACTTTTTAAAAATAGAAAATATATTTCAAAACAAGCAACAATCAAGCCCCAACCCTCTATTACTTACTTTTACCAAATTAAAATGAACATTAACTCATAGCGTTGTTATTTACATATAAACAAATTTAAACAATTTTAAAACTATAATTCGTAAATCATATAAAAGTGTAAATTAGCTTTAGTAAAAGTTGAATTATATTTTTTTAATCTGTTCATTGTAATTCCAAATTGAATTTTAACTGAATGACTGATTTTTCTTCAGAATTATAGGTCGTTTGATTTTAAAAAAAAATCTGCTTTTATTTTATTTTCATTTTAATTATAAAAATTTTAATTATTTTATTTCTTGTTTTTAAAACTTGATATAGAAAATAATCAAAATAATTTTTTATTTTCTATTTTTTTATTATGTTATATATAGATTATTATAAATAAGAAATAAAATAAAATAATGACATTTTTGTAATTAAAAATACAAATACAAAATATGTTGTTAAATACAATATCTGGAACTCTCGGTTGTCTTCTGCAAATATCTTCTTTTTTGGTTTCATAGCTAGGTCCCAAGAGGGTCGAAATTGGTTTTACAGTTCTGGAAACTCTTTTTTGGGAATACCCATGTAATTAGTGTAGGGTGATAGTAAAAGTTATGGGAATTTCAGCTGTAAGTATTGATAGGCATTTAGGATAAGTTATGTGGAGAGAGTTTTATTTTACAAATAGCTTTCTCTGTCGTGTAAATAAATCAAATTAAAAACAATGGATGTAGCAGAAAGAATTCATCTGGTTATTTTCAGCAAAAAAAAAGAAGTAATCTAGTTACCAAAATAGGCGATGGAAAAAGATTGGTGAACACGTCTTAGTGAGTGTAGTAATTGATATAATTAGTGTTCCAATATGATAAGGAGACATATAAAAAAATAAAAAGTATTAATTAAATAATTTTTAATATTTAGGGCTCCAAATATCATGATTCATATCCAATCCAAATTGATACAAATAATATGGAAAGAAGTAATCTAGTTACCAAAATAACCAGCTAGTCTAGAAAGGAAGTAGGATGCACCGACATCTGGAAAAAGTCCAATGGATGCCTCTGGCATCGTAATTACCTACAAATAATCCACAACATCAATTTCGGATAGAATTAATGAACTTATTTAATAATGGATTAGGCTATATGTTTCATCCACAAGGACGTAAAAAGCGTCTCAAAGAGGATATATATATGTATACTGCAGGAAATTCGCTTAGATTGGATGATTTGTGATACAAACGGTGATTTGTAATTGGATGACTGTATAAAACTATTTTACACTGTCAGTGCATCACTATTAAACTCCTTTAAATAATACAGAACATTGTAATATAAGACACAACATATATAACCATTTTCAATTAGTGACAATATTTTTAGAATAATGTAAAAAGCTTAATTCATTTCGAAATCTAAATCTAATTAATTATAATTCTATGAAGTGAAGTCATACAGCTTTTTCAGTTACAACCCTGAACTTCGTGTTCATAGATAGACCTGCTCCTGCTCCCATGACCAATCCATTAATGAGAGCAACCTGATTTCAAAACAATTTAAACAAAACTAATCAAATGTGTAAAATTTGTGGTAAAGAACAAGTAAAATATTATATTAGCCTTTGAAATTACAAACATCAATTAATTTAATCTTTAAAATAAAAGTATCATTTCGGTCTACAAAATTAAGAAATTTTAGTCATTTTAACTCTCCATATAATTAAATTAAATCATAATTATTTTAATTCTTAAAATTATAAGAAAAATGAAGAATAAAGATTAAAATAACTAATATTTAATAATTTTAAATACTAAAGTGATATTTTTAGATAATAAATTAACTAATACCTATAATTTTAAGGATTAAAT
Source organism: Pueraria montana var. lobata (assembly GCA_026413185.1). Lineage (NCBI taxonomy): Eukaryota > Viridiplantae > Streptophyta > Magnoliopsida > Fabales > Fabaceae > Pueraria > Pueraria montana. The sequence goes on from CM048648.1 coordinate 71,330,376, forward strand.
TTAACAAAAATATCTATAAAAACGATTCGGGATTTAACAAACTCACCAAAGGCTTTCTGTAGGTCGCCATAAAATATTCCAAACTAAGCAGTTTCTTGTAAAAGATCGAAGTATAGATCCAGTGTCCTGCTTCCATGTACAAGTAATTGAGTTTTGTTATATATGTATAACAGCCTCTTAACAAATAAATACATATGTCAATATATGTTAATTAATACAATCAATTCAACAGCCAAAATTAACCGAATAATTTATTCCTGAAACATATTTTACGCAACCTAAACATAGCCAGCCAATTAGACTCCTGAACAGAAATTTCCACTGAAGCAAAAAAAGACTCTTGAACAGAAATTAGTCATAATAAAACTAATAAATATTTTGCACCAATATCTTGATAGCCTAATAAAAATAAGAGCAACCTATTTTGGATTTTTAAGTGGATCTAAAGTGAAATATATTATGCCATATCATATTTAAGTGGTGTATCCCTGTCGTACGTAGTCCAAACAAACTAACTTATATATTTTTAATTAAGTGGGTCTTAAGTGGACTATAGATAAAATTATTATTGACCAAGTGTTTTGGATATAAATAACTTATACCTGCAAGTGAAGACATGATTACTGACACTACATCGCCACCAGAAGAGAAAGCTTTTCCATTAGCCTATTAACACGAAAGATATTTACTACTTTAATATTAAATGAAAAATATTTATAAATCTGAAATCGTTGAAACAAAAATAGAAAGAAAAAAATTAAGAAGCCACATATTCAATTTGGTATGGCCGTTTCCCTAATCCAAGAGATATCTTCTCCCCCGACCCTGAGATTTACCTTTAATATCACAAGTTTCACGAAAGGGTCATTCTCATACATTTGTAAATTCTTTTTTATTTGATAAATCTGCGCACAGTGAAAGAACATATTATATTATCATTTTCTACAATGTATAGTGAGAGATACGAGAGAGAAAGGGATTTGTTTCACATTGATGGATTTAGATTTTCAATTGCGTACACCTTGATCCCTTGTAGAGTAGATTAAACGACAATATCGGAAGTTAATTTATCTAAGATAACATGAACTTACCATTTCATAATTAAGGGTATTTAGCTTCTGGGTTCTGTTCAAAATCACTATCTTCACACCAGAACTTCCAGGGAAAAGTACCTGCAAGGAGGAATATAATAGTCAAACAATCAGAAAAATATATAGATAGGTAGATTAATTTGATAGAAAGAGAAAGAGAGAGAGAGACATTTAATTCGTCTAAAGAAAATGCTGTAAAGTATGAATTCGTATAACACGAATTCTATATATCAAGTAACCACTCTTGAATTCTGTTAAATATCTTTTTATTTTTTTAAATTTAAAACCTATCCACTCAACACACACACACACAACTTATGCTGTGTTTGGTTGGAGGTGGGAGGAGAGAAACAAGAAATTGTATGGGCTTCATATAGATCCCACACATTTTACATTATATTTTAATTCAAATATTTTTCTCCTATTTTCCTCTTTTCTATTTTTATCCTTTAAATCAAATACAGTACAAAAGTCAATTTGAGCATTTGAAGGGTAGAATAATTTGTGGATAGTAGCTCAAGAATGTCAATTCACCAGACAAGCTGGGAAAAAGGTGTCCATCACGAAACTTCTTGAGACTAGCGGAATGCAGCTCACCCAACATTAAATAGCGGAATCCAGAATTAGTTTTTGCAACCCCAATTTGCTTTTATTTAGAATATTCTTTTATTTCTCTAGTGACTGGAAGCAAGGGAGAACTTGAGGAACCATCATCTTTCCATTCAAGATTGAAGAAATCCAAATTGATTCTTTAAGATTAATGGTCTTCTCTTCATCGTCTTCTTCTTTTGTTTTCTTGATTCTTTTATCTCTATGAGCTTCTAATTCCTTCAGGGTTAGGATAGGATGAATATTTGTTTAAACCTTTAGTAATTGATTTTCCTTTCTAAACTCCAAACCTTTTTATGCAATTATAGTTATTTGATTTGTGCTTAACCCTTCCTTTGACTAACTCTCTTTGCGATTGATTTATAATTTTAATTCACAATTGGAAAATTAATTGAGACTTGAATTGTTTTGATTTAGTAACAATATATTTCTTGCTACAAGGAATAGTGTTTGAATATATGCATTCCTTTGTGATTTCTTGAATGTATAGTATGCTTCTAATTATGCTCGCATATAATTGGTAACAAAGGGTTTACCTACCAAGGAATTGAGACTAAGCTAAATGCTTAATTGCAATTTTTATCCCCAACTTTTTAATTTTCGATGGATTTTACCCCCAACAAATTAATTGGTGCATTTTACCCCCAACTTTTTTAAAAAGTTACAAATTTTACCCTCCACAGTTTTGATGACATGGCATGCTGACATAAGCATAAAAAACGGGGGTAAAATTCACCAAAAAGTACAAAGTTAGGAGTAAAATTTGCCAAAAATGAAAAAGTTAGTGATAAAATTTGCCAAAAAGTAAACAGTTAGGGGTAAAAAATACAACTATTTTAGCATGCCACGTCATCAAACTGTGGAGGGTAAAATTTGCAACTTTTTTAAATAGTTGGGGGTAAAATGCGCCAAATTAATTTGTTGGGGGTAAAATCCGCCAAAAATTAAAAAGTTGGGGGTAAAAATTGCAATTAAGCCTAAACTAAATTAGAGAAATTGAATGTCAATTGCATGATTGAACTGCCTTTCAAAAAAAATTGCATGATTGAACTCATTGAAGGGATTATAAAATTACATTAAGGGAGAATTGAGAGAGTTTTGATATATACCCATTTTTGCTTATTGATTTTCCGCTTTATAATTACATTTGCTTGCTATTAATCTTAATTTAAATACAAAACCAAAAATCAATCTTTTTTTTTCTTATTTACTTGATCAAAAGTGTACATAGATAATTGATTGTATAGTTTGTTAAACCTCAATGTTTATGAGAACAACACTCTACTTACTCTTTTGTTTGGGCGCAGACTATGCTTTGCCAGAGGAACCAATTGCACACTTCTACCAACATGTTCAAGGTGCTGTCACTGTCAGTAGGTGTAAAAAGGAGAGATGGTATATTATTTGGAATGCAATTACATGGAATATTTGGAAGTGGAGGAATGCTGTCATCTTCAGACAAAAACAGTTTGATTAGCAGGTAATTTGGCAGGATATTTTGTTTTTCTCCTGGCTCTGGCAAAGACATAGTGGGTTGAATTTTGATTATTCATTTGTTCAATTGGCTAGTCAAGCCGCTGCATGCATCTGTTGATGGTTTTGGTCTGCTCGGTGAATGTGTTGAGACGGTGGGGTGGTAGTCTCGTCAATCTTAAGTGTGTTGGTGGGCAATTAATGTGGTATTTTGTTTATGCATGCCTTAGGTAAGTCTTGCGGTGTAAATTGGTTTGAGATGCTTATCGGGGTCCCTTTTCTAGTATCTTTTTATATGCAGTAAATGCTTATATATACCAAGATGCTAGAGTTTATCAAGGGATGTATTACATGTGAGGTGGGATGGGTTATTGAACAAAATTCTAATGTCTGCAAATTTCAACAAATGGTTTCATACCTTGATAGGAGGCAGGTATCACTAAAAGGTGTAGAATTTCGTACCTTGATAGGGGTGAATTGCTTTGTATTACAGAAGGTAAATAGATAGATTTGATAGGATTATTTTCCTATCAAATCTCGTTAATTGTGATAGAGATAGGTTTATCTTCTATCATTATCTTTTATCTTAATCTTTACATATCTTATCTTTTAGTAAGATATACTTTCCGTTATAATTGTTTTGGTCTGAGTCTATCTTCGTTTACTCGGCCGGTCCCTTGACTCGGTGTCGGGCCGAGTTCGAGTAGTACATATGCCCCCAAGCTCTGAAGTAGGCTGTAAGAGCTGATAATAATTTTTAAATAGTCGAGCTTCATTATGCCCTTACAACTGATCATACTAGTCGAGTTGCAGGTACTTTGAGCTCATGGTTGATCTGAGGACGCTTAAGGTGTCTGGCCGAACTCAAGAAGCTCTAAGCGTGAGGCCGAGCTGAAGATGCTCAATAGGCTCAAGGCATATGGCTGAGCTAAAGAGTCTCCGGTGGCGAGGTCGAGCTGAACATGCTTAAAGCACAAATCAAGTCGAAGTTGCTCAAGGCGAGTGATCAAGATGAGGATGCTCTAGGCACGAGGCCGAGCTGACAATGCTCTAGGCTTATAACCCAAGGTTGAGCTAATGATACCAAAGATGGCATGGCCGAGCTGAACATGCTCAACTCTCGAGATGCAGATGAAGACTCATAAAGTGCGCGACCGAGTTGAGTATTAGATAATTGAGGCTAAGTTCATTGAGTTGAAGATACTCTAAGTGGAACTGGCCAAGTGTAAGGTACTAAAGGCCGAGTTGAAGTCACTTGAGGAAGAATTGGCCAATGGCATTGGAAATGCTCAAGGCAATTTAAGACACTCGAGGCTTTTTGAATGATTTCTAACTAGTCATAGTGTATTTTCATTGTTGACCATTGGAGGTGATTTTGTCCTTGTTTGGATTTGATAATTCAAATGTCAGTGTCCCACTTCCCTCTTTCGCTATTGTAAGGTTGGGTGGTATTCAACTTTGGGTCCCTTGAACTGTGTGCCATTCAGTAGGTCCCAATCATTAATCGATCAAGTACCTTCTTGAGGGGCCTTGCCAAGACTAAGTAGTGCCCATGTCCCCAAAGCTTCGAGTCATGGCAAGAAAGCTGATATGAGTAGAAGTACACTACCTTTGGTTCCTTGAACCGAGTGTTTGTCATTTAATTCGTGCTGGGATGTTTAACAGTCAATAGGAATGCCCTTAGGGTCAATCCAGGATGTCGAGTGAAGGTCGGACTCGGCTTGTCATTGGATCAAGCTGGAACGCCTAAGAGATTAACCCGAGGGAAAAGCCAAGAGGTTAAACAGGAATGTTGTGTGGCTCTCAACTTGTCTTTGGATCGAGTTGGAACGCTAAAAGGGTCAAACCGAAATGCCAAGAGGAGAAGTTGGAATGCCGAGTTAGGTTATTTCTCAACTTGTCTTCGGATCAAATTAGAACGCTAGAGTGGTCAACTCGAGGGAAATACTAAGAGGTTAAGCTAAAGTGATGTGTAATTCTCAACTCGTCTTCTGATCAAGTTGGAACACTAAAGAGTCAAACTGAAATGCTGAGAGGTCAAATCGAAATGCTAAAAGGTCAAATCGGAATGTTATGTGATTCTCAACTTGTCTTTGGATCAAGTTGGAATGCTAAAGCGGTCAAATTGAAATGCCGAGAGGTCAAACTGGAATGCTGAGAGGTCAGACCAGAATGCTGAGAGGTCCAGCCGAGATGTCAAACCAAAATGCCAAGAGGTCAGTCTGGAATGCCAAAAGGTCAGACCAGAATGCCGATAGGTCAAACCGGAATGCCGAGAGATCAGTTTGGAATACCAAGAGGTTAGATCAGAATGCCGAGTGTAAAACCAGAATGCCGAGAGGTCAGTCTGGAATGCCGAGAGGTCAGACCAAAATGTCGAGAGTCAAATCAAAATGTCGAGAGGTCAGTCTGGAATTCTGAGAGGTCAAACCAGAACGCCGAGAGGTTAGTATGGAATGTTGAGAGGCCAGTCTGGAATGCCGAGAGGTCAAACCAGAATGCTGAGAGTAAAACTAGAATGTCGAGAGGTCAGTCTAGAATGCCTAGAGGTCAGACCAGAATGCCGAGAGTCAAACCAGAATGCCGAGAGGTCAGACTGGAATGCCGAGAGGTCAGTTTGGAATGCCGAAAGGTAAGACCAGAATGCTGAGAGTAAAACCAGAATGTCGAGAGGTCAGTCTGGAATGCCAAGAGGTCAGACCAGAATGCTAAGAGTCAAACCAGAATGCCAAGAGGTCAATCTGGAATTCTGAGAGGTCAAACCAGAAAGTCGAGAGGTCAGACTGGAATGCCGAGAGGTCAATCTGGAATGCTGAGAGGTCAGACCAGAATGTTGAGAGGTCAAACCAAAATGTCGAGAGGTTAGTCTAGAATGCTGAGAGGTCAGACTGGAATACCGAGAGGTCAGTCTAAAATGCTGAGAGGTCAGACCAAAATGCCGAGAGGTCAGACCAGAATGCCAAGAGGTCAGACTAAAATGCCGAAAGGTCAGACTAGAATGCCGAGAGGTTAGATTGGAATTCTGAGAGGTCAAACCAGAATGCCAAAAGGTCCGACTGGAACGCCGAGAGGTCAGTCTAGAATGCCGAGAGATCAAACCAGAATGCTGAAAGGTTAAACCAGAATGCTGAGAGGTCAGACCAGAATACCGAGAGGTCAGACTGGAATGCCGAAAGGTCATAACAGAATGCCAAAAGGTTAGACTGGAATCCTGAGAGGTCAAACCAGAACGCCGAGAGGTCACATTGGAATGCCGAGAGGTCAAACTGGAATGCCGAGAGGTCAAACTAGAATGCCGAGAGGTCATACTGGAATGCCGAGAGGTTAGACTGGAATGCCGAGAGGTCAAACCAGAAATGCCGAGAGGTCAGTTTGGAATGCCGAGAAGTCAGACTGGAATGCCGAGAGTCAGACCAAAATATCGAGAGGTCAGTCTGGAATGCCGAGAGTTCAGACCAAAATGCTAAGAGTCAAACCAGAATGCCTTATACAAACTTGTAATTTCTTAAGTCCATGTCCTTATGTCTTCCACACGTTAACTTTTTTCCAAGCCAATATCAATTTGCATGTTAGCACATATATGGTATGGCTTTTAGCTTTTATGATGGCATAAGGAAACTAATTAAGAAGAACCGAAGAACCAGTTCGGCAAAGCTAACTTGCAGGATGAAGAAAATGAAAGAGGACTTAGGAGAGAAACAATGTTGTTGAAGCTAACAATTCTTGCATTAAAGATAATAATATCTCGGAAGATGGATTGTTATAGAGAAAGGGGAATATCATTGAGGAAGGAAATTAACTCTGATGAGTTGAGAGGTAAAGCACCTCACTTGCAACAAGAACATGATATATATTAGGTAAAAGAAAAACAAACATAAATCGAAGCTGAATGTCAAAACTCAGAAAAATAGAAGAAGATTGCAGCAGAGTGAAAGCTAGATCGAGCAATGCAAGTAGAATTTCTATGTACCTAGTATGATACACAGAAGTAAAATAATATTTCCAATTGAAATTGTTGATGCATTAGGTCTCATTTTCAGTATATATTGTGTTATACTATAACAGTATAACGTCACAACATTCTGTAGAAATTAAAATTCTATTATAAGTCACCAATTGTGGATATACACCATACACGCATAACTGTGAAGTAATTGGGAATTTAGAGATTAGATTTTAAGTTATTATTGGATCTCATTTTCCAATTTAAACAATCATTTTGGACTGGTTCAACATTGCCCTAGCCACCTTACCAAATTTGCAGGATTCTCATTTATAATTCATGTTCCGCACCAGATTCCCTACCCATCACTTTATTTTATTTTATAACCTTCCATCACTAAGTTTTCATTACTCTTATTCAGTACACTTGACTCCTCAACTCTCTGTGCTCTTTTTTTCAGTCATTGTTGCTCCTCCACCTTCTGTATATGTTTCTCTATACATCCATTATACTACAAGACGAGGATTGCCTGTGCTCATTTCTCCATTTTCTATTTATTTGTCAATGCTTTCATGTTTAAAACAATGTTTATGACTCACCTTTGCATGCTTTTAGCTGGAGTTGGGAGATTCTGAAGGAGCAAGCACAGAGTAACTTAGTAAGCATAATGTCTTTTAAGACATGCATGGATAAATTTTTCCAAAAGTAATTATAGGAGAAAAAATAAGGGAAAAAAAATGTATTTCTGTAAGTTAACATTAGCTTTTGCTTATACTAATTCATAGAAGTTCTTCGATATTAGATTTTTCAAAAGCTTATTTTTAACTTATCCATGAAGAAAATCACTTTCATTTTTCTTATTTTCTTTTCTTATAAATGTTTTCGGAGTAGTTTATATATCCAAACAAACTCTAAGCGCATAACTGATTGTACACAAGGAATAGCTAGTGATTGTTTTATGATTTGTTGTTGAGAAGGCTATAAGTAACACAAATGTAATTAATTTGCTCTAGAAGTTAAAGGTTCAATTCCATGCAGACATCCTGAAATCATTTTTTTTACTCTAAATCCATTTAAACTTGAAAAATATATTATTTTGAGTTATATAAAAGGGATTTGTACAATATATATATATATATATATATATATATATATATATATATATATATATATATATATAGTTATGAGTATCAATGAAAGTTGAGTAGTAGCTCATGAAAAATATATTACTTTAAATAATGTCACCTATGTTGTGGCTCAATCCATAGCCATGTTCTAGAAAGGATGGATCACACAACTAACAATAATAGGAAAGCCCATTCATAATCTCCCCATTTTAGACAACTACTACAATGCTCCCTTAAATTATGTGAGCATCCACGACTATAATTTTTTTAATTATATAATTATAAAATTTATATAAATTAATTAATAGCTTTGTATAATTTATAAATTTGTTCAATTAAAATAAACATAATAAATAAATTTATCATTTTAACTTTTAATATTTTTTCGTACACTATATATAGGACTCGTTGGTTTGTGTTTAATATAGTGATTTTTAAAAAGTGATTTATTTTTAAGAGGATTACCATTGTAACTTCAAATTTTATAAGGGTATAATATTTAATTTTTTTTATAGGTGATTTAGCTTTTAAGTAATTATATTATAATTAATTCGCATAGTGATTTATACTTTGTGAGACCAAATGTGTGCACTTAAAAAATGTAACAATATAGTATATATATATATATATATATATATATAAAATAATTTTTACCTTGTAATTAAGTATATAAGTCAAATGGCTTAGTGATTTTAGGAGTTATAGAGTAAGAAAAAGAAAAGGGTTCTTATCCTATCTTAAACATTTTTATCATTTATTATTTTTCCACATTCTGCTTCCTACCTTCAAAATTTCACACATTTTACCTCCCTATTTTAATAAATTTGCACATTATATCCCTAATCGCATGTCAATACACTAATGCCATGTTAGCAATTCATGTCAGTAGTCAGCGTTTTCACATCATCAGTCAGCTAATGGCATTAGACAATAAACTAACGATAATAGACAATTGGACAAATTGCATGAAAATTGAATATTGTGATGGTCAAATGCGTGTAAAAAATGGTATGGGGTATAATTCATGAAAAGATGTTGGTTGGATGGTAAAATATACAACTAAGCCTAAATATATTTTACTTTTCATTTTTGTTCATTATTAAGTATTGGGGAAGGATAATGGGCATTAATGGTTGTAATACTTTTTTTTTATTTCATGCATTGATTTACTAGTTACCATGCATTAATTTTTAAATAAAGATATAATATATGGAAAATAAAATAAATGGAATATTTTACTTTCACTATTTTAAATTTTAATTTTTAAAATAATTCAATTAAAAATAAAATAATATTTTTAAAATTAAAAATGTTTGAATATGTGCATTCATTTATTATATTTATGATTTTTAATTTTTTAAATAATAACATCTTTTGAAAACAATAAATAAAATAAAATAATTTATTATTTAAAATAAAATGAAATATTGTTTGAAGACATTTTCCTATTCTAAATGTTGTTGTTTAATTGGTCAATGCAAATCTTCATTATTGTACTTACTATATTTCATTTTCAGCACATTGAAATAGTCAAAATAAAATAATATTTTGAAATTAAAAAAGTTTGAATATGTGCATTCATTTATTATATTTATGATTTTTTTTAAAAATAATAACATCCTATGCAAATGATAAAATAAAAATACTTTTATTATTTAAAATAAAATATTGTTTGAAGACCATTTTCCTATTCTAAATGTTGTTGTTTAATTTGTCAATGAAAATTTTCGTTATTGTAATTACTATATTTCATTTTCAACAATTATTTAATGTGTTTTTAAATTAGAGATTTTTTCATAATCTACATTTTATTGTTTAATGAGTCATTGAAAAGTCTTTAGTATTATAATAAATGTATTCTATTTTTAACTTTAAATTGTTTAGTAATAAAAAAAAAACATTAAATTGTTTAATGTTAATGAATTTCAATTGTTGAAAAGTCAACCATTTTTTGCCTCTAGTTTTTAAAAGTCAATATGTATATAAGATTAAAAAAAGTCAACCATTTTGCCTCTACTTTTTAAAAGATTTGACTTTTCAAGATTTTTATTCTTTTAAAAATGAAGACACTAATTTTTTCCATTTAATAGATGATGTTAAATTTGTATAAACAGTGTTTCTTCCTTTTGTTCAGTATTCAAATTGATTTTACACATTCACAACTTCAGCATTCAGAATTCATTTACACATTAACAAAGATGTCTGCTCCTCATTATTGTCCATCTCTCCTTCAGGAACTCCTAGAGAAAATCTTGTTGACAGTTCCGGTGAAGACTCTCATGCATTTCCAATGTGTTTCCAAGTCATGGAGTTCCCTCATCTTTGATCCTACATTTGTGAAACTCCATCTTCAAAAATCTTCCAAAATCCCCTCCATCCTATTCACATTACAAGGCATGGGTGGATTGAATTCCCTACACTGTTGCTCCATGCAACGCTTGCTGGAGGATCCATCGTCCATTGATGATGGTGGCCTCCAATTCAATATCAAGTACACCATCATTGGGGTTTGCAATGGCTTGGTCTGTTTGAGAGCTACGACTCATGATTATGAACAAGGATTTGCCCTTTCTTGGGTCTGGTTTTGGAACCCCGCCATCAGGTTGAAATCCCAAAGTTCACCGAGTATACAAATTCAAATTCCCAATGCTTTTGTGAAGATGAGCTTTGGTGATGATAATTCAAGAAATATTTACAAGGTCGTTGCTATGGTTGTGAATACACAATCAAAGGAAACAGAAGTTAGAGTTCGCTGCTTAGGTGACAAATGTTGGAGAAAGGTCGCAAGTTGGTTTGGTTTTCCCAAACTAGGGCTATCCACTAATGGACAGTATGTCAATGGCACACTTAACTGGATAGCAAACCTTGGTACTCCCAAACAGTATCAAATTTATTCATTTGATTTAAGGGATGAAACACATAGATATTTGTTGTAGGAGAATATTCCAATTGGAGTTGAACTGTCCACCATAATGATCGAAGAATGTAACCATTCTTCCTGGTGATCTTAAAAAAATCCACCCTCTAAGCCTGGATCTTTGTGTTTTGAGGGGAGGCCTAAGTCATTCTCGTTATCACATGGGAAGAGGTTTTTCTTTTTGGCAAATGAACGAGTTTGGAGCTATGGAGTCTTGGACTCGGTTGCTAGATTTTAGTTGCGAGTCCCTTCAAATTTCTAGTCTTTTACATCTGCAATACCAATGGTGGATATCTGAAAACGGCGATGTCCTCTTGCTGGCAAAGAGAGATTCTGAACATATATTGCATAACCAAAGAGATAATAGGGTAGAGCGTATAAAAATTCCCTTGAAAAAAGTTTGGATGCACTCTACAGATTATGTTCAGAGTCTGATTTTGCCTTACTAATGTAATTGAGATCCTCCTTAATGGTTTTGCCTTATATTGTAATACAAATCCTCCGCAATGGTTGGTTTTATAAGAATTTATAGTGACAATATTTTGGGGTTATGTACTTTGATTTATTTGTTGGTTGTTATAATGGATGTATCGAATTCTTTGGATTAGATGAGGTTATTTTTATTTTTATTAATGCGTGATTATTTTGCTCGCACTTACATTTTAATGAAGTACTTTCTCAATTCAAAAGTCTTTTATCTGTTCTATACCCAATGTTGATGTAGAATGTCATTTTTAATAAAGTATTGATACACATACACCCCAGTATTTTAAACACTCCAACAACACCTCTCATTTCTCTCTATCTCTCTCTTCTTATCACATCATCAACCTTATCATACCTATATTTTTTTCCCTCTCTCACTAGGTGTTGCATAGCATTGTGGGTGTATACCAAACATTTTTCTTTTTGATAACACAACTATTTTATCAGCCAACGTAAATGTGTACTTGGAATTGGCACCGAAGCTAATTTATTTCTTTTTTTTTACATAGTAGGGATTTGGCTATACGTTTAGCACGATGCATGCATTTATTCTCTGTGTCTGCTTTGGCTTTTACTGCATTCTCTATTTTTGGTTGTTACCTTTATTCTAATCCCCTTAACTCCTTCACTTTCCCTGGTAGTAGAATCTTATTTTCCATGGAAAATAAAAATAAAAACTTTAACAAGACATATGAGATATGAATATGCTATATCTTTCCACTTAGGCCTACCAAGTTTTATCTTTCAAATATGTAAGCTTACCGAATATTTACTTAATCCTATTACTGTTTTATTAGGAAAAGAAACTTCTGCTTCAATATCACTCTATGATCTAACAACGTTATTTTCAAATTATAAATCTTCATCCTCGGTTTCATTAACTTTGTGCACTTTTTATGCCATGAGGAGGGATGGTAGGAAGGAAGAAAGGTGCCTTTTGATGGGTCTCTTTTAGGTTAATTTGGAATCAATAATTGCAAATTAATAGAGTACTTAACAACTATATTGTTTTATAACTATACAACGTAATAGGAAGCAAATAACTTTACCTCTTAACAATCATTCATTTTACTTGTTTTCATTCTCTCACTCCCAATTTTTATGCAATTAAAGTATACATTTCATAAATTTTTAACCTAAATCTCTAAAAGGAAAAATGATGAAAATTTACCTGTATCTAAAATGGTCAAATATCATTTAGGTCTTGGAAATATATAGCGTTGTCACTTTAATTCTTGAAAGTAAGAAAATTCAAAAAGGTTCATGAAAGTACATTCTGTAAGTCACTCTACTTGAAAATTTAAAAAGTCTTGTGACTTAAATGATAATACTAACATATATTTAACATTCTAGGGACTTATTTTGAATTTCTTTAATTTCAGAGATTAATGTGACAATGTTTTATACTTTGAGAAATTAAAATAGTGTTTTACGCGGATGTAAAATGACTTGGACAATCATAAACAGTACAAAATGTTTAAATAGCTGTCATGGCCAATAGCACAAAGGTGGCAAGAAGTGTCAAGAGCCTCTATGAAGAGTACACATAATTGGTTAAGATCCTGTAGGGATTTGACCTCTGCTTATCACGGAAGTACTTGTTAACTTTCTTAATGGTCTCATCCAACTTTTCAGTCTTGGTGGGTCCAATAGATTTGCTCATTCCATTGAACAGTTCCTCAGTTTCTTCCACAATGAGAGAGCTACTTGACTCTATGATCCCTTCATTCTTGAGCAGCTTCACATCCTCCACAGTGTCTATGATTCCCCGCATCAATTCAGTGTACCTTCTGAAGATGAGAAAATCTGGTTTGGTCAAGGCCTCGTGAGCCACAAGGTTTCTCATTATCACTTCAGAGTTGACATCCAATTTGAGCACAGGAAGGTAAAATATGCCCTTTTTCTCATCGAATTCAATGGCCGTGATGCTGCCTTTCGGGGGTTGAAAATGGATCCCAACTGAGTGAAGCTCACGCACAGAAGGGATGATGACAACCACAGGAGCTTCTATTTCAGATGGTGACGTTTCAAAAGAAAACTTTTGAAGATTTGTTGACATGCTGAGTATTGCTTCTAAGGCTCGTTTAACGGCTTGCGGAAGAGGAATGTTCATGTCCTTTAGCCTTTTGAGAATGCCAAGTGTCCATGACATTAGACCCTTATAAGACTGTGAGTATGTCTTCAGATTTTGAGCTTCTTATAGTTATAACAGTGTCATAGCCATTTATTACTATTGGGATTGCGCATACCTTCTCTCTCGTGTGTTAGTATTTCTAATTTTTCTTGTTCAGAGACCACCAAATGGTACATGAGATCCAAGATATGATAATGCTTGGTGACAGCTTCAGAACATGTGAGGGTGTGAGTCAACTTGAGTGGAGAGTGTTTCTGACAGAATGACAAGAGCATTGAACCCAAGTAGTGTTCTTGAACTGAATGAATAGGATTGGAGCTTTCAAGCTCCAAGATCCTCAACAACATGAAGGTGGGAATCTGGTTCTCCACCATGAATATGTCCCTTATGATGGCATCCTTGGTTAGCTTCACACCACTTATCTAAACATGGCGGTCTTCTAGTCCTTTCATGAAAGAACCAGATACTTTCTCATCCAGATAGTTGTGGCATTATTTCTATAAAATATACTCATTTGAGGTTAACAACAAAACATGTTAAATATTGGCAACTAGAAATGTAATTCCACATTATGACTAATCTTAAAAGCGACGCACTAACATCTTATCACATTGCTATAAAAGAATGTTATTATGACAACTAAATTTGAATTATAAAATAGAGGAGGTTGATAAGCCACAAAGCTTTGGTTAATTTATATCACATAAGATATATGGATGAAGAGTTAAAAATAAAAATTGAGTGACACTTAAAATATATTTGTGAGATTAATATAATACTTTTTTGAGTAAAAATGAATATTTTTCAATACTCATGCGCAATTGGCTTCCGCGTTATTGTTAAGTGACCAACTGATCAACCAAGTCAACAAATGAGAAGTGGTGAAAACGATTTCTCATATCACAAATATAGCACCACGACGGAGATTATTATTATTATTTTTATTATTATTAGAATTAGAATGCACTTGATCTGGCATGGCCTTGCTCGGTTACACTGGTCACATTCTCGGCTTTGGACTTGCCGTTCTCGACTCAACCTCCTTGGATCAAGAATAACCATAAGCTTTTTGTCTGGCTTCGAACCATTCAAGTGCATCTACCAATAGATTTTATCCTAAAATGATAATAGATTTTAATCTTGCATGTAGGAAGCATTTGATGTGGGTTTCACCCCAACAACTCCTCTAATGTATTGTTGACATCAATTGATATGATCACTTAACGTGTCACCTCTAAAAATGGTACCTTAGAAAATTTCAAATTAGAATTATTATTGCATGAAATCCTATGCCGACTACTATAACTAACTTCTACAAGACTCCGGTTGATATTCAATCAAAACTTGCCATGTGCCCTACTATTAATTCTGAAATTACAACTCGGCTAAGAAATAAAGGGGCGTGATCGTTGTAACACATCATACCTAACTGAGTATAATTAGTGGACTGAGGATTCTTGAATCGAATTTGCAACTTGACATGCTGTATTTCCAAGCATGCTAATTAAGTTGGGGACAACTATTTTGGATTGAGATTAAAGCTCAATCTGTGTAGTCAGCTACTTTGGCCAAAACATTAGAGTGACCCAAATTGCAAGTGTTGACCGAAATCAAAACCTAGGCATAGGATTTCTAAAACATACATGAGAGTAGTGAATCATACATCAACCAAGCGTAAAGTAACTATATTGCTACACCAAAAAAGGGTAATATTGCCTCTGGGAGACTTTGGCGTTGTGCTAAGGAATCCAACCCAACATAGACCCTTATAAATACAACCAATGTCACTATAACAGATAAGCATTTATTAATATCATCACTCTAGTAGAACTGTCTTAGGCGCCGATGTGTCTTTTATATATAGTTAACCACCCATTTTTACAGTGTCTCAGCCTTATTGTAGAGCCTGCAAAATTAAGAAGGCCTCAAACCTTAATCCATTCTGAAGTCTAATCTAGGCAATATTTGTAAGAATTTGGTTCTAACCAATAATCCACCTCAAATACATCAGCATATATAGTCTAAGCATCAAGTTAATTTATTATTTTTGCATACAGCAAAACATATTTCCAAGTAAAATACCATTTTGGATTTTGGGTTCATCTTCTCATTTATTTTTTATTTTGCTTTGCCCTGTCAACTTGAAATCTGTTTTATAAGTAGTAAACGGTTTCTTTTATTCTTTGATCAACCGAAAGTGCATATTTCATTAAAAAATGATACAAGGGGTACCCACCCCAACATACATACTTTGCTGCTATGATGCAGACAATTTACTGTAGTAAATGGTAATACGGTACAATTAAATTCATACATACTACCAAGAGGGTCTAACTCAGTTGATTGAATAGGGTGTGTGAGTTATTGTAAATCCTCCAGTACCTATCTTTGATTCCTAAAGATAAAAAAAATAAACCCATACATACTTTCTGTAGGAGCAATTTGCTGACGCTAACAGCTTCATCTTGTTATCCAGCATTTTTCAAATTAATTATAGTAGAATTGAAACATGTTTGGACCTATATACTTCTTTCCAAATCTTAAGCCAAGAAATTTTATTAATAGAATCCCACTGTTGTACAAGGTGTGCCAAAGATGAGACATGAGTTTTTGATTCAGTTTTTTTTTTTTTTTTTTTGAGAGAAAGTACATAAAATCAAACCGGATACATTCGCTTAAAAAATATAAGAACTAATTATACCCACACCAGAACTAAAACGGAACTTGCAAGCCTTGAAACTTTAATCACATAACAAACGCCCCCCAACCACACAATTCAAATACAAAAAATTAGTCCAAAATTGAAAACATTTTCTCAGATTAAACGTTAACAAATGAATAAAAAAAATTAAACGTTAACAACCCAATTTTCTTTATTTAAAATTCTCCTGACATAATGCACTAAAAGCTTGTGTCTACAATCTACAATCTGCTTGCAATTTGAGAATTGAATCTATCAGGAAGTTTCAGAGACTCCAATTCCTCCTCATCAATATCCCTGAAGCACTGATCCATCATTTCTTCGCTAACCAGCTCTAGTTTTGAAGGTTCCCACTAGTTAATAAAGTAAAATAGCAGGAAAACACTAAGGTAAAATAAATCAGTTAAATAACATATTAATCTAAATCTATGTAGAAAGCAGATGGTATAGGAGATACTATCTCTTACCTTGGGCTTGTTGTCTTTATCAAACAGCTTTGCTCTTGAACCCTACGCATGTGTTTGAGTTGAATAAAGGGTCAAAAAGAGAAAAAGGGAATTAATAGTTAAAGTAGAGCCAATAAATGAATATATCCCAACTTCACAACTATTCTGTAAGACTAAAAATAAACACTAGTTTGTAAAGAATTACCTATTTTGTACAGAAAATCAGAAAAATGTTAAATATTATTCACTGTTCAAATATTTTGCTTCGCATCAATAAATGGAGTTATTCCAAAATAATTTACCTCATAGAAATCATTGCTAATGGTTCTTCTAAGGATGTGGGCAGTAATGGTGTAATCCTGGTATAGGCATTGTTCAATATTTTGTACACGGCCAGTTCTGATCTAATTAGGCAAAGAAAGTCATATACATATACATAGTTAATAATTATTTGCATAAAAATTATAATTAAGCAAGTTATTTTTTTGGCTTCATATCATACTTACTGATTTCAAAAATATTTTGAGGCTCAAGGGACAAGACGATCGCATGGAACTTAGTGCATTTCACACCAATTATATTCAGCATAGGACTACACAAATTAGTACAAAAAGAATAAAACATTTTTTCACATCTTAATATGTATACATACCAAGCATATGATAATTTCCTCCACTGTCCCTTTTGAGAAACATTTGTTTATAGTCTCCAATCTTTTCTCGTAAAAAATCAGAATTAATTAGTTCTCAACTCTCAAGCTGCAAAAAATCTTAAGAGGATGATTATAGTTTTTCATTTTAGTTACCTTCTAAAAGAGCTGTCTTCCTTCGCATCTGCTTTCTCCGCGAATGTTTCTATAACAGCCGCTATTGGTACATCCGAAGAAGTAACAGTACTTTGTAGGACATTTTCTAGTGTATTTAGCTTCTGTTACACAGAAGAATAAAATAAAATGATCAATTGAATTGTGTAATAATACTTCAAAATATTACATAACAAAAAAATTTCAATTATACCGTTTGGATAAAGATGGGATTTTTTTATTTTTATTTTTTGATTTGTGGAGATCGAAAACAGGTAGTAAGGAATTTACACACCCTACTCAAACAGCTAGGCCCCTTGATAGATGGGATTGAGAATAATAATTAATATTTAATGGATGCTATTGTTAAAATATACTATATTTTATTGAAAATTGTTAAAATCTCCACAAGCACAATGTGCGGCACCATCCCCTGCCGGCCAGGCTAATTAATATTCCTTTTATAATCAATGAATTTAGTAACATTTCCATTGTATTCACTCTTGACTTGAGTCTTGACTTAAACCACCAATGGGTCTATTTGATAGTATTTTTATTTTTGGTTTCTAAAAATTATTTGTGAACAATTTTCAAAATTAAAAAAAAACTGAAAACTGAAAGGATAAAAAAAATTAAAAATATTATGTTTTTTTAATAAAAAATATTATTTTAAAATATATAGTTTTCAAAAATTATTCTTATCAAACTTTTTTACTTTTTAAAAATAGAAAATAGATTTCAAAACAAACAACAATCAAGCCCCAAACCTCTATTACTTTTACCAATTTAAAATGAACATTAACTCATAGCGTTGTTATTTACATATAAAAAAATTTAAACAATTTTAAAACTATAATTCGTAAATCATATAAAAGTGTAAATTAGCTTTAGTAAAAGTTGAATTATATTTTTAATCTGTTAATTATAATTCCAAATTGAATTTTAACTGAATGACTGATTTTTCTTCAGAACTATAGGTTGTTTGATTTTAAAAAAAAATTCTGCTTTTATTTTATTTTCATTTTAATTAAAAATTTAATTATTTTATTTCTTGCTTTTAAAATTTATATAGAAAATAATCAAAATAATTTTTTATTTTTGTTTTTTTTATTTTTATTATGTTATACATAGATTATTATAAATAAGAAATAAAATAAAATAAAATAATGACATTTTTGTAATTAAAAATACAAATAAAAAATATTTTGTTAAAACAAATGGCTGATTAGCTTTCCCCTTTCATAAAACTTAGCAATCATTGGCCGACAACATAAAGTTTATGGCTCCTTTGTTTAAAGGAACCATGCATATTAATATATTATTATTAATTGAGAAAAATTGTGAAAAATTGTTTATATTAAATTTAAACAGAATTAAATTTAATAGGAGATCAATTTGGAATTATTAATTCATACTGAAGTTAATCTTAATTATATTTTTTTTATTAAAGGGTACTACTATATAATTAGGTTTTTTTATCGTAAAATAAACAACTATTAAATATATTTTTACCACTGAAGGGACAAAATGAGTGGCTAAGCCACATGCAACCATTTCAGCTCCATCTAACCGTGCACCAGTCAGTCCAATGTACTCGCCTACAAAAAAGCAAGCAAAAATGCAAAATTAGCAAGATATAAATTAATTAAAGGAAGATTGGTGTGGTGTAGTACAATATAATAATGGACAAATATGTAGATATTGTAAATGTACAGCATAATGAATGCTTTGAATGGAACTCTTATTAATTAATTTGGAGAAATAGGTAAGGGGAGTTAATCCCTAGTTGTACTAGTTTCCATACATAGATATTTATAAATTAAAAATCAAATCTATAAAAATTCTCTAGATGGAGTCATTAGATTCAGTTTTGAATATAGGGAAGTGAAGGCATGATGCATGTCAATACAATATCTCGAACTCTCGGTTGTCTTCTGCAAATATCTTCTTTTTTGGTTTCATAGCTAGGTCCCAAGAGGGTCGAAATTGGTTTTACAGTTCTGGAAACTCTTTTTGGGTAATACCCATGTAATTAGTGTAGGGTGATAGTAAAAGTTATGGGAATTTCAGCTAACGGATGTAGCAGAAAGAATTAATCTGGTTATTTTCAGCAAAAAAAAAAAAAGTAATCTAGTTACCAAAATAGGCGATGGAAAAAGATTGGTGAACACGTCTTAGTAAGTGTAGTAATTGATATAATTAGTGTTCCAATATGATAAGGAGACATATAAAAAAAATAATAAGTGTTAATTAAATAATTTTAATTTTTAGGTCTCCAAATATCATGATTCATATCCAATCCAAATTGATACAAATAATACGGAAAGAAGTAATCTAGTTACCAAAATAGCCAGGTAGTCTAGAAAGGAAGTAGGATGCACCAACATCTGGAAAAAGTCCAATGGATGCCTCTGGCATCGCAAATACCTACAAATAATCCACAACATTGTAATATTAGACACAACATCTATAACCATTTTCAATTTGTGGCATTATTTTTATAATAATGTAAAAAGCTTTCATTTCGAAATCTAAACCTAATTAATTATAATTCTATGAAGTGAAGTCATACAGCTTTCTCAATTACAACCCTGAACTTCGTGTTCATAGATAGACCTGCTCCCGCTTCCATGACCAATCCATTAATGAGAGCGACCTGATTTCAAAACAATTTAAACAAAACTAATCAAATGTGTAAAATTTGTGGTAAGGAACAAGTAAAATATTATATTAGTCTTGTAAATTACAAACATCCACTAATTTAATCTTTAAAATAAAAGTAATATCATTTTAGTCTACAAAATTTAGAAATAATTGTCATTTTAACTCTCCATATATTAAATTAAATCATAATTATTTTAATTCTTAAAATTATAAAAAAAATGAAGAATAAAGATTAAAATAACTAGTATTTAATAATTTTAAACACTAAAGTGATATTTTTAGATAATAAATTAATTAATGCCTATAATTTTAAGGGTTAATTTAATGAAAATATCTATAAAAACGATTCGGGATTTAACAAACTCACCAAAGGCTTTCTGTAGGTCGCCATAAAATATTCCAAAGTAAGCAGTTTCTTGTAAAAGATCAAAGTATAGATCCAGTGTCCTGCTTCCATGTACAAGTAATTGAGTTTTGTTATATATGTGTAACATAGCTTCTTAACAAATAAATACATATGTCAATATATGTTAATTAATACAATCAATTTAACAGCCAAAATTAACCTAATTATTTATTCCTGAAACATATTTTAAGCAACCTAAACGTAGCCATCCAATTAGACTTCTGAACAGAAATTTCCACTGAAGCAAAAAAAGACTCCTGGACAGAAATTAGTCATAATAAAACTAATAAATATTTTGCACCAATATCTTGATAGCCTAATAAAAATAAGAGCAACCTATTTTGGATTTTTAAGTGGATCTAAAGTGAAATATATTATGCCATATCATATTTAGGTGGTGTATCCCTGTCGTAGTAGTCCAAACAAACTTACATATATGTTTTTAATTAAGTGGGTCTAAAGTGGACTATAGATCAAATTATTATTGACCAAGTGTTTTGGATAAAAATAACTTGTACCTGCAAGTGAAGACATGATTACTGACACTACATCGCCACCAGCAGAGAAAGCTTTTCCATTAGCCTATTAATACGGAAGATATTTACTACTTTAATATATATTAAATGAAAAATATTTATAAATATGAAATCGTTGAAACAAAAATAGAAAGAAAAAAAATTAAGAAGCCACATATTCAAATTGGTATGGCCGTTTCCCTAATCCAAAAGAAATCTTCTCCCCCGACCCTGAGATTTACCTTTAATATCACAAGTTTCACAGAAGGGTCATTCTCATACATTTGTAAATTCTTTTTTATTTGATAAATCTACGAACAGTGAAAGAACATATTATATTATCATTTTCTACAATGTATAGTGAGAGATACGAGAGAGAAAGGGATTTGTTTCACACATTGATGGATTTAGATTTTCAACTGCGTACACCTTGATCCCTTGTAGAGTAGATTAAACGACAATATCGGAAGTTAATTTATCTAAGATAACATGAAATTACCATTTCATAATTAAGGGTATTTAGCTTCTGGGTTCTGTTCAAAATCACTATCTTCACACCAGAACTTCCAGGGAAAAGTACCTATAAGGAGGAATATAATAGTGAAACAATCAGAAAAAAAATATAGATAGCTAGATATAATTTTTTTTTGGTACAGTAGGAATCATAAAGAAAGAAAAGACTACAAAGAAATCATAGCATCATGCCCTAAGGCTAACAAAGCACCATCTGGAGGCTTTGTCCAAGACATGTCCCACACAATATATGATGATTCCCAACGTGCAAACATATCAGCCATGCTATTAATATCACAAGATATAATTAATTTGATAGAAAGAGAGAGAGAGAGAGAGAGAGAGAGAGGCATTTAATTTGTCTAAAGAAAATGCTGTAAAGTATGAATTCATATAACACGAATTCTATATATCAAGTAACCACTCTTGAATTCCGTTAAATATCTTTTTATTTTTTAAAATTTAAAACCTATATCCACTCAACACACAACTTATGCTGTGTTTGGTTGGAGGTGGGAGGAGAGAAACAAGGGAGAAATTGTATGGACCTCATGTGGATCCCACACATTTTATATTCTATTTTAATTCAAATATTTTTCTCCTATTTTCATCTTCTCTATTTTTATTCTTTAAATCAAACACGGTACAAAAGTCAATTCGAGCATTTGAAGGGTAAAATAATTTGTGGATAGTAGCTCAAGAATGTCAATTCACCAGACAAACTGGGAAAAAGGTGTCCATCACGAAACTTCTTGAGACTAGTGGAATGCAGTTCACCCAACATTAAATAGCGGAATCCAGAATTAGTTTTTGCAACCCCAATTTGCTTTTATTTAGAATATTCTTTTATTTCTCTAGTGACTGGAAGCAAGGGAGAACTTGAGGAACCATCATCTTCCCATTCAAGATTGAAGAAATCCAAATTGATTCTTTAAGATTCATGGTCTTCTCTTCATCGTCTTCTTCTTTTGTTTTCTTGATTATTTTATCTCTATGAGCTTCTAATTCCTTCAGGGTTAGGATAGGGTGAATATTTGTTTAAACCTTTAGTAATTGATTTTCCTTTCTAAACTCCAAACCTTTTTATATGATTATAGTTAATGGATTTGTGCTTAACACTTCCTTTGACTGACTCTCTTTGCGATTGATTTATAATTTTGCTTTATCCACTTTTAGCCAGAGCATGTAAGAGACGTGCCAAAAACTACGTGGATGCTTTGTCCAAAAGGTAAGTGAGAGTGCAACATAGTTGCATGGTCTAAGGGTTCAAAAGAGACAAGTCTTACTGATTTTACCCGAGTCTGACTAATTCGACATTGATTCGATGACGTGATCATGGAGTGAACAATATGTCTGGTCCATATAGGTTGGAGGTAAAAGGTTCGATTCGTCAGTGTGTCATTAGGCTATATGTGATGTACTTTACCCAGTTATTGCCAAAGCAGGTAAGTGATGTGCCAAAAAGTAGATGGAGACTTTGCCCAAAAGGTAACTGAGAGTGCAACATAGTTACGTAGTCTAGTGGTTCAAACGAGACAAGTCTTACAGATTTTTCCAGAGTCTGACCAATTCAATAATAATTCAATGACGTGATCACCGAATGAACAATATGTCTGTTCCATACAGGTTTGAGGTCACAGGTTCGATTCCTTAGTATGTCTTTAGGCTATATGTGACGTGCTTTGCCCACTTGTAGCCAGAGCAGGTAAGTGACGTGCCTAAAAGTAAGTGGATGCTTTGTCCAAAAGCTAAGTGAGAGTGTAACATAGTTGTGGTCCAGTGGTTCAAAGGAGACAAGTCTTACCGATTTTAGCCGAGTTTGACCAATTCATCACTGATTCGATTATGTGATCACCGAGTGAACAATATGTCTGGTCCATTAAGGTTGGTGGTAATAGGTTCCATTCCTCAGTATGTCATTAGGCTATATGTGACGTGTTTTACGCAGTTGTACCCAGAGCAGGTAAGTGACGTGCAAAAAAATAAGTGGATTCTTTGTCAAAAAGGTAAGTGAGAGTGCAACATAGTTACATGGTCTAGTGGCTAAAACCAGACAAGTCTTACCAATTTTACCCGAGTCTGACTAATTCAACACTTATTCAATGACCTGATCACGAAGTGAACAATATGTCTGGTCCATATAGGTTGGAGGTAACAGGATTGATTACTCAGTATGTCATTAGGCTATATGTGACGTGCTTTACCCAGTTGTTGCCAGAGCACGTAAGTTATGTGCTAAAAAGTAAGTGGATGCTTTGTCCAAAAGGTAACTGAGAGTGCAACATAGTTACATGGTCTAGTGGTTCAAACGAGATAAGTGTTACCGATTTTTTCGGAGTCTGACCGATTCAACAATAATTCGATGACGTGATCACCGAGTGGACAATATGTTCAGTCCATACAGGTTTGAGGTCACAGGTTTGATTCCTCAATATGTCTTTAGGCTATATGTTACGTGTTTTTCCCACTTGTAGACAGAGCAAGTAAGTGTCGTGCCAAAAAGTAAGTGGATGCTTTGTCCAAAAGGTAAGTGAGAGTGCAACATAGTAGCACTGTGTAGTGGTTTAAACATGACAAGTCTTACCAATTTTAGCTGAGTCTGACCAATTCAACGCTATTTCGATGATGCGATCATCGAGTGAACAATATGACTGGTCCATTAAGGTTGGTGGTAACAGGTTCGATTCCTCAATATGTCATTAGGCTATATGTAACGAGTTTTACGCAGTTGTAGCCAGAGTAGGTAAGTCACGTGCAAAAAAATAAGTGGATGCTTTGTCCAAAAGGTAAGTGAGAGTGCAACATAGTTGCATGGTCTAGTTGTTCAAATGAGACAAGTCTTACCGATTTTACCTAAGTCTGACTATTTCAACACTGATTCAATGATGTGATCACGAAGTGAACAATATGTCAGGTTCACATAGGTTGGAGGTAACAGGTTCGATTCCTCAGTATGTTATTAGGCTATCTGTGACGTGCTTTACCCACTTGTAGCCAGAGTAGGTAAGTGATGTTTCAAAAAGTAACTGGATGCTTTGTCCGAAAGGTAAGTGAGAGTGCAACATAGTAGCATGGTCTAGTGGTTCAAACAAGACAATTCTTCCCGATTTTACCCGAGTCTGACCGATTCAACACTGATTTGATGTTGTGATCACCGAGTGAACAATATGTCTGGTCCATTAAGGTTGGAGGTAACAGGTTCGATTCCTCAATGTGTCATTAAGCTATATGTGACGTGCTTTACCCAGTTGTTGCCATACTAGGTAAGTGACGTGCCAAAAATTAAGTGGATGCTTTGTCCAAAAGGTAAGTGAGAGTGTAACATACTTGCATGGTCTAGTGGTTCAAACGAGACAAGTCTTACCGATTTTTCCCGAGTCTGGCCGATTCAACACTGATTCGATGATGTGATCACCGAGTGAACAATATGTCTTGTCCATTAAGGTTAGAGGTAACATGTTGGATTCCTCAGTATGTCATTAGGCTATATGTGACGTGTTTTACCCAGTTGCAGCCAGAGCAGGTAAGTGACGCGCCAAAAAATAAGTGGATGCTTTGTCCAAAAGGTAAGTGAGAGTGCAACATAGTTACGTGGTCTAGTGGTTCAAATGAGACAAGTCTTACCGATTTTACCAGAGTCTGACTGGTTCAACGCCGATTCGATCACGTGATCACCGAGAGAACAATATGTATGGTCCATACAGATTTGAGGTCATGGGTTCAATTCCTCAGTATGTCAGTAGGCTATATGTGACATGCTTTACCAACTTGTAGCCAAAGCAGGTAAGAGACGTGCCAAAAAGTACGTGGATGCTTTGTCCAAAAGGTAAGTGAGAGTGCAACATAGTTGCATGGTCTAAGGGTTCAAACGAGACAAGTCTTACCGATATTACCCGAGTCTGACTAATTCAACACTGATTCGATGACGTGATCACGTAGTGAACAATATGTTTGGTCCATATAGGTTGGAGGTAATATGTTCGATTCCTTAGTATGTCATTAGGCTATATGTGATGTGTTTTACCCAGTTGTAGCCAGGGCAGGTAAGTCACGTGCCAAAAAATAAGGGGATGCTTTGTCCAAAAGGTAAGTGAGAGTGCAACATAGTTGCATGGTCTAGTGGTTCAAACGGGATAGGTGTTACAGATTTTTCCAGAGTCTGACCGATTCAATAATAATTCAATGATGTGATCACCGAGTGAACAATATGTTTGGTCAATACAGGTTTGAGGTCACAAGTTCGATTCCTTAGTATGTCTTTAAAAGGTAAGTGAGAGTGCAACATAGTAGCACAGTCTAGTGGTTTAAACGGGATAAGTCTTACTGATTTTAGCTGAGTTTGACCAATTCAACACTGATTCGATGATGTGATCACCGAGTGAACAATATGTCTGGTCTATTAAGGTTGGTGGTAATAGGTTTGATTCCTCAGTATGTCATTAGGCTATATGTGACGTGTTTTACACAGTTGTAGCCAAAGCAGGTAAGTGACATGCAAAAAAATAAGTGGATGCTTTGTCCAAAAGGTAAGCGAGAGTGCAACATAGTTGCATGGTCTAGTGGTTCAAACCAGACAAGTCTTACCGATTTTACCCGAGTCTGACTGGTTCAACGCCGATTCAATCACGTGATCACCGAGTGAACAATATGTCTGGTCCATACAGATTTGAGGTCACAGGTTCGATTCATCAGTATGTCATTAGGCTATATGTGATGTGTTTTACCCACTTGTAGCTAAAGCAGGTAAGTGACATGCCAAAAAGTAAGTTGATGCTTTGTCCAAAAGGTAAGTGAGAGTGCAACATAGTTGCATGGTCTAGGGGTTCAAACGAGACAAGTCTTACCGATTTTACTTGAGTCTGACTAATTCAACACTGATTCGATGACGTGATCACGGAGTGAACAATATGTCTAGTCCACATAGGTTGGAGGTAACGTGTTCGATTCCTCAATGTGTCATTAGGCTATATGTGACGTGCTTTACCCACTTGTAGCCAGAGCAGGTAAGTGATGTGCCAAAAAGTAAGTGGATGCTTTGTCCAAAAGGTAAGTGCGAGTGCAACATAGTAGCTTGGTCTAGTGGTTCAAACAAGAAGAGTCTTACCAATTTCACCCGAGTTTGGCCGATTCAACACTGATTCGATGACGTGATCACTGAGTGAACAATATGTCTGGTCCATACAGGTTGGAGGTAACAGGTTCGATTCATCAGTATTTCATTAGGCTATATGTGACGTACTTTACCCAGTTGTTGCCAGAGCAGGTAAGTGATGTGCCAAAGAGTAAGTGGATGCTTTGTCCAAAAGGTAAGTGTGAGTGCAACATAGTTGCATGGTCTAGTGGTTCAAACGAGACAAGTCTTACCAATTTTTCCCGAGACTGACCAGTTCAACACCGATTCGATGATGTGATCGCCAGGTGAACAATATGTCTGGTCCATTAACTCAACCAAACTAGCTCTACGACCAATTTCTGGTCAGACAAGTTGGTCTCAGCCGATTTTAATAACACTACACCTTAGTTGAATTTAAAAATGACACAAATAGATCTAGAACAGTGGTGCAAAACGTAGACACCCAGAAAAGCAAAAGTCATGGATCAAAATATCAAAAACAAGAACTCACAATTTTAGATTTAACAAGTTACACATTCAGAATAAGATTAAAATAAAAAGCTAGATAAAAGCCAATAAGGAACTTACAAATCAAAGCTCAAAAAGTGACGCACAAATATATCAAGGACTTGACAAAATAGTATGCATAGATTAGGAGAACTAAGAGGAGTCCACCAAGACCACACTTGGTGGTGACTCCGAGAATGTAAAAATTCTTGAAATACCACACTCTCCTCTCCGGATACATTTTTAAGTACATGGAGTTCCTAGGTGTCAACAAAAATTTATTAAGATGATTAATGAAAATTTTGGAGTGAGATTTGAGAGAGGTGTGAAGGAAAAAAAATCTAAAAAAACTATTTATGAATATAATATTACCTATGTTCTTATATATAAGAAATAAATACCTAATTTATCAAGTCCAATAAAAATAGTTAAATTAGTTTATTTTAATTAATATTGTCATGAATTTAAATTTTATTCCAAAAATACTCATAAAACTAATTGGTTCGAGTAGTGGTTAGATACATGACACTACTCATAATTCAAGGAATAACTTTTTCAACCAATGAGTATAATTATATTGTTAATAACTCAATAAATGCATCCACTTTCATAGAAAATGAGTGATATCTCATTAATAGACTTCATAATAAATTAGGGGTATAAAAGAAAATTAGCAATTAGTACATTTGAAAATGGTCATATGTTTCTTATAATTAGGAAAAAAAATACTACCATTTGTTTCTTATACATAGGAAGAGAGATAGTATTTGGATTTGAATGGGAGGGAGGCAAGAGATGCCGTTATTTAAGTAAATGTAATAAAAAATAGAAAAGAAAGGTATATTTAATAATAAAGGGAGGTATGTTTAACAATGCTCCTTACTAAAGAATTGTATTTGCGTTCTCTCGACTCTTATTTATTGTTTTATTTTTGAAGACAATTGTTATTTACACCTTATTTTAGGCTAAATGCACCTCTCTTTTTTATTTTTTCCTCTAAAAATACTCTATTTCCAGAAAGTATCTGTAAGTATTATGATTCCAAAAACTACTTTCTAGAAAACAATTTAAAACATACTCCATTTCATTATAGGTCTTCCATGTAGTGGTTAAGTTCCCCACCCCTTTGAGTAGGCATAGCAACAAGGCGAGTCGGGGATGAGTTTGGCTCTCCTCATCCTCGCAAAAGGTGGGCCATGTTCAGGTTCATGTTTAAAAGAGATGGGTTTTGAAATTTTAATACCCAACTCCATTCCTATTAGACTTTATCGGATCCAAGAAAACCCATGAAAAACCCTCCACACAATTTTTATAATTTTAATTTATCTATATTTTTAATAAATTATATATTCAATTATATTTGCACACAAGCACACCCACACACACATAAATATTTTAATTTTAAGCTTTAATTTATTTTTATAATTTTTACATACACACATAGATATTTTATTTTCATAATTTTTAATAATATAAATTTATTAGTTTAATAATTCAAAGTTCAATAATAATTAAATATTTTATATCTTGATGAAACATAACAATTTCCATTGTATATTTACACGAAATGTATAAATATGTATGTGTTGTGACAAAAAATTTTAAAAGAAAATGTAACGAGGCAAGGACGGGTATAGGTATGGGGTGGGTACTTATATACCCATCCCTGTCATCCCCATTTAAAAAAATGGGGTAATACCACTTGAACCCGGCCGAAGTGGTTATTCCTGGTCAAAGTCAAGGTGGGTTCAGGTGGTTACCACAAGTTCAAGGTTCTTTGTTATGCTTAACATTAAGCCACAATTCAAGACACTGAACCCCAAGTGACCCAGATTCAATCGACAATGGAACCATACCCACTTGCACAACAAAACCAGTCCAAAATAGTCATACTTTCCACCACAACATTCAAAACCCATTTTTGAGAACATGTCACAGCCACAACCCCAACAAATAGAAAAAAAAAAAACCACCCCATTAAACTCAAACCAACAACAAAAGAAACCTCAATCTCACTGCCTTCGTTGTCGATAGTTTCAAGAATATCACCAACCAATGTTTCACTTTCCCTACAGTTCCAATTTGGTGCTTCGACACTCGAAGCCATTTAGTGCAACAAAGAAATCCAAGGCATCATGGGTTCAACGCTAGCAGCCGCCAATCCCTTCATTGCACTACTTGAGCTCCCGCTGATGCAGGTCTTCGAGCTACTGCTAATCGCCATGCCACAATATGAAACCTTATATGTTGACCTCCTTTACTTCCACCAACGCTGCCAACTTAACCTTCCCTTCCAACGTCATGTTGATCAAACATGATGCTAGGCTCTCCGTCTTCATGTGGAGAGAACACACTGGAGGTGAATCGCGAGCTACTAGAGAATGATTCAAGCTTGAGCTCGACTCAAGGTGATGGTTTTGTCTCCGATCTTATGGTGGTACACCTCACAATTCAATCGTAACTAGAGTTAGGGTTTTAATTTTTCGATAATTTGGGGATAATCAATGCTATGAAACATAGGTTACTTTCTAGAATAAGGATATTTTTAGAAAAATAAAAGAAATAAAAAGAAAAAAAGAGGTCTAAATAGCAATCATTTTTTTTAATTGAGTCATGCCTATCACATTTTTAGTGTCTCCCATATAAGTCCAAAATATTTTGTTTAATTCCAAATTGAGCCATCTAAGCCCACATAACGTTTTTCCCTACTCTCCAATTTGGCCATCTAAGCCTAAAACATTTATTCATTTTCTTTCTTCCATTGGGCCAACAAGCCTAGTACTGTCATCTTATTTCATTTAGGCAATTGTTAAACATACCCCTTTATTAAATATGCCACTCCTTCATCTCTTTTCCCCTCCCTTCCATCTGCCTCAATGTCATAGCGACATCTCTGGCGTCCTCTCCATCTTAATAAAATATTCAACTCTCAAAAGTTCCTAAACTAATCCTTATCACAGACTGACAATCACTTTAAATGATAAAAAGATTCCAAGTTAACCAATTATAGAATGTAAATCAAAAGTTTAAGTGTACAAAATATTGTTGAGGAAAATAAACTCAAATGAGATTAGTTTGTCGTTTAAAAGAATTTAAATTTTAAAATGTGCAAGAACGAAAAACCAACATTTATTTTAATTCTTTCCACGTATATATATATAAAATAAAGTTTTGATAATTAAGAGACTTAACCAAAAGAAAAACAACCTGTGTGTCTGCAAACGTATAATTCTTCTCTTAACTTTCAAAAACAATTGCAGTCTGTTGACACAAGCTTCCAGATTTGACTCCAGCATAAATTATTACCCCGAATCTGCATATGATTGTTGGAGATGAGATTGGCTTTTGTGCGAATGATGGTTGTGGTGATGTTGTCTCAGTGGAACTAATGTCTATATCACATGGCCTTCAGCTTTCTTTGGGAGAAAGGTTAAATTGATCCATCACTTTTTTTCACGTATTGGCAGGGATGATAATGGTGCGGGTCATTGGCTGGCGCAACATGGAGTTAGACAGCCTCAACCTTGGGTTCTTTGGCATACCCCTTCTTCCATGCTAGCATGCTAATCTTTCTCTAGTATTTTTCCATTGAGTCAAAACAATCAAGCAAAGGGTTGGAAAACTTTTGAAAAGGAAAAGAAGAATTG
Organism: Pueraria montana var. lobata; assembly: GCA_026413185.1. Classification (NCBI taxonomy): domain Eukaryota; kingdom Viridiplantae; phylum Streptophyta; class Magnoliopsida; order Fabales; family Fabaceae; genus Pueraria; species Pueraria montana. The sequence continues at coordinate 71,361,470 of CM048648.1, forward strand.
AAGGAAATCAGGAAAAATCATATCAGATTGGAAGATCAATTTGGCAAATTGAGAGGAAAACTATAATTTTAATGCTTGATTAAAAATTACACGAGTTATATAGATAGATATAGCTTGGAGAAATCCTAATCACCTTGATTACCAAATAATTATCAGGATAAGAGAAAATAATTAAATAAGAATAAAATCAAATCTGATATGAATAATTTGATCTAAACCTGCACGGCTAAATTACATTTTTAGTCCCACTTTAATTTCTAATCCGTAATTTTTGATCCAAAATTTTCATCCCCTTATTTTTTTTCCGTAATTTTAGTCTTTTTATTTTAGAAAATCCATAGTTTTTGTCCAATCCTCAACTTTACATATATTTTATTTCTTTTACAGCAAATTACAGTAACATCCCCTGAGGTTTCATTTAATTACACAAGCACCCTCTACTTTTTTAACCATTACTTTCGCCTCCCTTGTAGGGAGTATTAATGTAAGGTTTGAGGGGTGTCAGTATAATGTTTCAAACATATAAGGGGGGTGTTAGTGTAATATTTTCAAACTTAAAGGGGGGTTAGTGTAGGAAAATAAAAAAGAGTAGAGTTATGTGTAATTTGATAAAAACTCAGGGGGTGTTGCTAGAATTTGCTCTTTCTTTTATTTTGGTCCAATTGAACCCTAAACCTAGCATATTAACTTAATGTACCATAAAAAATAATTTAATTAATTAAGATATAAAAAATAAAAGAAATAAACATATGAAATAAACAAGAATCTAAAAATGGGAAAAATAGGAACTAATTTTATATTTGTGATTAATTTTGAGGAATAAAAATAAATGAGAGACTAAAAATGGACAAAAACTTTTAGAGGAACTAAAAATACTAACAAAAAATTAATGAAGGACTATAAGTTGTCAAAAAATTTCAGAGAGACTAAAACTTAGAATCTAAAAAAGTTAAAGAAGTAAAAACTTAATTAACCCTAAAAGTTTTCTCCGTTAACAAAAGAACATTTTACATATTTTTGTTCAAAGAATTGTGTGGGTTCAACTGACTGCTACTACACTTTTCCTCTTAAATCTAATCAAATATAAAAGTGGCCTTAATCTACTTATTTTATCATTTGTTTTATTGATAATAAGTTGGGCATAATCCATTAATTTCTATATGAAACGTGATTACTATATAGTTTTTGCACAGTTTTTAGGAGAAATAAAAAGGTATGAAACCAACACCTTTTTATTTCTTTCTTCGTTATTTTAACTCTACCAAACACACTTTTTTTTTCTATTTTTCATCTATTTCCACGTTCTCTTCTCAATTTTCCTTTTACTTCACTCTTACCAAACGAACCATATGAGTAATTAAACTATTAGTTTTTGCTTGGCTTTAGCATTTCTAGCATTTACCTAACTTTTGTTTTATATATTCATTTGACTTAGAGAAATGATAGTCCTCTAATTTACTCATCAAAATAAGGTAGTCACTTCACGCTATGTTTAGAAGAAAGACTTTGGAGGGAAAAGTTATTTTTTTAGTATGTTTCCTTATTTTCTTATTTGAGAATTTTTAAAAATGAGATAATTAAGCTAAAGAGAAATTATCATGTAATATTACATAAATTCAAGAAATAGATCAATAATAAATAATTAATAAGAGATTTAAGCTTTTAGCTTGTAGGCATCTTATTAACTAGTAAAGCTTCGATATAATCTTTCATCATACCTCCTGCATTTGTATAATTATCTTCATCTTTGTAAAGTACATTCATCATGCGTGCAAGGTTGACAACGCACAAAAGAAAAGTTAATGGTACTTGATTAGGATTAAGGCATGCCTCATTAATGTCCTTCCAAGTGTAGCACCCTCTATTTTATACACATATGTTATTTTTTATTGTTTGATATTTATCCTGTGATGAAAATCTAGATATTAATTTGGAATTTCTGAGAGATTTTATTTAAATTAGAATTACAAATAATGTCTAGATTTATAACAAATTCCGAAGTAAATTCGGAAATACAAAATATTAATTATTTTGCACAAAGGAAATAAAATAAAGAGTAAAAATAAATAATTTAACTATATAAAAAATTATTATATTTTAAACATGCAAATATGTTTAGAATATAATTTTATATTTTTAAGAATTTTTAGAGAATTTTTCAGATTCTCTATATGTTTATTTAAGTGCTCATAGGTAACTTACAGAGCACAAATACGAACTCTAAAAATTATAGAAAAATTACAGGAACACTATTAAATAATAGAAGTGATCAAAAATGTTATTTACAAAACTGAAAACTTTTGAGCTATTATTCAAATTCTAGTACCTAAACTACTATATTTAGTAATAATAAGTAAACAACTTCAATTTTACTTCCTATTCCTATTTATTCTTGTCAGTTAGTAACCGGAGACTCATTGCGGTTTCTCAATTAGCTACTTAGAGATAAGTTAAGATAGATTGTGATAAATTCAAAACTTTCTCATGAACTTTAATTAGAATTACAAATTTTTGTGACCACTCATTTAACTTCAGCTTGTGCCTTTAAACTAAGTAACCGTTCTCTTTCTTCCTCTCCAAGACATTCTTATCTTTTCCCACATTCCACTCTTCTCTCGTTCTATAAACACTCTCAACTCCTGTTTTCAAGCAAGGAAATTCTCAAAATTGGTTGCTTTCATCATCATTGAAGGTTGCTCGGAGGAGAAAAAGGCTTGAAGGGGACAACACTCTTTCACTTCTTTTTTTTCATCGTCCAGTCTGTTTCTGGTAAGGGGGAGGGGGCTTGATTCTTATTTGTTAATTTGATATCCAAGTGGGTTAAGAGTAGAGAGAAACCCCTTTATCTCTCTTTAATTTTATGTTATAGCTTGTGTTTAAGTGCCTATTCAATTGATTTGAGTGTTAGAAATTTGTTCTTTTTCTAATTGGTTTTAATTAAATTTATCCCCCGTGGTGCGGCTGCTTTTTCTTTAGTGTTGGATTGAAATTTCTTGAGTTAGTTCTCTATCCCTCCTTCCATTTGATTGTTACTGTAAAAAGAATTAAAAGAAATATATATACATATTGGTTCTGTTGTGTAACGTGAGTTGAGAGGGAGATTGAATGCAATTTTAAAAGTTTAAAAGCTTGGTGCTACACTCTAAAACGTGAAGTACAGAGTGTGTGTGTGTGTGAGAGAGAGAGAGGGAGTTGAAGAGTATCTAGGGTAGTTTTGGGAGGCTTTGCTTTGTTAGATTAAAAAATAAAAATAAAAATAAAATAATTCTGAATACATTAGATTTAGTAAAAAGAAAACCATGTGCCTGCAGTTTCTATTATCTCTGGGTGGTCCAAGTTTTTAATATGTCTCAGGTTATTAGTCTTACAAACGTTTTAAGAGACTGACGTCTTGTTACTAAAGTAATATCCTAATGGGACTTTAACAAATTTTGTGAAAGAAATTTGTGTTATGAGGTAAAGTGGCATGGTACATGATGCCAATTCTATTTATATACCTTCTGTTATATAGGAATATGAGAATCATGATAAATGAATTTAAGTTAAGTATATAGACTAAAAAAAAATGTTAAAAGTAGTAAATTATTTATGTAAGTTACGTATATTAGCAAACTTAGACTGGAACCATATGAACACAACTTAGCAATTAGCCAAGAGTAATACATATGTATTAATATAAAAAAAAATGGTGAAACTTTGATATCATGAATGGGTTCGGCTATATGGAGTCATAAACAAAAAGAAAAAGGATTGAGTTTGATATGGTATTAAATGTAATTAGTGAGTGATGGATGGTTATAGGGAAATGAATTTGTAAAGAAAATAATAACCTTGCTTGAATCTCCTATTTGAATATAAGATTATTTTACTAAAATTGAATATTAAATAAGAATGGAAATTAGTTCTTAATTATAATTCAAATTATTATTATTATTAATTATAATTTTAATTATGTTAATAAAATAAAATAAGTGAAAATGAGAATAAAGTGAGCTTTCTCATCAAATTTAAAAGAGAATAAGACTAGAATGATTTAGTTAGGGCGAAGCTTTGTCATAAAATCAAATAAAATTGAGAATAAAATAATGAATTATAATTTCTTAAGAGTCAATGATGGCGAGGAAGGATGAAAGAACACATGAGAGTTATGTGTAATTTGATTTAAATATCTTTATTCTTGTAGTGGATTGATTTCACTTGATGCGTATTTTATAATGATTTGTTTTGTATATTTAGAATTTATATTTGATAAATATATTGAATTATTGCCTTTGGCAAAGAGAATTGATTGATAGATGGTAAGCTTGAAAGCTACCTATATTTGACCAAAAAGCTATGACAAGAAAATTTAGAATATTTGATATTATGGATGATTTTGATGATTATATTCTATTGTAAATTGATTACCAGGTTTCTGTTATGATCTGTTTCCATACCTTTTAAAAAGGGGTATGAGGGAAAGTACCAAAAAATAGAGGAAACTCTATCGAATTTTCTAGAGATATTAGGAAACCTTAGATTAAATAAATTCTCCTGGTTTAGGTATATGCATCATGTGCATTATATAAATATATATTTATATTTAAATATATATATATATATATATATATATATATATATATAATTATAAGGTTATTAGTATGATTAGTATGGGGATTGATTATTAGTATTGGTTGAGCATCTGCCTTTTGAGTGGTTATTAAGTATAAGGCACTTAGTTATATACAAAAGGAATGTATTATATTATAGAATGATTGGCTCCCAATTATCTTCCCAAATATATGACATTAGTATTGATTATTAGTATAGGTTGAGCATCTTCCTTTTGAGCGGCTATTAAGCATAAGGCACTTAGTATATACAAAAGGAAGGTATTATGGTATGGAATTCTTGGCTCCCAATTATCTACTCAAATATATGAAATTAGTGATATGAGATTAGTAATGGGCCCTATATGCATGAGTTCATTAACTTAGAGAAAACCCTAGATTCCCCATTGCATAGCATAATTCACATGATCACTAATAGTGATTATTTTGTTTGTTTGAGACTTTGACACTGTACTTTGTGATTTTAAATGATAAGAATCATAAATGCCTCACTCCTTCTTTCTTTCTTTTCTTTGTATGGTATGATATTATACACAAACAGCAAATGATGGCTCTACTTGAGGATGACGACCACAAAGTTGGAAATGAGGTTGTAGGCGAGGCCATAGAAAGTGATATGTCTGAGAGATCATGGTAGACTGGTTGATTAATGGGTAGATTTTAGTAGGTAGACTGACTACTCTGATTAGTACCTCTTTCCCTTTTTGACTGTATTATATATATATATATGGGAATGGTAGAATCAAATCTTTTGTTTTGTATATATATCAATCGGCTATTGAACATTCCTTTTGAAATATTTTAAGGTGGTAAGGATGTACATATACATATACTCAATGACTTGATGCAGAAGTACTTTTCTCTAGTGTAAGATAATGCCACACACAGGAGTGTTGGCTTTGAAATAATAGTTCTATTTATATCATTCTTCTTTTAATTTTATAAAAAAAAATTACTCATATATGAATACAAGTCACAGTCCATTGTTATATATATTAGGAAATTCTTTTAAAAAATATCGCTAGCATACATTCTTTTAATTTGGACATGTCATATATGAATACGAGTCACAGTCCATTGTTATATATATTAGGCTTAAATATGTTTTTAATCCCTCAAATTTAGGTCATTTTTTTAGTCCTCTAAATTTGAAGTTGTTTTTTTTAGTCCTGGGATCCTCATAATGCTCTTCTTAGTTCTTATCCACAGTGTGAGCCAAACGAGGAATAAGAGATTCATAATTTGTAATGGCTTATGACTGTCAGAAATTGATTTTTATTTTAAATTTTAAAGTACGATTTTCGACGGTTTAAAACTGCTAGAAAAGTCAATAAAAAAATTAAAGCAGTTTTTAAAGTGGTTAATGGGTTTTTAATTTTTGTATTGACGTGATTTTGGCGGTTTTTAACTGCCAAAAATTGTACTTTAAAATTATAAAATAGAAAAACAAATTTTGGCTGTCAAAAGTCGCTACAAATTGTGAATTTATTATTCTTCGTTTGACTCACACTGTGGAAAATGACTAAAAAGAGCATTTTATGGATTCCAGGGATTAAAAAAAAGCAACTTTAAATTTGGAGGACAAAAAAAACAGACCCAAATTTAAAGGACTAAAAACATTTTTAAGTCTATATATTATTTATGCAGCGACCATCTTTTGTGTGCGTGAAGTACCTATATAAACAGTTTTCATTCATGCTTGACTTGATATAGCATATAAAATCTCATTTAATTATAAAATTACTTACTATTTTCTTTTTTGTAAAGGCTTTTATGGAATACGAACGAAACTCTCCCTCTGAATAAATTGCTCTATTTTAATACATATTGTACTTTTAAATAATATATAAATGTTAGTTAATGTGAAATTATGAACTATTCTTACGAATATATATTTTAAATTTGATCATATGCATATATCTTGATGAAATTCAGCAGTTAGCTTCATAAAATTATTACACTATTAAAATTATCCCTAAATAAATGCTAAATAAGATTAGATTAAACATAGGGGGAATATGCACGTACCGTGGAAGTAGGAACATAGGAAAGGGAATAATCCCCCCAAATGGTTGGATGGAAATCTGCAATGCGTCGAGTGAAGTTTGAGGGAGGTTTTGCATCGTGGGCGATAACCGGAACTGATGAGCCTACATTAGACATTGTTTGGTTTGGGGATAAAAAGGAGGTTGGTTTAGTTGGTGGAGTTGTAGCTTAGCTTCGAATTGTTCAAGGACCCAACTTAGTTAATTTATAGGAAATGAAAGAGAAGATATAACAGTCACTGAGCATAGGCTAGCTAGCCTTAACATTTATGTTGTACTAAAGTGAATTTTAAAATATAATTAAGATCTTTGAATTAAATTAATAAAATCATTTTTTAAAATGATTGTGATTTTTTTAAAAAACTTATCTTTTAATTTTTTAAATGATTTTTAAAAAATTTAAATGACAGTAAAATTAATTTATTTATGTTTTTGAAACATTATTGATCTATAAGATAAGATTTTATTAATTTCTGTTCTGGAAATCTTCCTATGGATACCCCATGGTGTTCTTTCCTTATCAAATGTAAGATGTTGGAAAAATTATTATGTGATCTAGGATTGTCACCATCCACAGTTTCAATAATATTTATATAACACATTTAGATTTTACAATCTAAGACAAAGAAGTAATAATACTTGATTATGTGTTATATGAAGATTAACAAGAATCATGATCGTCTAAGACCAACTAATAATGTTTTGAGTAGTACTGGAGTTGGATACCTTAAGCAAGATTTCAGGTTCGAGTCTTGTGGATGGAGAAAATGTGGTTGGGAGGGAGACCTCACCAAATGTGGCCAGCCAGGTTCTCCAATGGTAATTAGTCATCGGTAAAATTAGTTAATACTTCGTACCAATAACATTGTAACAAAATAAAATAAAACAAAAACTAAATTATAGTTATTCAAATTCTTATAGATCACTTCAATTATATTGTATTTTCCAAAATTCTTACAGACCACTTCAATTTTCTTTTGATAAGGGATACTTTTCGCTTTTCATTAATTTGAATCATAAGATTTTATTTTTCTCACTTTAGGGAACGGGGATAAATCTCCTTCAAATTACAAGTCATTAATCGTTTCCATAATTATTCTCATATCATCGTTAATGCAAATGGATAGTGATTTTTTTTTTATATACAATGGTGATAATGAGTATCGAATTTAAGTATTTATGCATCTACTCTAATTAACTACCATCACCCTAGTGATTCTGGATAAACTTGTGATCTACATAATGCAGTGCATCATAAAAAAATAATGCAGTACAACATGTCAATTTGATGTGAAATTCAATATTGTTGGTGACTATGAAGTATGAACTTACACCTCAACTTTTACTCTTGGCCACATGTTTTGAAAAATCATTTAGAATATTTTGTACAAGCTTGTTTCATTTCCGTTGTGTTTTGTTTAGTTTTTGCAGGACTAGATACTTTTACTCTTGGTCACATGCATGTTTTGAAAAATCATTCAGCATATGTTGTACAAGTGTGTTTCGTTTCTATTTGTTTTGTTTTGCTTTTGCAGGATCCGGTGGTACATATTCATTCGAATATTATAGCATATTATTTTAAAATAATTTTTTTCCCTAAAAACCACATGTATTTTGTACAAGAGGTAATTTTGCTTAAGTTGAGTATGACTATTATGGATAGTGAAACTCTTTAATTATGCTTGAATTAGGTAGAATTACTACAGATAAAAAAAAAAACTCTCTAAGTATTTAATATAATTGCATATCTAGGACTCGAATTTTAGACCAATATTTTTTTGAAATCTTGATGTTTATCAACTTCATCAAAAATATATATATATATATATATATATATATATATATATATATATATATATATATATATATATATATATATATATATATATATATATATATATATATATATATATAGACACACACACACACACACATACATATAGATTATAGAGAATTATTTTATTTTATTTTTCTCTCATATATTTCTGCTTATCTAACTGGCATATTTCTGTCTTATTGCTATATATTTTCACCCTTTTATTTCTTTCTATTTCATCACATGTTCAATAAGAAGGTAAAAATGCACAACTACATTGGGGGCAGGGGGTGATAGGGTTTTTAGAACTCAGATCAGAACAGCAATTCACCTACTTTGCAAGCTTAATGGCGTTAGCCATTCCATTCGTCAACCCTAGCAAATAATATACTATTATTTAAGAGAAAATAGCACCGCCTCTTTCAAGAATATTTGTTGCAGCAGTAGCAATGTTTTGTCGAGGCATAATTTCGAAGGTGGCAGTGCTTCATCAGAACAGCTTGTGCAGCCATCACTGACGGGTTATGGCCTTTTGTTGCGTTTGTGGCTCTTTCCTTAGATGAGTTTGTAATTACTTGTTTATAGTTTTAGAGTCTATTCAAGGAGACCTGAATCAAGTGATTCCTAATTAATCATCACATAACATGTTATTAAGTGTTATTAATTTTCTTTAAAAAAAATTTAATACATGTTATTAAGAGATTTAAGACCATCAGAACACTTGGTGGTTTTGGACTAATTGTAAGTCCACCACAATTTTGGGCAGATAATACTTTCTTTAGACCAAAACTATTGATATTTAAAGTTAATGCACATAATTTAAGAAATATTTAATACTACACACAAATTACATATTTAATCTAAAATACCCTCAATTAATATATATGATGAAAGTAGTTGTGGAATAGATCATAATTATCTAGGCTATATTAAATAGGAGTATATGTGGAAAAAAAATAATAAGAGATAAATAGAAAAGAAAAGAAAAAATGAAATATGTGACGAGAAAAGAAGAAAAATGTTGAATGATTGCTGTAAAAAAAAAATGTTGAATGATTAAGGACCAACAAGTGTTCATAATTCTCATCATATCATTCTTCAGGTATCATGTAGTCAAAATTTTCAATTTATAAAAAAGAATTAATAAAATTTGGATACATGTCATATGATAACTACCCGAGACTATAAACATGTAGTTAAAGACTATACAATAATTTCCTGTATATATAAAACAAAGAAGAAAATTAATTAACAACTTAAGGAAATTACATGAAGACCACTTGAAGTCCCAGTGGACACTCCCTAATTTAATTATTAGGGCATGTCCTCTTTTTAGACGTGTTTTTTTTTTCCCCCAATTAAGTTGTGGGTTTCTAGTTTTTTTGTTAATGCAATTGTACCTATGATTTCAAATATGGCAAAGAATGATTAAAAAGGGACAGAAAAGAAAATCATATTTTCTAGCCACAAAAATCACTTCTAAACTGAGCCAATCATTATGCCCATATCGTCCTCCAATTCCCGCAACCCTAACCACTTTACTATCTATACTTTTTTTTTTTTTTCCTTTCCACATGAAACTTTTATCCTCTTTTAAAATTAATTATATTCGAGACACTTTTGGCTGTTAAACATACTCTTGTTCCAGCGAAGATTCCAACCCTACCACACTACTATCACGCCGTTCTCCAAGAAATTGCATTTGGGATATTATTAAAAATTAAGAGAACATTAGACTTTAGACAAAAGTTTTGTAAGAGGAAAACAAAGGAATGTATTGGATGTGATTCCCCCACCAAATGCTGGTCTTGTAGATGATAGGAGGTTTGGTAACGATTTGTTTGATTGGAAGGTGGGAAGTGAGAGAAAGAAGAGATCCTTAAGGAGAAGAGTATATCCCTCTTATTAGGTTGTTGGGTGTAGCTCAGATGCTAAATTCTTCTTCTCTAGAGTGGGGGATTTATATATTATACGTTTCACTAGAAATAATGAGAAAAATAAAGTAAAAAAAAGAGATAAGATAGAAACAAAAAATTAAATATGTTTGTTTGAGAAGAAAATAACAAAGGAAAAAAGTATTTTTGTGAGAGCTGCAAGAAAAAAAAATCCTAAATCAGCATGAAAAGGAGGGGTGGGGGGAGTTGGGAGAGAAGATTTTTATAAGATGAAAATTAAAATTAGAAGAGTTTTATTATGTTAAGAAGAAATAATGGATCAATAAAAATGTTAATTTTGAGTTAAATTTAATTTTAAGTTTTTTTAAAAATAAATTTAATTTTAAGTTAATATATTGTTTTTCATATAAGTTATTTATTTCATTCCACCTTCTCTTTCACTCATCTAAAGTCTAAACAAATGAAGGAATAGTTTTTCACTTTTTTAATTCTTGTTTCTATTCATTTAAACAATTTTTTTTTTTACTTTACTTTTTTTAATTTTTATCTTTCTCTTAATTATTTTCTCTCCACTTCACTTTTTATCTAAAAAGAGCATTAGGGCCATGAGAGATGTGGGCATTTTTTAATTATTTTAATGTTTAATAATTATTATATAAACTAAGACTATGAGAAAATTAAAAAGTATTAAAAATATTATATTTAAAAGTTTAAAGTTTTACTAAATAATAATAATTTTTTTATCACAATAATAAATATTATATGTAATTTATTTGTGTTTCCACCCTCTTTTCACTTATCTAAATAAATATAGAGAATTTTTCTTATTTTTCTCTCTTATTTCTGCCTATCTTACTAACACATTTTATCTGCCTTACTTGCCATCTATTTTACACCCTTTTATTTCTTTCTATTTCATCACATATTCAATAAGAAGGTAAAAAAAATGCACAACTACATTGGGGGGAGGGAGTGATAGGGTTTTCAGAACTCAGATCAGAACAGCATTTCACCTACTTGGTAAGCTTAACGGCGATAGCCATTCCATTCATCAACCGTAGCAAATAATATATTATTTTATAGTAAATAGCACCGCCTCTTTGAAGAATATTTGTTGCCGCACTAGCAATGTTTTCTCGAGGAAGAATTTTGAAGGTGGCAAAATAAGGTGCTGTATGGTCAGGGACAAGCAAGTGTTCATATCAATCTCCACGTATTATATATTTAAGTTTTTCATTTATGACAATTATACTTAATAAAATTTGGATACATGCATGTCACATGCCGAGAGTATAAACATGTTGTCATTAAAGAGCATGCAATAATTTTTTTAGTTTAAATATATTTTTAGTCCCTCAAATTTGGAGCAAATTTGATTTTGGTCCTCTAAATTTAAAATTGATCTTTTTAGTCCCTGTAATTTGAAAAAAGTTTGTTTTAGACTCTTTACCCTGAATATCGTTAAAGAAATTGCTTACATGGTTAACAAATTACAAGTCATTTACATGATAATTTACTTTGATTTTGTATTTTTATCGTCAAACATCCTACCACATGTTTGTTTCCCTTTCAAAATATTCATTATGACAGCTTTTTGGCATAAAATAGACTTTTTTTTTTAAAAAAATTATAGGAACTAAAAAGATCAATTTTAAATTTGAAGGACCAAAAACAAATTTATTTCAAATTTGAAGGACTAAAAATATATTTAAGTTTTTTTTAAAGAGAAAATAAAAAGTGAAAATTAGTATATGTTTCTACAAGACATTGCATTTGGGAAATTATTAAAAAGGCTTAAATATGTTTTACATCCCTGATAAATTAGCAAATTTTATTTTGGATTCCTAATAAATTTTTCTTTGCATTGAGTTCCTAATAAAACAAAAATTTGATTTTGGTCCTTATTATTTTGTTTTAGTCCTTCTAATATTTTTATTTTTTCGTTTTTGTCCCTAAAATATGTATATCATTTGTTATGAGTCCCTATCAAATATTTTTCAAATGACTAATACAAAATGAACAAAACATTATAAGGACTCAAATGAAAAAAATAGATATATTAGAAGGACTAAAATAAAATAACATGGACAAAAATAAATTTTTTGTTTTATTAAAGACTCAACATAGAGAAATTCACGAATTTATTATGTACTTAAAATATATTTAAGCCTATTAAAAATTAAGTGAACATTAGACTTTAGACAAAAGTTTTGCAAGAGGAAAACAATGGAATCTTTTGGATGTGATTCCCCCCACACCCCTCCACGTAACTCGATATAGATCAAGAAAGCAAAGATAAGAATTGTAGAACGAAAACATCTATTGACTGCTGCAGATGCAGAGGACAGGGACAGAAAATATGTTTTACGGGAGAGTGAGAACAATATAAAAAAAACAAACGGCGTCAAATTTTGTTGCAAATGATAATGATGTGTTAGCCATCACTAGTCACTACATTTCTCCAATCACCCAATTATTCCATATATTTTAGTAACTTCCTTATACTTATTTTTTGAATAAGTGGATCCATATATTATTAATGTCATATACGAATAGATAAAGCAAATTAAAGTATTAATACTTCATAAATAATAAAGTATAATTTTTAAAACAGTTATTATTAAAGTAAAAAAAAAACTTAATATACATGTAACATATTTGATTAGATAAAAGTATAAAAATCATTTACATTGTTAGTCTATATATTATTTATTCTTTTTTTATTCATTTATATATTATTTACTTTATTTATCGTTAATGAAATTATAATTATGAGATAAAATATTAAAATGCATGTTATTAATTAGAGTTTGGAGAGAAACAGTAAACCAGATAGAGAAAACTAACCGATCATACAGCCGCCGAAGAAGACGGCCTGAACCAGCCCATCCTTAAACTTGTCACCGCAAAACAACCCCCACTCGGCCACCGTCAAGTCCCCGACCCACTCCCACGAACCCGGTTCGAGCCGGCACACGCTTTTCGCGGCCGGGTTGCACCCCGACCCGGCCGCGCCATCGAGGCACCGCCACTCCGGTTCGCGGTCCGCGAATATCATCACCATCATGTGGAACGCTTCTAACGCCCACGCCAGACTCGTGAGCACGAAGTGCTTCAGCTGCCACCGCCCGAACTCGCTGCAGTACCTCTGCAGCATCTCGTCGATGCACAGCTTCTCCGGTTCCAATCGCTCTCCGGCGGGCTTCTCCGCCGTTGGAAGGAGCGGTGACCGGGACGGATCGGCTCCGTCCCGGTCCTTGGAATCGCTGGACGACGTCGTTGGTATTTGTTTCGATCCCATCCCTGCTCGATTTCTTTTTTCCTTCCTTGTACACGAGAGTGTTATAGGAGGTTGTTGATTGTTTATATCAATTTATTTATTTCAAACGTGTAGGTTTCTCGTCATTGAAAAAAAAATGTTTTTCTTTTCTTTTTTTTTTAAAAGAAAATATGTTTTTCTAAAATATAAAAATAGGTAAAATATGTTCCGGTCCATGTAAAATATGCAAAATATAAAATGGATAAAATATGTTTACGAAAATAGGTTTCAATTTTAGATGGACCAAATTAATACGAAAAATCTTTGGAGGATCAAATTAATATTTTGCATATTTTATAGGGATCCAAAATATATTTTACTCTATAAAAATCAAAATGGTGGAATTTGGGAAGCATGTAAAGTTCAATTCTTAGATTTTATGGAAATTAATCGTTTGGTTGAATTCTACTAAATTACACGCACAATCACACGTGCTTCTTGAGTTTTACTAAATTTATTAATTAAAATATAAAATTATTTACTTCTATATTATAAATTATATATATAATTTGAATTTTATATTAAAAACTTTTATTTTAACCTCCACATTACATAAAATAAATATTTATTTTATATAACTAAAATTTATAATAAATAAATATTTTTAAATATATAAATATATTGTAATTAAAATTTGTAATAAATAATTTTTTTGAATATATAATTACATTTAGATTTATAGAAAGTACTACCTTCGGTCCTATATTTGAATTTTATATTAAAAACCAGTATTTTAACCTCCACATTACATAAAATGAATATTTATTTTATATAACTAAAATTTATAATAAATAAATATTTTAAATATAAAAATATATTATAATTAAAATTTGTAATAAATAATTTTTTGAATATATAAATTACATTTAGATTTATAGAAAGTACTACCTTTGGTCCTATATACTACTATAAGAAATAAATACCTAATTCATTAAGACCAATAGAAATGATTAAATTGGTTAATTTTAATTAATAATGTCATAAATTTTAATTTTATTCCAAAATTGTCCATAACATTAAATGACTTAAGTGGTTGTTGTTTTTCAAAAATTAATTTTTCCAACCATGAGTATACCTTGTTTTGTTAATAACCCAATAAATGCATCCACTCTCATGGAAGATGGGTGTATATCATTAATAGATCTCACAATTAATTAAGGGAAAAAAATAAATTTAGAAATTAATACACTTGAAAGTAGTACTATGTTTCTTATAATTAAAACTAAGAAAATGTTCTCTTTTGTTTCTTATATAAAGGATCAGAGGTAGTAATTTATATTGTGATACAATGTTATTTTTAATTATTGATCATTTCTTTTAAAAATATTAAAATTTAATTAAGTTAATACTAAAGATATTGAAAATGATAAATTGAAAGGGTAAGACATTAAGAAAAATATCTACAAATTAAACTAAAAACACTTTCATTCAAGATAATTATTCTAATTTATATAGAGAGAGATTATTGGTAATTTCTTTTAAAAATATTAAAATTTAAGTTAAAACTAAATATATTGAAAATGATATATTGAAATATATATAAGAGTTCCTAAAAATGCTCTCATCGAAGAAAAACAATTTAAAACATTCTTGTTGAAGAATGACAACTAAAAACGTTGTTGTTCAAGAAAGTTATTCTAATTTATTTATATAGAAAGAGGGATTTTTTGGGTCACCATGACAGTGCGAAGAATCTACCAACTTTGTTGATGACTAATCTCTGTCAAGGAACCTGGCTTGCCACCTTTAATGGGGTCTCCCATCTCAACCACGTTTTTTTTTCATCCACAAGACTCGAACTAGAAACCCTTGCTTAAGGGGATCGAAACTAGTACCACTTGAACCAAAGACTGTTGGGTAGAAAGAGGGATTAGAATACATCGAGTGAGTTATTTTTCTCACTCTTTTAATTAGATATTTTTAATACTTTCTCTCTTTTCTCTTTTGAAAGTATATTTTCACACTTTCAATTGCCAAATATTTTTTCTTTCAACTATATCTCAAAATACTCTTATTTTATTTTCGAATAAACTAATTATTTGGTCTATATAGCTGTATCCATTTTAAGTTTTAAGCCCTATATGATAAAATTATAAGTTTTAGTCCCTATATTGAGCCTATTTGGGAATGATTACTTTCCCCAATTTTAGTTGTTTCTATGGAAAAAATTTGTTTATAAAATAAGCTGGATGTTTGGAACATCAGCTGAAATTTAGTAAAAACCTTTTTTTTCTAAAAAATAAGTTGTTTTTATTAATATGAAAATTTGTAACTTATGATTATTTTTCAACAACTTATTTTTCCTTTTAGTTATTTTTATACTTTTTCATATGTAAAAGTTAATTTTTTGTTGCATCTAAACGAAATTAATTATCTTCAAACTATTTTTCAACAAACTTATCCAAATAAAAATATATTCTAATTATAATCGATTCTAAATATAAACCACTATAAAAAAAGTGTATAGAAACTAAAACTTACATTTTTTCCATGTAGAGACCATAAGTTAAAATAGAATCAACTACTGATAAAAAGTGAATAGTTTAACCTTTGTTTTCTATTTTTGTTTTATCTCTATCACTATCTCTAAGTTAATTTTTTATAGTTTTTCAAAAAGAAATTTATCAATAATTTAAAAATAACCTTATATCATAATTGAAATTATTTATTAAAAATTTTAAATAAAATTTAAATATTTAAAATACTTATTTATTAATAATTTATTTATAGTATAATTTATATATTTAAAATTGTTCATGTCGGAGAAATCGAAGAGAGGGAATGGAATGCCTTGACTCAAACCTCTGTCAGCGTTTCCCACAGCTCTGCCTAACCATGAACTTAAGGAAAGCCCATGCAACTCTCCTCTATTTATACATGATGTCCCCCGACAACTTCGTACACGTGTTTCTTTCTCATTGGCTTTCGTATGCCACGTCCTTGTACACATGAAACCTTGCTGGCTCTGTATTGAGTATGAATGCATTGTTGTGCGCTTTTAACATGTTAGGAGAAGCGGTGCATCACCTAGCCTTGTCACCGCGTCTCAACGGTATTATGCTTGTACTTAATAGTACAATTCTAGAACACTGGGATATAAGACTTGCCTAATGGTGTAGGCCATATTTGAGTCGATGGAACAACCTATAGGCGTGGGCTTTTTCCTAGTCAGTCAGGGATTAGTAGGTCCTCAGCTATTGAGTTCCAGGGCCTTAAGTGTGAGTTGACTCCTCCCTTGGGGTGGAGTCGATAAAAAATTCCATAGCCCACCAAGCATTGAGCCTGTTGGCTTGAATGCTTAAGTGAAGGATAGGAGTCGGCTCCTCCCTTAGGGCAAAGTTAGTTGGACGATCCACAACCCACCAAGCATTGAGCTTGTTGGCATGAATGCTTAAGTGAAGGACAGGAGTTGGCCCTTAGGGGCGGAGTCGGCCAGATGGTCCATAGCCCACCAAGCATTGATCTTGTTGGCTTGAATGCTTAAATAAAGGACAGGAATCAGCCCTTGGGGGTAGAGTCGAACAATATATAACGGCTCTTTGCAATTTGTGTTGGCGGTGATAGTAATGATGATGTGTAACCTTGCTTGCTGTGTTATTTGAAATGATGGGTCGTGTCTTTCGAGGTCATCGTGATTGTTGCTTTAATGGATGCGACATTGACCTTGTCCGTTAGATTTGAATTGTTGGCTTGTGATATATTGGTTTTAAAATGGTAATGGGCCATGACCCTTTGAGCCCACAACAATTGGGGTCTGTAAATGGGTGTCATGTTGACCTTTGGTCTTATTTGGCGCTCTCGTGTCTGATTGTCTTTGGCTTGTGCAAGAAGTTGAAGATAGTTTGCTTGGAGAGTAAAAAAGCTTTGTGCTTTCATTGAAGATGAAGCCCACGACTATAGGTAGCATTCATTTTCATTTTTATTATGGTGGTATGTTTGTGAGAAGTTAGTTTGTTACGTTCCCATGTGGATATTCTGATGGTTTTGTGTGTCATTTTTTGGGTTAGGGGTTTCGGCGGTCTAAAGCCATGAGTTTTCTGTTTTATTCTGGAATGCGCTGGTTGAACATTGCCTAAATTGGGATGTCTTTCCAAGAGGAACGAAGGTGACACCCAATGCATTCAACATGAAACCTCCCATATGGAAGCTTCTGCCTCTAACCTTGTTGAAATTTCCTCTTGCAAAGACGAACCTCCTGTTGATTATATGGTAGAAGCGGAAGACGAGGGGTCTCATGATGATGGCTTTAAGGTGGAAGATAGGGAAGATGCTAATGAAGTGAATTAGATGGAGATTAGTGAGGAGCGACATTGTGCCCTGCGAATCACATATTGGGCTGAAATGTTAGAGTCGGTTGAAAGGAATGATGATGTTGAGGGTAATGGGGATGATGCGGGTGATGGCACTGGGGTGATACAACACCTAAGAGAGCCTGTTGCTGATTACGACTAGGTTGATGAGAGGGTGTTGGTGGAACGAATTTTTTATGATAATCTTAAGATGATTACCATATTGAAGAAGCTTGTATGTAGGGTTCAAGGCAAAAATTTAGTGGAGTTGGAATCGTGCATTCCAAACGAGAGAGTTTGCCATTCTAATGTAATCGGGGCGATGAACATTACTTACATGTATGAATTTTTTACTAAGAAATTTGGCGTGGTATTTCCATTGACCGATTTCCAGTGTTCGATATTGTCTGCACTTCGGTTGGCTCCGACACATTTACATCTGAGCGGATTAGCCTTTGTGAGGGCTTTTGAAATTCTTTGCGAAGGGTTAGAAAGGACGCCAACCCCCAATGTGTTCTTTCATTATTTTGTTGTTTGGAAAAATGATAAAGTTAGTTAGGTGTCGTTGAATGGGTGTCCCGGTCGAGGGTTATTGATAGCATATTTCGATAATATCAAGTAGTTCAAGAATTGATTTTTTCGTGGCATAGGGGGCATATTGTGTCTAAACTTGTTGATAGATGATTTTGGGATTCCTCTATTTCCACTATATTGGTCTCGATTTCCAGCTGTGAAGATCAAGGCCGAAGAGCGTTTCATGGAAGCGAGTGAGCAAGAACTTGTTGAAGAGCTCAATAGTATTCCTGAAAAGCCCCTATAGTGAGTTGATTAAGTATCAGGATGATGAGGTCGGGTTATTTCTTTACTTATGTATAAATAGATTGCGATTATTGTATGAATATATTTTGTCCTTGATGATCAGCTTGTGTTTTTACCATTAACATTTGATTTTGGTGGGGCTTTGTAGGCAAGTTCGTTCCTTTCTCCAAAGAGCGTTTTTGTCTTGGTCAAAAGAAAAATGTTTCCATTGCTTATTTATGGCACACCCCTACATTATAACGAAAAACATGATTTCATTTTGATCAATAAACAACAAAATAACGTTTTTGTCAAAAAGGTATTTTCAAAATAACAAAAACACAAAAAAAAACGTATGGGTAGGAATAGCAAAAACGGAGGTGAGAATAACAATTCCAAACATATTCTTGTATTTAGTCCCCAAGCTTCACCCAAAGACATGGCCCATGCTCCAATTTTTGGGTCAAACTCATTTTTTGCATAGCCTTTAGTTTTCTCTAATAAACTAGAAGACCAATCCATAAATATTGTAGTTAGACATAACACTCTAAAACCAAACCATGAGCACAGAGCTTGATACTTATGTTTGATTCCTACGGATAAAAAAAGACCCAAAATACAAAGAAAACTATCAAGATTTGTTGGAACATTTTCGTAGTGAAACAATACAAAATATAAAAAAGTGAAACATTTTCGTAGATCAACAATACATAATTTATTAAAGAACTAAGTTTCTATCTGATTAACTAGTAAAGCTTTGATGTATTCTTTTAGTATCCCTTCTGCATATGTATAGTTATCTTCATCTTTGTAAAGCACATCTATCACACGTGAAAAGTTGACAACACGCATAAGAAAAGTCATTGGAACTTCAGTAGAAATAAGGCATGCCTTATTTATGTCCTTCCAAGCATTCTCAACCATCTTGCGCAGTTCTCCAATAGCATATTGCCTTGAGGTTTTATGCTGCTTCATATAACATTCAATGCTTGAAGCAACATGTGTTCTTTCCTGCTCAAACTTCATAAATAGAATAGAAGAAAAATGAATCATAACAAAATCAATATTTGATGGTTAAAGTAGGATTTGTTAATGGTATAAGAAAAATTATTATTCGGTCTTCCTTTCCTAACTCTTGAAAAGTTTTGGAATGACTAGCTCTTTTTACATAAGGTAAATTAAATGTGTTTCATCCATGTTTTAAACTCAAAGTACTTGGACAAGAGCAATGCTATTATTTCTTCTTCTCGACACATTTTCTATAAATAGGTGTATTTTATCGATAGCTCCATAAAAAACTCTAACACATTCTCTTCTTAGTGAAATCAACATTTAATATTAGAGAATGTTTAAAAAAATAAATTAATGTTTAATATGTACCTCATTTCCAACAATGTCATCCATGAGCCTACAGATAATTGTAGAAGCTGCAATAATTATTGGATCACTCGTTGCCCATATAAGAACCTCCTCTATTACATCTTCCATGCTAACAAAAGATACAATAATCAAAAAAGGGTAAGCACTTGATACTGTTCTAACTTGCATGTATTCCTCTATTGTTGGTGTGTGGTTGCAATGACACCATCTTGCCTCAGCCATGTGAGCCTGGACTAGTCTTTCCATCTAGAATTAAAATACAAATATATAATATTGAGAAATGTATTCCATACTTTTGATTGGTTATAAGAAAATTTTGCATCACATGTGTATCTCAAAAGATAGGTTTTGGAATAGGTGAAAATTAAAATATAGGTTAAGGGCTTTAAGTTCAAGTCACAATAACAATTTTTTAGCATACAATAAATATAAAATTTTATTTTTCTAATGAGCAAAAATATTGTATGAGGGGATATGTATTTGTTGTAATCCTAAATGTTATAGTTGATGCAATTGATGAAATGTGTGTTGTCCAAGGCTCATTTAGTAACTTGAATAGAGTCCTAGTTCAGTCTATTGTCAAATTAAGTCTTTAGATGTAGATCAAATAATGCACATTTTGCCAATTGCACTATTCACAATCGTAGTAAATCCAAATACTTCCTTAAGAGGTTTGGTTATCATATAGGATTGGTGAGATTCTTAGAAGAAATAGAAATTGTTTCATGTGCACCTTTATTTATACATAACAAAAGATCCTTTTTCTAAAGTGTTCTTACATTTCAAACCCATTAATTAGAAAATGAAAAATTCATTTTATATTTTTTATGCAAAATGTAGAAACAAAAATTTAAAGAAGGTAAATGGTATTGAAGTACACTTTTATTTAATTTGTTAGTGTCAACTGAAAAAAGAATAATAAAAATTGTAAGTAATATTGCAAAAAAAAAACTTAATCATACTTCTTTCTTAGCATACTTGATGCAATATACTTTTCCTTGCTTTCTCATCTCTTGCTCCATTTCTTCAAAAACATCCAAAATTGCCATATAACATACTTTCATGTATTCTGGTAGATCAACCAAGTAGCAAATATCCCACTTGCTAGTCATTAGAAAGTTATCTTTGATATATTTGTAGAATTAGGCTAAAGATATACTACCATATATATGTCATTTTGATGTGCCTAACCTCTCAATTGCATCAGTAAAAAGCTCAAGTTCGTCAATGGTTCCATAGGCATCATACAGGTCATCAATGATGGAACATAGAGCAATTACTTTTGTTGTCATCTTTCTAGAAAAAGAATATTGTGGTTCAAAGTAAACCCCCAAAATCCAAAAACAACATTCTACCATCCTATCTCGTACAAAAGGTAATTTTGTTGAGACGTTTAAATCCTTAATCCACCACCTGATCACCAAATCTAATATTAATTTCTAAAAAAAAAGGATCTTAGACTTGGATTTATTTATTTAATGAAAGATCATATTTTTGAGGAAGATATTACTTGGTCAGATCGCTAACTTCATTTTGATGTAGCTCCTGCAACATATTAAAATCTAGTTTTGCAAATGTTAGCAAATTTTCATCATGGGAAGAATCTTCTTGGTAGAAAGACATATAATATGTTGCCTCCAGCCTAGGCAATCCCTTGCGAAGTGATTGTCTTAAGCTATGCTTCACTTGTGCAGCAAGAGAAGGGCTTGATTGGGTGGTTTCAGACTTAGTTAAATGAATGGCAGTGAAATTGTGTGCTTCTTCGAGTATCTCCTCTCCATGAAATCTTAGTTGGGATGCTTCATACAAGCTCAACATTCCTTGTATATCATTGGCTAACCTTTCATTGAAGTTTCCGGTTTGGTCTTTGAATTTGTAAAATACATCTGTTTAATAAATAAAAAAAACATGCAATAGTTCCAAGGTATTATAGGTGGATGCTATCACACAATTGACTTCAATGTATATTTAAAATCAATCATTTTGTGTAAAAGGGTTTGAGTCACCCTATAAACCAAATCAACCTGATTGAAAAAGGTCAAATACTATTATGAATCAAATAATTAGTTTTGTTTAGTTTAAAAGAGACAAAAGCATGTTTATGTGAAATTAGATCATAGCTGGTTAGGAAAATTTAAAATTCAGAAATTTGACTTGACCTAACCAAAAGTAAATGTAATTTTGTGAGATTAATTTTATATAATTAGTGTGTGATTCACATCTTCTATCCTACATAAGCTAAACCCAAGGTAAACTTTATCACCGTCATTCTCAACCTACCAATGGTCTATCATGGTCTCTAACATGCTCCACATCACTAGTTACATATTATTTGAATTTGTTCTTTATGAAGGTAAGAATTTTATTACTCTGCTCCATTTTTTTGTGCTCCCCTAAACCACTACTTTATCAATAGTTCAAGTTCTAGCCACAATAATTCCAATTTAGGATAGTTTTTCTATTTCTTATTATTTATTTATTTTAAAAAATGTAAACATATATCCAAGTTAGGAGTGTTTTAAACTAAATTGAATTCGATTAAGTTAATTCTACTTTAGCTATGCAACAAAAATTTCCAAATTTGAATCAAATCAAAATTTTTAAATTGGTTTGACTTATTTTTCATCTAAAGTTAACTCAACTACACTCCTAGGCAGAAATAAAGACATTCTTGATGTAATGCAAATGTAGTGTCCCTTGTACCTAAGTAGTGAATGAGAAATTTTATCATAGTGGATTAAATATGTTTTTGGTCCCTAATAAAATTTTTAATTTTGTTTTGGTTCCTAATAATTTTTTTTAACTTTATGGTCCCTAATAATTTTTTTTAACTTTTTGGTCCCTAATAAATTTTTTATTTTGTTTTTGGTCTTTAGCGCTATCTAAATCACTTTTTTTTTCACTTTTCAAAGTGTTGTCTAAACAAATTTAGGGGCCAAAAACAAAATAAAAAATTTATTAGGGACCAAAAAGTTAAAAAAATATTAGGGACCAAAAACAAAATTCAGAAGTTTATTAGGAACCAAAAACATATTTAAGCCATATTTTATTGTTCAATTGAAATATAATTTTGTTGCAAATCTCATAAACACATACTTGATGAAATGTGATATCCTTGTTGCCTAAGCAATCGAAAGAGTAAAGCCACATTACGAAGATCACCATCGTGAGATACGATATTATTGTCCTTTGTTGCAATGTTGTAAATTTGGTGTAATGCTCCATCAATTTCTTGTTCAAAATGGTAAGAAACACCCAAACGTTGGATTGAGTCAATAAAATTTAATTTAATAGAGAAAATGTTATCAATAGAAGAGACAAGCATCTTCCTCACGTCCTCTTTTAATAGTTGAACTTGTTTGATGTGACTATCAATTTCCTGCAAACAATTATGAAAAGTCTAGCATATAAAACATCATGCTATTTACAAAAGTCCGTAATCAAGTCGAGATATAAAAACATTAAAACTATAAAAGACAAAGAAGGACCATCTGATTATAGATGCATTGAATATTAGTTAGGCTACAAACTAATCCTTGAGAAATATTGACAATATATTTTTTAACATATTTTTATATTCTTTATTATTAGTTGAAATTTATTCAGAAATGCAATCCTAGTATAACTAATCCTACTCATAATTTTGATTTTCCATGAAATTTAGTTAATGGTTAAAAATGTTTAATGAACATTTTTGGTTTTCCAATAATTTTAACTAAAGGTGAAATATGTATTAGAAATGTGCTGGACTTTTTTTTCCCTTGAGTAAGGTCTTGGATTCAAGTCTTGTGCATGAAAAAAAGCCAATCAAATTCTCTGGTGGAGATTAGTCATCAACAAAACTGATAAATACTCCATACCAATATCAAGGTGATAAAAAAAATATGTTAAAGAATGTGTTGCTATCATTTCTTTCTTTTAAAACTTAGACATATAATAGGAATGATATAACCCAAATTCATTGCTATTTTTTATGCAACTTTCATGTGCAAACTACTTCTCTGTTTTCATGTGCTCGCACCTCGCTTGATTTGACATATAAAATCTCATGTAATTTTAGGATTAATTATTCAATACTTCATTTAAATAATTTGATTTTAACAATATTGTGCTTTTAAACAATATATAAATGTTAATTAATGTTAAATTATGAATTATACTTACAAATATTCTTTTTTTAAAAAAAAAAATTGATATGCATATATCATCATGAAATTCAGTAGTTAAATTCATAAGCTATACACTACCAAAATTAAATTATTCTAAAATAAAAGTATTTTTCTATTCAACGGGAGGAGTAAAACTCCGATAACATGTATTTACAATAACTCACAAGTTTAATCAACTGAGCTAGACCTCTTGGTTTCAAAATAAATGTTAAAAATCTTTGTAAATTTGACATCTTAAGTAAACAAATCTAAATCTAAAAGATATGATTAAACACAGAGCAAGGTATGCACGTACCGCGGAACTAGGAACAGAGCAAAGGAAATAATCCCCCCAAATGGAAGAATGAAAATTTGCAGTGGGTCGAGTGAAGTTTGAGGGTGGTTTTGCAGCCTGGGTGAAAATTGGAAGTGATGAGGATGATAAAGGGGACTACTTTGGTTGGTAGCTTAGCTATGAAATGATCAAGGACCCAACTCAGTTTATTTATAGGAAACCAAAGAGAAGATATGACGTCACCAAACAGGTTAGCATAAGGCCTAAAGCCAAGTTTAAAATGAGATATTTCAATTTTAATAAAAGTTTATGATTTTATTTTAAATTTATCTTAAAATTATTTTCTTATCACTTTTGCAAACGGATCCTAGTGAAACTTGTGATCTACATAATGCTTTTCATTTTATTTTTTTGTCCAGTTTTGACTCCTCAAGAATGAGGGGATACACTTTAGAAAATAAAGAACACTTACAATCATATCAACATGATGTGAAATAGTTGGTAGATAACCTTATCCATTTAAGCATGTGATCAGGAGTTTAATCTTTGATTTATGCATATGAAAAAACATCTATTGGAAGAGGTCAACATCTTAAATAGACCGTAATATACCGAGGGATTAGTCATTGTTGATTCTCGGCCGGGAGATACTGAGTTGAAAATCAATGGTTGATTATAAAGATAAAATCAAATACATATTTAACAATTTAATAATATTTTTTGCCTTTCAAAAAAAATATTTAACAAAATCTAAAAATAATTATAATCTCAATCATTAATTTTTAAATTAATAATTATTATTACACTTTATATTATATATTTTTAATATTTGTATCTTTTTAAAATGTGTGAACGTAAATAAAATTATTTTTAAAATATTTAGTAATAAATTATATATAATTACAATAAAGTTGTGGATGTTATCTTAAAAAATATTTAGTAATATTTAAAATTTCTTATGAGTTATTTTTTCCTAGTAATAAGAGTGATGTAATACCTGTATGAAATATATAAATAAAATGTAAATATAATATCATATTAACATGAATTTTTTATCTTTTTATAATTAATATTTTTAACTGTATTTATTATAAAAATAACAGATGACATGAAACACACATATAAAATAATATATAAAATAATTTAAAAATTAAAATGTGAAAAATTGATAGTGATATATTCCACATATAAACAAAAATCAGAGGAATTGATTTTTTTTTATGTATAATGATGGTAATAAGGACTGAACCTAAATCAAAGAAATTAATTTAATTACCATTTAATATTACCATGAATCACGTTATTTTAAGAGATGAGATGAAAAATACATACAACAATAGTATATTTTTATTTTTATAATAGAAATATAATTTTTATTCAAAAAGAAAACATAAAACTAGTTATATATTATACTTAATAAATACATACAATAATTAATATTATAGAAAGAAAAAATATATTTATTTATATATTTTAAAAAAACTACAAATAAAGCATTAAAAATTACAATAATTTTTTTCATATGCTCATTTTACTATTTTAATTTTATTACTTTAACATATGCTTTCTGACCAATAATAATTAAAGATATATTTCATTATCTATGTATTTTAATATTATTTAATTGATATTTTAATATATATATATATTTCATATGTATTTTATTATTTTTATAATATTTAATTAATTTTATTATTTAATATCAAAATTAACATTTAATTATCAGAATTGTATAATAAATAGCATGCGTTACTACTTAATATCAAAATTAATATTTAATTTTAAAATTGTATAATAAATAGTATTTATATAAGCAATTTAATTCATCGTTAAATACAACTAAGTTCAGTAAATTTAATTACATCTGATCAACGACAATTATTAAGTTGGAGTTTCGATCAACGATTAGTGGTTGTTCAAGTCTTATTTACTATATATAATAATATTTAATGTTATATCTGATTAGGACAACTATTCTGTATTTGATAATATAATTAAATTTGTTACCGATAATTATGTGAGTGAAATTTGATTAGATTATATCAATGAATATTGTAAAATTCAAGTATCCATCAGCAACTCACATTACTTTTAAAACATTACTTTTAATTATTATTTTTCTTAAAATATATTTAAATAACTAAATTAAAAATAAAGTATATTGATTTATATACATAATGATTTATTTATTAATTTATATCCTTAGTTATTGCATATTATGAATTATTTTAAAATTAACTATGTATTTATAAAATTTTTACTTTAAATTATTATTTTCATGAAATATATTTTAAAGTAACTAATTTAAAAAATGTGCATAAGTAGTAATGTAATATTTAATATCAAAATTAACATTTAATTATTAAAATTGTATAATAAATAATATGTTATTACTTAACATAAAATATTAAAATTGATTTTCAATTATCAAAATTGAATATTAAATAATATTAATGTGAGTAATTTGAATCTTCATTAAATATAAATGTTAAAAAAAAAAATATCAACAACTATTATAAAATTAAAACTTTAATTAATGACTAATATTTGTTCAAGTAAAGTTTACTTTTATATATATATATATATATATAGCAGCATGTGGTGGTGTTTTTGGAGATGAAGATGGGTATTGGTTAGGTGGTTTTCAGAGGAAAATTGGGTGTACCAATCCCCTTTTAGCTGAATTATGGGGTATTTTAACAGCCATGGCCAATGGAAATGGCTTGGTCCAAAAATCTGAATAATTTTTGGTTTGAATCTGACTCGCATGTTGCTGTTAACCTTGTCTTGACTGGCTGCTCACAGGAACATCCCCTTTGGAGTATTATTCATCCTATTCTTTTATGCAAACAACGCCCTTGGAATATCAGATTTAGAGTCTGTTTGGATACAAAGCTAGAAGTGTTTTTAAGAACTTTTGAGAGCTTCTTTACCGAAAAGAGCTCTATATTTTTGGTAGAGAAGCTCTCAAAAACACTTCTGGCTTGTATCCAAATAAGCCCTTACCCATGTATATAGAGAGGGTAATATGATGGCTGATTGTTTGGCTAACCTTGCACATAATGTTGGTTATGGAGTTACGTTTTTAACTACCCCTCCTCCAGTGCTTACTTTTTTTTGTTTGAGGGATGTCTTGGGTCTTTAATATATGTCAGCTCAAGCATTCTGTGGTGATATGTTCTGTTGGTGTGGGTATTTGCAGACGTACAAACTTTTTCCATTGCTATTGTTCTGATTAAATATATGCTCTTGTACGAGGTTATGCATCAGACGTTGTATGCTGAATTATGGCACTTCTTATGCCAATTTTCAGCTTCCTGTTCCTGGTTTTAATAAATTACAATTTATTGCTTATTTGAAAAAAAAAAAAAAAAAAAAGCCAGATACATTGTTATTTTTTTATGCTGACTTTCATGTGTGAAGTTCCTATCAGTTTTTATGTGCTTGCGTCACATGATTTAACATATAAAGTCTCATGTTATAATTTAAATATTATTCAGTACTTCATTTAAATCATGTTATTTTAACAATTATTGTGCTTTTAAATAAGAGAAAAAAGGTTATGCACTGACAGTATAAAATAGTTTTACACTGTCATCTAAACACAAACCACCATGTATGGTAAGTTTATTGACTTTTACAATAACTATCTTAAAAGTCATACAAATGATTATTTGTGATTGAATGATAGTGTAAAACTAATTTACACGGTTAGTGTATCACCATTAAACTCTTTAAATAATGAGGGAAAAAGCTATGCACTGACAGTGTAAAATAGTTTTACACTGTCATCTAATTACAAATTACCATGTATGGTAAGTTTGTTGACTTTTACAAAATTATTTTAAAAGTCATATTAACGGTGATTTTTTATTGGATAACTATGTAAAACTGTTTTACACTCTCAGTGCATAACCATTAAACTCATAAATAATATATAAGGCTTAATTAATATGAAATTTGATATGCACATATCATCATGAAATTCAGTAGATATATAGATTCATAAAACAAGTACACTGGCAAAAAAATATTTCAAAATAGATGTTAAATACATTGACATCTTAAGTAAACAATCTAAATGTAATTAAAAGATAAGATTAGACATATATAGAGCGGGGTATGCACTTACCGTGGAGCTAGGAACAAAGGAAAGGAAATAATCTCCCCAAATGGAAGGATGAAATTTTGCAGTGGGTCGAGTGAAGTTTGAGGGTGGTTTTGCATCCTGTGCAAAAATTGGAAGTGATGAGGTTACGTTAGACATGGTTTGCTTTCAAGTACGTATAAAGGGAGAATGCTTTGGTTGTTGCGGTGTTCAAGGAGCCAACTCAGTTAATTTATAGGAAACCATATATGACTGTGACTCAGCAGGCTAGCCTATAAGGCCTAAAGGGAATTTTAAAATGAAATATTTCAAATTTAATAAAATTAATTTATTGAAATTTTATGATTTTATTTTAAATCTATCTTGAAATTATTTTCTCAGCGCCTTTGCGAACAGATAGTGACACAATGGTTTTGCTTTTATTTGTTTTTTGTCCTTTCCGATATCTTTTCAGAATGTATAGCATGACATTAATTTTGATGCGTAATTTGGTTTTGTCGTGGACCTCTATTTCATAAGGTGCTTAATTATAAGTTGATGATCTTTGTGTTTCATGTGTTTCTTGATGTTATGAATTTCATCAAAATCCTTAATTTCTAGAATAAATAATGAGAAATGCTAATAGGTACGAACAGGATTTTGTCAAAGTAGTGCACAAAGGGTGAATTTCATCAAACCATATTTTATACTCCATCCGTTCCAATTTATATAACGTTTAAAGTTTTGACAAAAGTATTAAAAAATATAATTAATTTGTTAAATTTCATAGAAAATATTAAGTAACTTCCTAATATACCATTTATTTCTCTAATTAATTACTCATTATACACTACTCCCACTAAGTATTAATTAAGGGTAGTCTTGAAAAAAAAGATTTAATGTAGTATTGGTTTTGTAAAACGACATTTATTTTGGAACAATTTTTTTTCTCTAAAACGTCATATACTCTGAAACAGAGGGAGTAGTATCTTTTTTTATTTTTTAATTAATGTTTATTCCAGCAAATGATATCAATCCATGTATTGGTGGAAGGAGAAAACGAAGGGTTTGTAATGCTGATGGCGAATGAAAGTTTTTAATTTTTTTTTCTTATTTGAATTTAGATTAGATATTTTTTAGTTTCTATAATTACTGAGGATATTTTATATTTTAGTTCCCATAAAATAATTTTGGTCATTTTAGTTCCTATAATTTAGGTATTTTTTTAGTCTCCATAAAATTGTTTTGTTCATTTTAGTCCATATAATTTTGGTGTTTTATTTTTTAGTTTCCATATGCGTAATTAGGTTTTGTCGTGTCATTATCGTGTGGCCGTGGCATGCACTGGGCATATATGTTTTGGTTGTGAAGTGATATAAATTTACCGACATTTCTAATTTTGTTAGAAACGTTTTCAAAATAATTTTTATAAATTAATATTGATTATAATTATAATAATAATTTATAATTTGATCTCTCCAAATACAATTTTTTTATAGATAAGAAATATAAATAAACACTATCTAGAAAAATTATTACTAATGAAATTGATGAGCATAAAAAATGTTAATAAAAAATGTCCAGATTTTATATTAATGTGTAATTTATTTAAGATATTTATCCATAATAATTTAGATATTAGTGTTATATTTGTAAAATATGTTTAATCCCCTTTAAAATATATTTTTAATCTATAATTAAATATTAGTTGATTTTTATGTAGATGTGAATATACTTTAATGTAAATAAATGTATTTTCAAACTATATATATATAAAAAAAAATAGAACAAAGCAAAGCAAAGTAACATTATAAGTAAATTTATATATATCAAGATAATATGGAAGTTCCCTTTTTTATTTTGAAGAATCTTATATGATGTTATTAAAGTTTTAAACAAAGACAATAAAGCAAAATTTTTACAGTACCTGAAATGCTAACATAATTAGAATTAGAGTGGCGTGATTGAAATTTTTAAAACACTAACATGAATATTGGATCGATTGCAGATCATGTAACAAAATTTCATCAAGATTTGAACTAGCTCCGTTCCGTTCGCCCCTCTCTTCATTTGTTGGCAGCTGTGTTCTAATGTGGTGGTTGGCTTCAATCCACCGCTGCGGAACTGTGGAAGCCTCCGCTGGCTGTGCTCTTCCTCTTATCTCTATTCTCTTTTATTCATCTTTTGTCATCATTGCACATTACTTTCTCTGTTTATTTTTTTATTTTTTAAATATAACATACTTTCAAAATATAATTTACTAATGATGAAGGTTGTATTCTCAGTTTTTTTAACAAACTAAAAATAGAAAGGCTGTATTCTCAGTCAAAGAAAAAAATATTACTAGTATATTGAAGTACAAAAAATTAGAATAAATATGATTTGGTAGCCAGGGCATATAGGCAAATGTACAAAAGAAGAAAACAAATTGACATGCACAAGGACATATGTAAATTATTAAATATTAAAATTATGTTCATTATTCAAGATTCGGGGAATTTGCCTCAGCACATTAATTCCTTGGCATGTACATAATAATGCTTTAAAAGTATCTTATTTCCAACTGATTTCAAAGGTAGGGAATCATTGCATGTCCTGGCTTTTGAGTTGTCCCAATGAGCAGGAAATTGCTCTGCAACCGTAACGTGTTTTCATTTTAACTAGAAAATAATGATGCGCAACATGAATCCTCTGCTTCCTCTGCATGCAGCAACATTTTCTCTTCAGCAAAAATCTGAACCCTTGATTTGAATACATTCTATACACAGCCTTTAGCTTTCCATTCCCAGCCGTGGAGTGGAAGCTCACCAATAATCTAGCACAATCCCTGTTTGTGTTTGCAACCAACAAAGTCAAACAGAATTAATTTAGACAACAATTGAATGATAATAATCAATAAAATCCAAATAAAAGGTCACACACACTTACATTCTTATCTGGGATTGATGCCATTTGGGAAATTCTTTCCCACCCACCCCCCCCCCGCCCCCCGCCCCCGCCCCCCCCTTTCTATCTCTATCCCTTTCCCCCTCCCCCCCTTTCTATCTCTACCCCCTTCCCCCCCCCCCCCCCCCCCTCTCTCTCTCTCACTCCCCCCCTCTCTCCCTCCCTCCCCCTCCCTCACTCCCTCTCTCTCCCTCCCCCTCCCTCCCTCTCTCTCTCTCCCTCCCTCCCCCTTCCTCCCTCCCTCCCTCCCCTTCCCTCCCTCTCTCTCTCTCTCTCCCCCTCCCTCCCCCTCCCCCTCTCTCTCCCTCCCTCCCCTTCCCTCTCTCTCTCTCTCCCTCTCCCTCCCTCCCCCCCACCCCCTCCCCCCTCTCTCTCTTCCCCTCCCTCCCCCTGCCTCCCTCTGTCTCCCTCTCTCTCTCTCGCTCCCTCCCCCTCTCTCCCCCTCTCTCTCCCTCCCCTCCCTCCCTCTCTCTCCCTCCCTCTCCCTCCCTCCCTCCCTCGCCCTCCCTCTCCCTCCCTCCTTCCCTCCCTCCCTCACCCTTGCCCTCCCTCTCCCTCCCCCCCCCCTCTCTCTCTCTCTCTCTCTCTCTCTCTCTGTGTGTGTGTAGATGGGTGTGAATGAGAATGAGTTGAGAGGAGACACTTATATAGGTTTTTCTTCCCCTTCAACGGTTAAATTTTTCTAGTCGTTTTTGGACCGTTGGATTTTTTTTACAATCTGACCATGGCTAATTCAATAAAGAATTAAATAATTTTGCATAAATTATAATAAGTGAGAAGAATTAATACAAAATAATAAGTAGGACAAATTATATATAATATTGACAAATCAAATCATGCAAATTGATATGATTTTCTGATATAAAAAATTATGCAT
Source organism: Pueraria montana var. lobata (assembly GCA_026413185.1). NCBI lineage: Eukaryota > Viridiplantae > Streptophyta > Magnoliopsida > Fabales > Fabaceae > Pueraria > Pueraria montana. Next base: position 71,393,975 of record CM048648.1, read on the forward strand.
AATACTAATTGATATGCATAATTGTAAATTTTAAATTAAATTATGCATAATACAAGTTGATATAAAATAGACTAATCGAAATTTGGTCATAATTTCTCTGATAGATTTTCCTTCTACTTATAAATCTAATAAGAATCCTAATGAGTTTCAAATGACAGTTAGTGTCATTATTATATATTATATTTTAATTGCAAGATGATACTTCGATCAAAGACCTGCTGGAGCTGCTGTTGATAATATTCTGCTGCTGCTGCTGATATATGTATGCGTAAGGCTCTAATTGGAGGCACGTGGGGTTAGAGTTTTACTACTATATATAAATTGAAGTTTTGAAGAGTGTTTCGCTGATGATGCGTAAGGGTAGGGTGGTCCAATTGGAGGCACGGGGGATTAGTTATTTTTTATATGGAGCTGCAGAAAGAATGTTAACTTTGTATCACTTTATTGCTATATTTTTTATTTCTTTCAGCAATTGATGTACTTTAGGTGGGCACATCTTGTGCTCCACTTTTTTTAATAAAATTCTTTGGTTGCTTTTCAAAAAAAAAAATATATATTTTCATTGCAGGAGACATGTAATTGCTAATTCAATGCAAATTTAAATAATTATGCAAAATTATAATAAATGAGCAAAATTAATTCAAAATAATAAAGGAACACTAATGGAAATTAAAGTATATTTCTTTATGTGTTGGAAATTAAAGTAGAATTCTCTTATAATTACCATAATTACAATTTTTTTACAATTGGAACACTAATGCAGATTACAATTGGAGATTCTATTATAATTACCATAATTACAAATTTTTAGCATTTTCATGGTATAATTCTGGATTCAATCTTAAAAAATAGATGCAATGTAATATTTTTCTAAATTTTTTTAAAAAAATAAATAATTACATTATACTTAAATCATTTATATATTGTAAAACTACATAGTCTTATTCATACAAATAATTCTAACAAATAATATATCGTACATAATAAAATTTATCACATCGATAAAAGAAGTACAATTTTTTTTCCGAACTCTTAAATAATTGGGAGCGTAAGACAACAACCTCGCCTGCCTTGATATTGCCATGACCTTGCTTGGAAGTAGACAAAAAAAGACATAATATATAGTTACTTAAATATCTGTTTTTTGTTCTTGAAATTAAACTATCATGATTTTTTGTTATAATTTTTATAAAAAGAAATATTTACTTTTAAACTATAAAATGATGTGATTTTTGTCTTCTATTAGAAATTAAAAACATGTGTATGATAAAAGATTAAAATTACATTATTTTGTTAAATGTAGAAAGTAGAAACTAAAAAATTTATAAAATATAAAATTATGCTGGTGATATTTAGAGAACATGCGAAAACATATTTCTAGTAACTTTCTTATATAAACACGAGAGTTCTCATTGAATAGCAAGACTTTATGGTTTACAACCTGCTACCCAGATCTCGGTGCAGCATGATAATAGTTTCCCCCTCTTGTTGAGTGTAGTTCCCTATTTTGAGGTTTGGCCTTAGGTAATTCACCCACCTAAGGCAACTCTTTCCACATCTCGCAAGACCTTGAAAAGTAAAACCAATTACAATGGATAATTCATAATGCTCAATGTACCGAGCATAAATGACATGGAAATGATGGAATAGTCCCTATACACATTGGCAGAAAACCAAACATTCCAAACCTTTAAAAAGAAAAAAAAAATGAAAGGCACATTGGCGACTATATTGACTATTCTTACTTCTTGATTGAGTAAGTTTATCTTAAAGCACTTCTAAAAAAAAGAAAATTAAAAAAAAATGAAATGAATTTTTTCATAACCACAAATTAACTTATTACGCACATGTTAATTTGTATAAGTTCTCTTATCTTTTAAAAAAAACGATATGAAAGAACTTCTACAAATTAGTGTCCGAGATGGGCCTTCTCGCGAAAAATAGTAGGTTATTCCTATCACTAGGAGTAGTAGCGCTAGCAGCGCAGAATAAATAAAGTAGCTAAGCGCTAAGAAGCTATCTAGATAGTTAGTTTCCAGCTGAGGGAAATTGGCTTAGATTGGTCTTAGCTTCGACTCGTAGTCTTCGACCACTCTTCTTCTCCCCGAAGGTTGCTTGCTTCCATTCAGGTAGCTATTGCTGAGAAATATAATAATCATTGTGGTTTTGTTAATATAATATTTCATTTTTTTTAAATTTAATACATAATATGCTTAGTATTATACAAAAATGTGTTATTATTATTTTAATTGAATAATAAGTTTTTATAATTACTTATTATTTATTAATTTATATAGTTTAATGTTATTATTGTATTATTTCCCTCCATCGCTTTTTTTATTTATTTGTTTAATATGTGCATCTAACTTCATATACGAAAATTTAATGTTGATTAGTAATTATTATAACGACCCTTAGATCCGACGTCTTAGTGGCTCTACTCCATGACACTTCACTCAACTTCTCGTTGGTCAGAACCCTTCACCGGTTAGAACCCTCCATGGGTAGCCCTTTCTGAGACGTCTGACCGCTTTCAGGATCATTGACTGTCCCCACAAACCAACACGAAACTTCTCAGCATGCTTTGTCCTCACTTGCACACTTCCCGAGAAACTTTCCAGGAGGTCACCCATCCCATAATTGCTCCAAGCCAAACACGCTTAACTGTGGAGTTCTTAAGTAATGAGCTATCGAAAAGTATATGCATCTTGTTAGTATAGGTAGTACAAATTAATTCCTTTAAGTCATCCTCAACTGTACAGTCCCACACCTGTACAACCTCTGGATCCCTCTCATTCTGGTGTGATTCGCTCGGGGTGTTACAATTATGATAATGTAATATTTTTACATAAATATATTTTTATATGGCAAAATGTTTTCTCCAAGTATTTAACACAACTAAATACCCAGGACTCAACGATATTTATTTTTACTTTGAAATTTTATAAAATCATTTTTACTTAGAAATCATTTTGTAATAAATATATTTATTACAAAATATTATTTGACTATATGTTTAATAACTTCATATACTATACAACAAAATTGTTGATTAATATTTATATAATAATGTTGATTTTTTTACATAAATATATTAAAATTAATTTATTTAATTTATTTTAATGACAAAATAATTTTAAATTACTTCAATAATACTATAAATTAAATTAGTTTTAATTTTTTATAGTAGAGACACAAGTATCATTCACAGAAGACAATCCTGCTCGAGTGAGGTAAAATCATTATGGGAGACAAAGCTCTTTCTCCGAGTATTTAATACAGTTATATACCCAAAACTCAACAATATTTGTTTTTATGTTGATATCCTATAAAATCATTTTTACTTAGAAATTGTATAAAATAATTGTAAATGATTTCATAAATAAATATTTTGTTGAATAATATTTATGTTTTGAGGTTGAAAATTTATACTAAAAAATAATTTAAATCTAATTAATTAGTTAATATATTTATTAATATTTGATTCAATGTTTAACAACTTCATCTATGAAAATTTTGTTGCTTAATATTTAAATAATAATGTAATTTTTTTTACATAAATATATAATAAATATATTAAAATTTATTTATTAAATTTATTTTATTCCAAAATAGTTTTAAATTATTTTATTAATAATATTATAAATTAAATTAGTTTTAATTTTTTTATGGTAGAAATCTCGAGTGTTATTCACTGGAGACAATCCTATTTGAGTCAGGTAGACATGGGCGACAAAGCTCTTTTTCTGAGTATTTAACACAACTGCATACTAAAGACTTAACAATATTTATTTTTACTTTGAAAATCTATAAAATCATTTTCACTTAGAAATTGTATAAAATATTTTTAAATAACTTCATAAATAAATATTTTGTTCAATAATATTTATATTATGTGGTTGAAAGTATTATGCCAAAAATTAATTTAAATCTAACTTATTAGTTAATATATCTATTACATAATAACATTTTGACTTTATGTTTAATAACTTTAAAATGAAATTTTTGATCATTAATATTTACATATTATGTTAATTTTTTTTACATAAATATATAATAAAATTTATAAAATATATTTTTATTACAAAATAGATTTAAATTGCTTGTTTAATAATATCATAAAATTAGTTTTATTTATTTTTATTGTAGAGACCATTAGTATCATTCGCAAGAGACAACATGCTTGAGTTAGGTAGAACTATTATGTGTGATAAGGCTCTTCTTTCAAGTATTTAGCACAACTGCATACCAAAGGCTAAACAATATTTATTTTTACTTTGAAATCCTATTAAATCATTTTTACTTAGAAATCGTATAAATATTTTAAAATCAATTTATAAATAAATATTTTTATCAAATAATATTTAATAATAAGGTTGAAAGTTTTATACTAGAATTTAATTTAAATCTAATTAGTTAATATATTTAATAAAAAATAATATTTTGACTATATATTTGATAACATCATAAATGAAAATTTTGTTGATTATTATTTATACAATAATGTTAAGTTTTTTTTACATAATTATACAATAAATTAATTTATTAAATATATTTTTATTACACAATAGTTTTAAACTATTTCACCAATATTATCATAAATTAAATTAGTTTTAATTTTTTTATTGTAGAGACCCTAAGCTAATTATCATTCACGAGAGACAATCCTAAGTTAGGTAAGACCATTATGGACGACAAAACTCTTTTTTTGAGTATTTAACCCAACTACATGCCAAAGACTCAACAATATTTATTTTAACTTTGAAATCCTATACAAAATTTTGTTGATTGATATTTATATAATAATGTTAAGTTTTTTAAATTAACAATATAATAAATGAATTTATTAAATTTATTTTATTACAAAATAGTTATAAATTATAACTTCATCAATAATATCATAAATTAAATTAGTTTTAATTTTTTTATGTTAAAACTCACAAGTATTATTCACAGGAGACAATCATACTCGAGTCAAGTAAAATCCTTATGGGAGACAAAACTATTTTTCTCCGAATATTTAATACAATTATATACCTAAAACTCAACAATATTTATTTTTATGTTGATATCCTATAAAATTACTTTTACTTAGAAATCGTATAATATAATTGTAAATGATTTCATAAATAAATACTTTGTTGAATAATATTTATATTTTGAGGTTGAAAATTTATACTAAAAATTAATTTAAATCTAATTAATTAGTTAATATATTAACATTAATTTATTAAATTTTTTTTATGACAAAATAATTTTAAATTACTTCATCAATAATATCATAAATTAAATTAGTTTTAATTTTTTATGGTAGAGACACAAGTATCATTCACAAGAGACAATCCTGCTTGAGTTAGATAAAATCATTATAGGAAACAAAGTTCTTTCTCTGAGTATTTAATACATTTATATACCCAAAACTCAACAATATTTAGTTTTATGTTGATGTCCTATAAAATCATTTTATCTTAGAAATCGTATAAAATAATTATAAATGATTTCATTAATAAATATTTTGTTGAACAATATTTATATTTTGCTGTTAAAAATTTATACTAAAAAATAATTTAAATTTAATTAATTAGTTAATATATTTATTAATATTTGATTATATGTTTAATAACTTCATATAGAAAAATTTTGTTACTTAATATTTATATAATAATGTAACTTTTTTACATAAATATATAAAAAATATATTCAAATTTATATATTAAATTTATTTTATTCCAAAATAGTTTTAAATTAATTTATTAATAATATTATAAATTAACTTAGTTTTAATTCTTTTATGGTAGAAATCACAAGTATCATTCACAGGAGACAATCCTATTTGAGTTAGGTAGATATGGGCGACAAAGTTATTTTTCTGAGTATTTAATACAATTGCATACCCAAGACTTAACAATATTTATTTTTACTTTGAAAATCTATAAAATCATTTTTACTTAGAAATTGTATAAAATATTTTTAAATAACTTCATAGATAAATATTTTGTTCAATAATATTTATATTATTTGGGAATTTTAAACTCCTTGTCCTATATGAATTTGTTATTTGGGAACCACAACTAGTCTCTAGGGATACGATATCCGGACTTAGGCTCATTGTTATTACTACGTAGAGTATGCTTACTCTTAAGCGGTACATATTTTATGCATCACTTCAACAATGAGAATACAGTAAACGAAGAAGAATGGGGAATTTTTGGGTTAAATTTAAAAAAAAATCACATGTCAATCACGTGCCTAACATTTTAAACGGAGTTAACACCGCTTGACAAAGAGGGGGTGCAACTGTAACGAAAATGGAAATGTTAGGGGGATTTCTGTATGGTAAAGAAAAGAACGGGGTGCATGTGTAATTTAGATAAATCTCAGGGGTGTCACTGTAATTTGTTCTTAAAAAAAAAGAATATATCTTGCTATTAGTTAAATTTATAAAAAAAAAACTATCTGATTTTGTTGTCATTTTAACTAAGTACCACCTTCATTCCTATATATAAGACCATTTTATCTAATTTATATCATTTAAGAAAATTGATTAATTTAGTTAATGACATTATATTTGTCAATAATTTGTATTGTTCTTAAAAAATTACCCTTAATATTTTTGAAATTAATCATCTCTCTTTCTACTTAATTGCTTCTCACCTAATTAATATCAAACCTTGTGACGACGTATGTTACAACACATAAAAGACACATGATTTTATGAGAAAAGAGAGTGTAAGATTACTTCAATAATAGATAATATGATGTCTGAATACACACACACATACACACACAAATATTGTTGCAATCGGGGTCGCGGTGGGACGGCGAAAAATAATAGTTAAAAATAGAGAAGTTACCACCAATGTTTATTAAAGGAAAACATTGGAAAAACCTTTTTTTGAAAAGAAAATGGTCTTTGAAACCAAATTTTGAGTTCGGGAGTCCATTACGCATAGGGAAGGTGTTAGCACCCTACAATGTCCGTCATGAAGACGCTTACCTCTAATTAAAAGTGCAAAATTTTAATAACTTTCAAATTATTTATTTTACCCCTCAAAATAGAAACAAGAATATTTATTTTATTTATCTATTGTTATTAGTATACTTTATTTTTTTAAACAAGAGAATTTTTTATTACAAAAAAGAAATTTATTACTATGAAAAAAGAGAATTGTCATTGCATTTTTTCATGTTTTTAGTTTATATCTTTTTTCTATCAAATTTTATTTTTATTGAATTTAGGATTTCTGAACTGTCTCAGTTCATAGGTCCTAAAATGTGAAGTTGACAAAGGTGTACACCCAAGCCAATTCATTTTTATTTTGATTTTTATCATTTTTTTTATCTTGTAGTAATTTAATTAATATTTTATTTTACATAAGAGTTTCAAAACATCAAACTGTCACAATTGGTGTCTCAAACTCTTAAGATTAAGAAGATATCGCATCTAATTAATCCTTTCTCTATTAAATTGCATTTCTTATTAATATTTGTTAAATTATAGTTATTTAATTATAAGATAATAATTTTACTTAATTATATTATAACTACTAGTTTTATTACTATTTCATTATTATTATTATTATTACTATTATTATTATTATTTTATTTTACTTCATTCATTATTATTTTTTAATGCGATGGGAAAAGTTAATCGTAAAACAAAATATCACTATGGCATATTGCATCCTATATCAATTCTCGTTGTTCACGGTATTTTTGTTTTTATTAGTTACTTATTATTTGTTACTATTTAACTAAACCAAAATTTCACCTAAAGCTACACACGCACCCCAGGAGCATATTTGAAGTCTCGGTTATTAAACGAAAAGAAAAAAGAAAGAAAAGAAAAAAAAAAAGAAAAGAAAAAAAGAAAACTAAACTAAATAATAACGTAGACATAGCTTGGCCCATACGCGGTAGAAAAGGAAAAGAAAAATGTTTAAACAAACCCAAGGCTTTTACTTCCTGCACCTCACTTTTTGCTTCATGCAGCCCCAAGAAACCCCAAACAGGCAGTGATACCCTAGCCCCCCACCTCCACCGAACCACCCAATACCACTACACCACCATCGAACACTGCCACTGCAACCACCCAGCACCACCTCGCAACCTCCCTATACCATAAATTCACGCAAAAACCACCACCATAATATATTTCCAGAAAAGCCTTTCCAGAAAAAAAAATCATTCCAGAACCCCCTTTCCTGAAAAAAATCATTCTGGAACACTCTTTCTAGAAAAAAAAATCATTCTAGAACAGTCATTCTGAAAAAAAAATCATTCTGGAACCCCCTTTTCGGGAAAAAAAACATTCCGGAACCCCCCTTTCCAGAAAAAAAAAATTCTGAAATCCCATTTATGGAAAAAAAATTCATTCCAGAAACAAGTTTCCAGAAAACAACAAATAGTTAAAATCATTGTTCTCAAAACCGGACCGGACCGGCCGGTTCGACCGGGAACCGGTCTGGTGACCGGTCCGGATACTCTATAAAATCGAAGGAGCTCAGAACCGGTGGGAACCGGTCAAGAACCGGTCAAACCGGGCCAAAACCGGCCAAAACCGGTCAAGAACCGGTACCCAAAACCGGTTTGAACCGGTATTTTTTTATTTTTTATTTTTTTATTTAAAATTTTAAATTTAATATAAAATATTTTAAAAATAAATAAAAACACATATTTAATAAATATCTCAAATAGTTATAAATTATTTTATCAATTATTATTATTATTTTCTTGTAAAACATATAATTTGCTCATTTATATTAATTTATAATTTTTTTATATCTTGATTTTTGATAATTTTATATTATATTAATTTGTCATTTTCTTTCTTTATTCTAAATGTAAATTTGTTATTGTTAATGGACATTATTTTATTTTATTAAAATTTGAACTTAAGTATTATGATATATTTAATTAAACTTTTATATATTTTTTGAATGTTAAAACCTTGTAAAGTGATGTTTTAAGTTTTATTATAGTTTTTAATGTTATAATGTTATGTAATATTATATTTATTTAATATTATTTTATAAATTATTTTATTATTATTATTTTATTAATACCGGTTCAACCACGGTTGAACCATTGAACCTTTAACCAGTGCCTTGACCGGTTCAATGACCGGTCCGGTTTTAAAAACATTGGTTAAAATCTGTCTTTTACTTCATGCACCTCCCATTTGTTATATACACCACCCCTATTTTTTTTTCCGGAAACACCTTTCTGGAATGAAATTTTTTTTTTCTGGTAAGGGGGTTCTGGAATTTTTTTTTATTTTCCAGAAGGAGGTTTGGGAATGATTTATTTTTTTGGAAAGGGGGTTCCAGAATTTTGGTTTTTTGGTATGGGGGTTCCGGAATGAATTTATTTTCCAGAAAAGGGTGTTCCATAATGATTTTTTTTCTTCCGGAAAGGGGGTTCTTGAATGAATTTTTTTTCCAGAAAGGTTTTTCTACAAAACAAAATTCATTCTGGAAAAGCCTTTCTAGAAGTCATTTTTTCTCCGATTACAGTGTTTTGCGGTCTCTTCCGTGATGTTTGGTGGTTGCAACGGTGATTTAGGGTGGTTGTGGTGGTGGCGTTTGGGTCTACGACGGTATTAGGTAGAGGTGGGGCTTTGGAGAGGCAAAGGGTATATTGGTCCCTTTTGGATTTTTAGGGGTGTTGGAAGCAAAAAAGGGGGTGAGGAAGTAATAGCCCAAATCCAACCTCACAAGCAGCCGAGGGAAAGGTCCAAATTTAACTTAAAGCAAAATCCAGCAACAAGCTAAAATATGAGAGAATAATTATGTGGAAAAGAGAGATTTGCAAAGCTTCTCTCATCTTCTTCAGAGGCGAAACGAAAAGGGGCTTTTTGCCTCTTGCATGAAACGACGCCCCAAGAGAGAAGAAAGGAACACTTCGCATCCGTACCTGAATGGCGGCGATGGTGCGATGCAATTTACGACAACCTCGGATTTGGGTTGTCGTGTCGAGAATAGGTTCGACTTCAGTGGTTTTGGTGCGGTTAGAAATGGGGTATGACGGTGATGGGTGATAGTGGTGCGACGGCAATTACGGGACCAACATTGGGTTCGCAGTGGCTGTTTGAATCTGTGTTGTTGGGTTAGTGACTGCCAATAGGTTTGGGATTGTGATTTAAGGTTTGGAAGGTTTGATTGGGTTAATGGGTTCGTGAATGTTCAAACAGAGGGGTAAATTTATTCCTTTTTAAACTTTGATCCCCTTTTCATTGTCATTTGATAGCTTGCAGTTAAAAAGAAAAATATAACTCATATAAACGTACAAATACCGATTGTTATATATTCTATTTTTTGCCTTTTCTCATGAATGCATACAAGTACAGAGTCAAAAGGCAAATATAGTGTAAATATTTCATTGCTGGGAGTTACAAGAAGGAAGATCAGAGGGGAAAGGAAGCAATAAATTTACATCATAACCAGTATCATGGAATCTAGGCCAAGGGAGTATAATGCTAGAAAAAGTTACCTATTGTGTGGCAAACCCTCAAATCCTTGACCAGATAAGTCGAAGCTATCTTCTTCCTACACTGATAGTTGAGAAACCCTCTCTTCCCTCTCTGTAATCACACTCTACTTCATTCTTTTTTTTTCTTCACCAATTTTTGTGCTTTTTTTCAGGATTATTTCCTCTTCCGGAAAATACCTTTATTTGTTACCGCCTTGCTTTCTCCCAACCAGGGTATTTATAGGCATGAGGTGTGAGAAACTTGTTTCCCCCTTGGAGACTTCCTCTACCCTTGCTTTAAATGAAATTTGTCCTTTTGTGAGAACATTTTCTGAGCTTAGCCGCATACGTCATACAAGAGATCTCCAAAGATTTGATATTGTCTTGCACGTTTTTCTTCTACCTTGAATTGTCTTCAATTGGACTCATATTCCTTCCGCTTTTATTTGTTTTTAGGCTTGTAACAATTGTAACATGTATTTGCACTGAGAATTGGACTCCTTGGCCCAAGATATTTTTTTGTCTCTTTCGTTGAAATTTTGTAATTAGGCATGTAGCAATTGGCTGAACCTGCATTGGACATTGAAAATTGGGTTTCTGGCCCAAAATTTTGTCTCTGAGTTTTGTTTCTTTTCTTTTCTTTTTCTTTTTTCTTTTCTCTCTTTTTTGCAATTTGAATTGGTCTCAAATATGGAATAATCCACGTTGAAAAATTAAAACATTTCTTATTTTATTATAATAATAATAAAAAAAGAGTGAAACAAAATATAAATAATTAATAACAAAGAAATAATAAACACGGAGGACAAAATTAGGTGTTAACAGCTGCTTCTCTTTACTTAAATTTTACCAAATAATATGAATAACCTTAGTTTTCATATTATTGTAGTAAAAGATAAGTAAAGAAAAGAAACCCTAATTTTGTTTAAGGACTAACGGGATATAAGGATCATAAAATGCAAAAAGAAACGAGTGTAGGGACCTTAGATGCAATTGTTACGGACTTGAGATGCAATGGGTGTGAATACCCTAAATGTTGTAGGTGTGAATATTCGAGATGTAGAGGGTGTGAATACCTTATATACGAAGGGTGTGGATACCCTATATGCAGTGGACACGAATGCCCAAAATGTTGTGGGCGTGGATACTCGAGATAATGGGTGTGAATACCCAAAATGCTATGGGTGTGAATACCTGATATGTAATGGGTGTGAATACTCGAGACGTTATGGGTGTGAATACTCGATAAGCAGTGGGTGTGAATACCCGAGATGCGGAGGGTGATGATACCCTATATGCAATGGGTGTGAATACCCGATATGTAATGGGAGTGAATACCCAAGATGTTGTGGTGTGAATACCCAACATGCAGTGAGTGTGAATACTCGAGATGCGGAGGGTGTGGATACCCTATATGCAGTGGGTGTGAATACTTGAGATGTGGAGGGTGTGGATACCCTATATGCAATTTGTGTGAATACTCGAAATTCAAAGGGTGTGGATACCCTATATGCAGTGGGTGTGAATACCCGATATGTAGTGGGTGTGAATATGCAACATACGGAGGGTGTGGATACCCTATATGCAATGGGTGTGAATACCCGAGATGTTATGGGTGTGAATACTCGAGATGTTATGGGTGTGAATACCTAACATGCAGTGGGTGTGAACACCCGAGATGTGGAGGGTGTGGATACCCTATATGCAATGAGTGTGAATACCCGAGATGTGGAGGGTGTGGATACCCTATATGCAGTGGGTGTGAATACCCAAGATGTTGTGGGTGTGAATACCCGATATGCATTGGGTGTGAATACCCAAGATGTGGAGGGTGTGGATACCCTATATGCAATGGGTGTGAATACCCGAAACATAAAAACAATGGTTATGGATACCCGAAACATAAACAGTGGGGCGTGGATGCCCAAAACATACAAAAAAGGGCCGTGGATGCCAGAGGCATAAAAGCAATGGGCGTGGATGCCCGAAACACCAAAGCATTGGGCGCGGATGCCTGAAATAGAAAAGCAATGGGCACAGATGCCCAAATAGAAAAAAAGGTGGGTGTGGGAGCCCAAAAATGCAAAAGTAGTTGGTACGGGACCCAAAATGAAAAAGCAGTGGGTGTGGAGGCCCGAAAAAAGTTCCATGCATGATGCAATGCGAGATGCTTTCAACTGATGCATATTTTCTTTTTGTTTTTGTTTTTCGTTTTCTTTTTCTTTTTTTTCCTTATTCTTCCAACCTTTGACACCGTTAAGGTTCCAAGCGCCTTAGAATTCATGGCGTAATCAACCTTTAATTTGCTTCTTCTTCTTATTCATCTTATTTAGTATATTGGAGTTTTTTTTTCAAGTCAGACCATGGCTATATTATTCAACACTTTGGATCGGCGCCAATGGTCCATTACCCATGCTTCGAGCTAGCTAAGGAATTACCTTATTTCCCATGAATTTTAAGCATATTCATTATAATTGTAATGCTTTTTTAATGTTGTTGCATGCTTCATTTTGGTATATCACATGACGAAATAACATAATGGAACCATGGAAATGAGTGTAAGATGAAAGTGTTTTATTGCTTTAGGAACGAAATTGCAGATATTGGAAGTTCTGGGTAAGAACAAAATGATAGATACAACGAGATAATCACACAAGTGATCAAACAGAGATGACAAATGGAATATCTAGAGAAATAATGTCAATCCCCATGTCTGCAACTTTGAAGAGCCCTTCCATTAGCTTTTGAGGACACTAGATGCTTTGGCAAACTCATTGCCCATCTTTTCGAGCCAACCATGTGCCTTAACTTCCAAAGGTCTACGCTACTTCTGAGTACTTTGATGCATTCAACTTGCCCCAGTCCCAAGTCTTTTGCTGCAAACTTATTGAGCTTGTCTAGCTTTTGCCTAGGCTACCTTTTTAAGTTTTCAGCCTAGTGAGCCTATTTCTTTTTTACCCTATCTTTTGCCTTTCAAGTTTTCAGCCTACCGGGTTGCTCTAACTTTTGCCTAGGCTCCTTTTCAGGTTTTCAACCTAGCGAGCTTTTCTTTTCTTCTTTTTTCCTTTTTTTTCCTCTTTTTTTTTTCTAAGCATAATACTTCTTAACTGCATCAGAGTTTACAGGAAAGGACAAGTCTTCACCATCCATATCTGTAAGGATCAACGCTCCTCCTGAAAATGCCTTATTTACCACATAAGGCCCTTCATAATTTGGAGTCCACTTCCCTCTATGATCCTTTTGGATTGGCAAGATTTTCTTTAGCACCAACTCTCCCTCTTTGAATTATTGGGGATGAACCTTTTTGTTGTGAGCTCTTTTCATCCTCTTTTGATATAGCTGACCGTGGCACAGGGCACTCAATCTTTTTTCTTCAATGAGATTCAATTGGTCATAGCGAGCTTGAACCCACTCGGCCTCCTCAAGTTTGGTCTTTGCCAATACCCTCAGCGAAGGGATTTCTACTTCAATAGGGAGCACAACTTCCATCCCATACACCAAAGAATACGAAGTTGCCCCAGTCGAGGTGCGTACTGAGGTACGATAACCATGTAGAGCAAAAGGAAGCATGTCGTGCCAATCCCTGTATGTTACCACCATCTTTTGGATAATCTTCTTAATATTCTTGTTTACTGCTTCCACCACCCCATTCATCTTTGGACGATACGGCGAAGAATTGTGATGTTGAATCTTGAAGCTACTGCATAACTCTTCCATCATTTTGTTGTTCAAATTGGTCCCATTATCAGTAATAATGTGGCTCGGCAGACCATATCGGTAGATCAAGTCTCTTATGATGAATTTGACCACTACATTTCTTGTTACACTGGCATATGATGCTGCCTCGACCCATTTGGTGAAGTAATCAATGGCGATCAGGATGAAGCGATGCCCATTCGATGCTTTGGGTTCAATCAAACCAATCATATCTATTCCCCACATTGAAAATGGCCATGGAGCAGCCAAGACATTCAAGGATGTTGACAGTGCATGGATATTATCAGCATATGTTTATTAGGATGTTGACGGTGCATGGATATTATCATGCAGCAATTAGCCTCCATGGTAGACCAATAATAGCCAGCCCTCAGAATTTTTCTTGCCATTGCATGTCCATTTGCATGAGTTCTAAATGAGCCTTCATGGACTTCTTCCATTATCTTTTTGGCCTCAATCGCATCAACACATTTGAGCAACACCATGTCATGATTTCTTTCATAAAGCACATCATCATTCAAGAAGAATCCCATTGCCAATCTTCTTAAGGTCATTTTATCATTTTCTGAAGCGCCAAAAGGATATTCTTTATCTTTCAAGTAGCGCTTGATATCATGAAACCACGACTTCCCATCCGATTCTCCCTCCACTACTTGGCAGTAAGCTGGTCGATCCCGATTCTGGATTTTTATCAGTGGCACCTCCCCTGTGTGACTTATCTCAAACGTCGAGGATAAGGTAGCCAAAGCATCAACCAACTGGTTATCCTCACGAGGGATGTGATGGAAAGTAATTTCATCAAATTGTTCCATCAACCCCTTTATGTAAAAGTTGTACAGGATTAGTTTTGCGTCCCGAGTCTCTTATTCACCTTTGAGCTGATGAATAACTAATGATGAGTCTCCATACACCTCCAAAATCATGGCTTTGAATTTAATGGCTGCTAGGACCCCATCGCACATGCTTCATATTTTGCCACATTATTGGTGCAATCAAAACCTAATCATGCAGTGAATGGGATAAATTGATTATTGGGAGAAATTAACACTACCCCAATTCCATGTCCTAGTGCATTAGAAGCTTCGTCAAACAACAAAGTCCATTTTTCTTCATTTACAGATTCTTCATCTTCAAATAATGCCATTATATCTTCATCTGGGAACTCACATTGCATTGATTGATAATCTTCTATGGGGTGATGAGCGAAGTACTCTGCTAAGGCGTTGCCTTTAATAGCCTTTTCATTGACATAAACAATATCATATTCTAATAGTAACACTTAAGAGCGAGCAATTCGACCGGTAAGGGCAGGCTTCTCAAATATATACTTGATTGGGTCCATTTTGGAGACCAACCAAGTAGTGTGACACAACATATATTGCCTTAGCCTACGAGCAGGCCAAGCTAAAGTACAACATGTCCGCTCCAACGGCGAGTACCTTATTTCACAATATGTGAACTTCTTGCTCAAATAATAAATGGCATGCTCCTTTTTACCAGATTCGTCGTGTTGTCCCAGTACACAGCCCATGGATTCTTCAAGCACTGTCAGATACATGATGAGAGGTCTCCTTGACATTGGTGGTACTAAGACTAGAGGTTCTTGCAAGTATTGCTTGATTCTTTCAAAGGCCTTTTGACAATCTTCATTCCACACAATAGTTTGATTTTTGAGAAAAAAAACTTGAAGATTGGGTTACATGTAGCAATTAACTGGGATATGAACCTGGCAATGTAATTCAACCTCCCCAAGAACCCATGAACTTCCTTCTCTGTACTAGGGGCTGGCATCTCCAGGATTGCTTGCACTTTGTCAGGATCAACCTCTATGCCTCTTTCACTGACTACGAAACCTAGTAGTTTCCTTGACTTTACGCCAAAGGTACATTTAGCCGGGTTCAATTGAAGCTTATACTTTCTCAAGGAGGACAAAATTGGGTGTTAACATATATATATATATATATATATATATATATATATATATATATATATATATGTGTGTGTGTGTGTGTGTGTGTGTGTACCTACACCAAAACTTTTTTGACAAAAACCGGTTAGTTATTTTGTTTTACTAAATTTAATTTAGGACATTCTGGTAAGTTTATGTTTACTTTTTTAAAATAATAAAAAAAACTCTTTCCTCTCTCCTCTCTACTCTTCCGCTTATTTCTCTCATCTCACACGTCTCTCCTCTCTCACTCATTTGTCTCTCACGTACCTTGTTTTGATTGTTGCAATTGCCAATTGAAAAAGATAGATAAATAAAATGGCTTTGCAAATACTAATTTTTTTTGTCTATACTAAAAAAAACCTTAATTTACTGAAGTAGTTTTCCCACTCAGATAATCATGCAAATTACAAACACAATCATGGTGTTTTGCTCTTACTTTGAATCGCTTATTTACATTTTAATTTTTGTTTTTCGATTACGAAATCTGCCACGAATTTTGAATCTGAACAACAATGGAGGAAGACTCTTTCTGCAAAAATCTCAATTGCTTCGCGGTGAACACTTCTATGGTGCACTGACTTAATTGTCTTCGACCACCAGAACAGTCTCCGGCATGACACCTTCTCGCCTCTCCCTTCCACTTTTTTGACAGACTTTGGGGATACTTGGTGCCCATTCCAGCGCTGGCGCATGGATGATGCTAAACCATCAACAGTAACTTGCTTTGTCGTGGAGGCGTGCTAGGTTTCATCGGAGGTGATCGGTAACCCATATAGGTGGTGACCAGTGAAACGTGAGAGAGATGAAAGAGGAGAGAGGAAATAGTTTTTTCTTTTATCAACATAAAATTACTGGAATGTCCTAAATTAAATTTAGTAAAACAGAATAACTAACTAGTTATTTTGGTAAAAAAAAATTGGTGTAAGTTGCTAACATACTCCAACTAAAAAAGAGGTGAGAATATGTTAGCATTCCCCATATATATATATATATATATATATATATATATATATATATTATGGTTGCTAAATAAATCCTTAATTTACATGTGCTCAAGATCTATATGTTGACACTCGTTATTACAATAATTAAGGGTCAAATATAATCATCATAAATTTAAAATCTTTAAAATAATTTGTGTATTTAATCATGTCATGTCACACATCACTTCAAAATATTTATTGACATAATATATCATGCATGTCACGTCATACATCAATTCACAAAATGCAAGAGAGCAGATCTTTGCCCTTAGGTTCTCTACACCTCAGGGCATGATAGATCATAGACGTTATTCCTTGTAAGGAACAGAACCCCAACTACTGTACTCACCCCCTAATTCAGAAGATTTGCATATATTTCAGACTTAAACATGTTTTTAGTCCTTTAAATTTGAGGTAAGTTTACTTTTGATCTCTCAATTAAAAATTTGTTCTTTTAAGTCCCTTAATTTTGTGAAATGTTTGTTTTTAGTCCTCCAAGTGAATTTGAGGAACTAAAAAGAGCATTTTTTCTGTTCTTTTTAATCCTCTAAAGTGAAGTTAAGGGACTAAAAACAACATTTTACAAATTTGAGAGATTAAAAAAAGCAAATTTTTAATTGAATGACCAAAACTAAATTTATCCTAAATTTAAGGGACTAAAAACATATTCAAATCTATATATTAATACAGTTATATTATAATATATTCTTCCATCTAAATTTTCATGCTGCCGCCCCCTCCCCGGTGGGTATTGCATCCCTTTTTTAGATCTTTACAGTTTTAGTGTTGTATATTTTATTTTTAATAAAAAAACTCAAAATAGATAATTTCTTGTCAAATCAAAAACTCAAAATATACAATAGTTATTAATAAAAAGAATTAAATTATGTATTATGTAATTATTTTTATTTTGGATTTAATTTTTCATTTAATTAATTTTATAGATAATTTTGTTGATAGAAAGAACACGCCCTTTGTTTTAAATTTGGAATGCTTTTAATTAGTTTTATAAATAATTTTATTTATGTTAAGATATATATTATAGATTTTTTTTCCATATATATATGTGTGTGTGTTAGGCAACACCACATCAATTTTATTTTTAACTTGGATTGCCTTTAATTACTATTCATAGATATACATTAGACAATAATTTTGTTTTGAATTAATTTTAATATCTTTTGCAAATAATTTTATTTATTGATAACAAAGGATTTATAATATTTAAAATTTAGTAGATAAATTAATTCTTATAATATTGTTAAAGTATGACAATTTAAAATTACGGTTGTTACCAAAAAAAAAAAATAATATGACAATTTAAGAAAGTCTTTCTTCATTCTTCATTCTTCAAGAATAAAGAAGTCAATTGTTTTAATATGTCAATTGTTTTGATGTATCTTAGCTTCCTCTAATATCATAAACTTCAAAAATTTCACTACAAGCTTGTAAACTTGATGAATAACCTTTTAAGAAGAAAGAATTAAATGATTTTAATTTATTATTATATTTACTTTCACAAGATATAAGAAATATTATTTATTATTAAACGAAATTTTAGACAATTATTAATAGTAAAAATTAGTCATTTTTTTTATTCTTAACGAGTGTTAAATTTTAGCCCTCCTAATAAGTATTCTTAGTTCCTTCGGCGCTGGATTGGCTTCCCAGTTATAGACACAGTACTTGTAGCATTTTCTATTAAAATAGTCTGTAGAATTTCACAAGTAATATCTCCTTATCTGAGTATATAGGAAAATTATTAATATCTCCTTAAATCTAAAATCTATGGATATTGGACGAGACATGCTTTTGGGCAGTCAAGGTTAATATTCTTCTTCTTAGTATATGTGGCACTGTCAATGCTAGCTGGAGATTTTAATAAATCTCGCTTGAATTGGAGAGATCATGTTGTTTGTTGGATTTAGCAATCATATAATTGACGAAATTGGTTCCAATTAAAGTTGAGGATGCCATACCCGTCCCTTTGGCTCAGGTTATTAAATAATAATAATAATAATAATAATATAAATGAGTCACATCTTGATGAACGCCTATACATCAATATACACATTAGCATTAATATATTGTCTTCAGTAGAAAAAACTGGATAATGAAAAAAGAAAGTGTGCTCAGTGTTCACATTAGCTTTATAATTAAATGGAAAACTCAACCCAACTTGACAGCCCTCCTAGCGAATGGAAAATTGACATTAGTCGCACAATAAGAGGATTTTTAATAATTAATGAATTATATTAGCTTTGTAGAAAAGGATGTATGAAAAATGAACTGTGACTATATTAGCTTTACCATTTCCAACTTCACCTATCGCACCAACTCCCTGCATACAAGACCGTGGTCGTTTTATATTTCTAATACGGAAAATACTAATCGTTAATCATTAATATATTAAAAGTAAGCAAGTCTAGTTAGCTAGGGTTTTTTTTTTTTGCCTAGAAGCAACTTTCCCACCCTAAAGTATGGGCAAAATTGGATTTTCAAAAGAAAATTGCTTTTGACTTTTCTATACCTCACGTTGCATAGGCAACTTCTTGGGTTTTTGAAACCCCTTTCTATATATATATATATATATATATTATTTTTCATTTCTTTTGTTTTCTTCAAGTTTGAACTGGCCTAACCCATTACAATTATTTCAATTTTTTACAGGATCATATTCTAATTTTATTTCTTATCTTATTTATAATTACAATTTTAATATATATTTATTAATTTTATATGCAACAATTATATATTGTCAAATGTAATAATTTAAATTGTGAAGAATGATAAATGGAAATGTTATATAATTATTTTCTTATGTGAAATAATTATCAATGTTTTATTCTGTATGCAAAATATAATTACTTAAAGATATGAATTGAAAAATATAATTTTAAAACTAATACTATTATTTCTTATATAATTTAAATAATATTTTTATATAATCAATTAAAATTGTGTTGGCTTAATATTTTTAAAACAAAATAAAATTCGTGTTATATATATCATAAAAATAATTCAATTAAAGAATTATATTTTTAACTCAAAAATAAAAAAGAAAAATAACTCTATTAAAGGTTGTGAAACTAAATAATTAAATGTTTATAGATATATAAAAAATCTAAAGAATTAATTTTTTATCTTTCATCAAACATATTCAATTACAAAAATTATTTTCAAAATATTTTCAAAAAATATATAATAAATATAAATTATAATTAAAATAACTATTATAATCTACATCAACCTAAAGAGCTATGGGCATTGTACAGGTAGAAAAACTAGTTGATAGGAAAATGGTTTCGTATAGAGATATACGAAAGAAGCAGGTTGGTTGTCTTTTTCAAATTATACTATGCCTTGAATTCCATTAACTGTAATTGTGTACATGCTATTGACATGTATTCATTATGCAATTCATGCAAGAAATGCTTCGTATGAAATAACAATTTATAGAAAATAATTTAAACTGTGATATAAAGTTATTTTAAATTAAAAAAGATAAACAATAAAAAAAGTTAAATATACAAATATATATATAAAAGGAGCATAATTTAAAATGAATTAAATATATTTTTTTGGCTAATTGTGAGGATATATATAATGTGGAAAATACACCTTCCAAAAAGAGAAGAGGGAGTATTAGGAATTTCTAATTGTGAGAGTGAAGAGAGTGAGAGCTTCACTCTCTAAATTAGGAATTCTTATTCAAGTATAATAAGATCCACATAATGTGTTAGACTATTTTATCTAAATTAAATGATAAAAAATTGTTGAAAGAAATGAAATTTAATGTTTTATCAAAATTGATCTCATCTTGAATGTCCAAACCATAAAACATGTTAGTCCAAACCATAAATAATAATAATAACATGTTAGTGTTAACTTATTCTTCTCGGTTCAAAAAAAAGGGGGACAATAGAAAAAGAGTACTAATTAACATACACATGGGAATTGTACATCCAGCATCTACTTAGCACATGTGCATAACCACATATGTAAATATGGTTGACTTTGTCTTATATGTAGTTAAAAGTAAATGAATATGAGGGACTAAAAGTGTATTTTAGTTTTTAATAAATTTTCCTATGATTTATATTGAAAACACAGATTTATTTCCTTTCTTTCTCATGTTTTTTTTTAATTTTATTTTAGGAAAATAACTATCATGCTATAATATTTCTTCTAAATTGGATAATAATTTAATTTGATTACAAACTGTGTGTTCTAACAAATAATACTCCTATACTTTACTTCCAATATAATTTATATTTATTAGTATAAACAATTTTTTCATAAGATGTATGCATGCTTCTATATTATATATTTCATTAATTTATTTCTAATAACACTTTTTACAAATTTATAATAAACAAAATAATTTAAAAAACATTTTTTAAAGTTTAATTTTACCGTACAATAAAAGAGCAAGAAGAATAGGAAATAATGCTCGTGGTCTTTGAATATCTTTCTTAAATAAACAAACAATTTCATCCCTAAAATTAATTTTGACTTGATCCTTCCATCAACTTTCTTTGACAACTTTAATTGTCACTACAAGGTGATAATGAAGACTCCTGCCAAGTTACACATTAAATAGATGACAGTTTTTGCCTACCCCAACATATGGACGAAGCTCAATTAGGTGGAAATTCTTAAAAAACAATGACGATAAGATCAAGTGGGAGGAGAAGCTGCCAAGAAAAATACCTAAACCGCACTTTTGCAAACCTTTTCACAAAACACTTACCATCTGTTAAAGCAAACGCAACGTTTCAAGATCAAAGAAAAGAACGAAACAGATGCAAGCTTTAAGAACATTATTTTATCAAAATCTTTCTAAAACGATTTTCAAATGAAAGCACAAATCAAAGGTTAGAATGAATAAACAGGTAAGAGAAAGAGATAAAACATAAGGTTTTATACTGTTCATCTCAATCACCAAGACTATGTCCAATTCTTGGCAACCCACCAAGTTTCAC
This sequence comes from Pueraria montana var. lobata, assembly GCA_026413185.1. Lineage (NCBI taxonomy): Eukaryota > Viridiplantae > Streptophyta > Magnoliopsida > Fabales > Fabaceae > Pueraria > Pueraria montana. Next base: position 71,416,081 of record CM048648.1, read on the forward strand.
TATCTTTCACAAAGATACAAGTGTTCTTTTTACAAGCCACTCCTAGCTTTACTCAAGTAGTCTTTATACTTAGCCTCTCCAAACTAATAACCCCAAGTATTCTTTGCTACAAAGCCACTTAGGACTTCAACAAATCAACATATATGACTAACGTCTGACAGATAGATATTGCTTCCATGGAAACCAAGGGACTAGCATCCCTCAACATGTCCCCGTCTGCCTAACCGAGGTTCTCGGTGCTGATGAGAGCTTGAGGATTGAAGTCCCAGTCCCAAAGAGACGTTCACCCATCCTTCATAGAGAGGAAAGCTGGATGCCTCTCAACAGGAGTAGCAACGGGTTGAGCAAGAGGCGGACTCGGCTTATTTTTCTTCGAGACACCCTCCACTTGGACAACTTGTTTCTTCCTCTTTGGGGAAGGAGGAGGAAGTGAAACAGGAGAAGTCGTCGGGACCTCTTCACCCCCAGCTTCCTTGTTCTTCAGCTTCTCGAGCCAAAGTAGTTTGACATTCTGGTAGTCGAATTTCCCCATCACGACTGCATAAGAAGAAAAAGAGTTAGCAAAAATAGACAAGAACAAAAGAAATTAAAGCTGAGTAATGAAAGCACTCACAGTCCCAATCCTCTCTCGGAGTTCGAGAAGTAGGGATCCCCACTATAGTTTTATAGTGTAGTAAATGCGGCAGCTTGCACAGAGTAACTGTGTCATCCTAATCTTCAGGAGACATGTCTACAACCTGCCAAGACGACCGCTTATTCGGAGCACGGGTCCAATAAAGAAGGAATTTCGGCCTCCTGCGCCCATAAAAAAAGTCAATCTCCCCTTTCGGACCCGGCCGAGCTCGGAAAAACCCACTCTTGAAGTTTTTCCAAGATGAAGTATAAGAACCTAGGATGGACCGACTAGGGATTCCGGTCAGAGAGACCCAACCAGCCTTCTTACTCTCCTTAACTGAATAATGATAAAGAAATTTGGGAGCAGTTGGAGCGATGAAAAACTTACCACAGAGCACCCGGAAGGCTTGAAGAGAAGCCTAGGCATTCAGATGCAATTGAGTAGGAGCAACATTAAGCTCCCGAAGAACATCAGTCTCAAACTTATCAAATGGCATCGTAATGCCGAGAACTGAAAACAAAGCCTCATACACATGTGTGAAATGAGACTGACACGGAAAAGCAGAAAAGAAAACATGCTCGTTAGGCCCACAAGGTTTAGCGTAAACCATACCCAGCCTCTTCGAGTGACACAAATCAATTTCCTGGAGGAGGGAAGATAAAGACTCCTTGATCCAGTACGTAGAGAAGAAGTAAGGCCCCACCTCACCATTTACCCAAAAATAACCCAGAATAGTAACAGGAGGATAAGATTTCTTCGAACCCTTAGACCCATCGAGTTGGGGGAGGGAAGGAGGGGAGGAGGAGGTCGGGCGTGCCAAGTAACTAAGGGATGCACCTCGATCGATTCATTCGCCACATTGGTCGCTCGTTTCAGTGCTCAATATGCTACAAGTCGACCCCATTACTTGACAGTAGTGGCATTAGCCAACATTCGACAGGAGGACAACGAGTCACTCAGGGACTTCATGGAGAGATTCGCCGAAATCCCCGTCAAGATCCGAGACTTGAATCCTCAGGTAGCACTGATCGCCATGCTGATGGTGCTGAAATCCAGACTCTTCTCAGATAGTCTCTGCAAGAAGCCACCCCATGACATGGACGAGCTCAGAGCAAGAATAGCAGGATACATTCAGATGGAAGAAATGACTAAGTTCAAAGAACATGTCAGAGGCGAGTCCTTTAAGAAGCAGGAGGAACACGAGAAATCGGGAACAAACCGAGAGCAGAGTAGCAGATCTAGAGCCAACAGACCACCTCGCACAAGGTTTACTCATACACCCCTCTAACAGATAGCAGAGCACGGGTTCTAGAGGAAGCCTGCAGTGCTGAACTGATAAGTCTGCCTACTTGGAACCGATCCCCAGAAAAAGCAGATAGGTCCAAGTTTTGCAGGTACCATCGAGTGCATAGACACACCACTGAAGATTACACCACCTTGAAGGATAAGATTGAAAAACTTATCCAACAAGGAAAATTACGACACTTCATCCAAGACGACAACCGAAAGTCTGAGCAAGAATGAACCCAAGATTGGGAAGACGACCGCAATAGAAAATCCAAATGAACGGAAGAGCCCCGCCAGGAGCAACCGACTAAACCTCCCGAGACTCGACTCCGAGGCGTTATCAATACAATAGCAGGAGGATTTGTCGAAGGGGAAAGCTCGAGCTCGGCAAGGAAGAGACACTTGCACAGCCTCCGATCGATCAACTCGACTTCAATAAGCCCTAGAATTCACAAAAAAATGCCTCATATAACTTTCACTAATGCAGATTTTGATGGAATAGAACCCAACCATGACGACCCGGTAGTGGTCAAGGTTGAGGTTGCAAATTGGTTGGTGTGTAAAGTCTTAGTTGATCAAGGTAGCTCAGTAGATATCCTATATTGGTCCACCTTCCAACAACTAGACATCCCAGAAAGTAAGATACAACCATACATGGAACAACTGGTCGATTTTGCAGGCGAAAAAGTGGATACCAGAGGCTACATTGACCTCCTCACTACCTTCGGAGATGAGGAGAAGGGGTCCAAGACCATCACAGTCAGGTACCTCTTAATCAACGCCCTTACTTCATACAACATCCTTATAGGCAGGCCGGCACTCAACGAACTAGGGGCAGTAATCTCAACTCCACACCTGGCGATGAAATTCCCTGGGTCGGAAGTGAAGATAGTGATAGTTAAAGTTGATCAGGAAATAGCCCGCGAATGCTACTTAGAGAGTCTAAGGATAGCTAGTGGCAAAAAGGTCCCAGAACCAACAGTAAAGCACGTAGCATGCATTTCGTTCGCGACACAACCAATAAAGGAAGCCAATCTCGACCCCAGGGAGGCCGACCAAGAGCAAAGCTTACAAAGGAGGTAAAATCCTCCCAGATAGGAAGAGAACCAAGGCAATGCACAAAACTCGGGACTCAGTTAGCAAATGAAATCGAGAACGCAATCGCCAAAGTCCTATTAGACAACGCCGACTTGTTCGCATGCTTAGCCGCCGACATGCCCGGAATCGACCCGAGCTTCCATTGTGACAAGCTTGCCATTTGTCTAGAGGCCAAGCCAATCTCCCAAAAGAAAAGAAAGCTCGGAGCCGAAAGAGGAAAAGCGGTCAAAGAAGAAACTGAAAAACTACTTAGTATCGGCTTCATAAGAGAAGTGCAATGCACCACATGGCTGGAAAATGTGGTGATGGTAAAGAAAGCAAACAACAAATGGAGGATGTGTACTGACTACACAGACCTTAACAAAGCATGTCCAAAAGACTCATACCGGTTGCCGAGCATTGACAAGCTAGTAGATGGAGCAGCCGGCTATTCGATCCTGAGCTTTTTGGACTCATACTCCGGGTACAACCAGATACCCATGTTTCCACCAGATGAAGAGAAGCCGGCGTTTATAATCGACACGGCCAACTACTGCTACATGGCCAACTACTGCTACACGGTAATGCCATTTGGACTGAAAAACGCGAGAGCAACATACCAGCGTCTGGTGGATAAGATTTTCGTAGACTAACTCGGTCGGAACCTGGAAGTCTATGTCGACGACATAGTGGTTAAGAGCTGAGACCCGAACTCACACTCAAGAGACATAGTCCAAATTTTTGGCGAGATCAGAAAACAATATGAGGCTAAATCCTGAGAAATGTGTATTCGGAGTACATGGCAGAAAATTCTTAGGCTTCATGCTCACACACAGAGGCATAGAAGCCAATCCAGAGAAATGTGCGACGATCATAAGCATGAGAAGCCCAAGTAACATGAAGAAAGTACAAAGGCTAATTGGAAGGCTGACATCCCTGTCCCGTTTCTTGCCAAAAATGGCAGAGGTAGCTAGACCCTTTTTCCAACTGCTTAAGAAGCAACAGGTGTTTGAATGGAATGAAGAGTGTGAAGGAAACTTCCTAAAGATAAAAACACTACTTTCATCACCACCAATCCTAACACGACCTAAACCCGGCAAAGACTTAGTGCTATACCTAGCTGTCTCGGGAGACGCAATCAGTTCGGTCATCATTTAAGAAGAAAATCAGACGCAAAAACCAGTCTACTACATAAGCTGAGTGTTTAAAGATGCTGAAACCAGGTACCAGATGATAGAAAAGCTAGCACTAGCCCTGGTCACTTCAGCACGACGGCTATGACCATACTTTCAAAGCCATCAAGTAGTGGTGCGAACAGACCATCCAATACGACAAGTATTGAGGAAGCCGGAATTAGCTGGAAGAATGATAGCATGGTTAGTTGAATTATTCGAGTTTGACATCAAGTATGAGCCGAGAGGACCTATCAAAGCACAATGTCTAGCCGACTTCATCGCAGCGCTAGCACCAGTAGAAGAGGCACCCTCCCCATGGTGGACCCTTTACGTGGACGGTTCCTCGAACGTTAAAGGTAGCGGAGCAAGAGTTATAATCAAAAGCCCTAAAGGGATTATCTTGGAACAATCACTCAGATTTGACTACGCATCCAACAACCAAGTCGAGTACGGACTGAAACTCGCTAAGGAGGTAAGGGCGAAATACCTTAGATTCTGAAGCGACTCAAAGTTAGTCACTGGGCAAATGAATGGATCCTATCAAACAAAGGATCCCCAGATGACAAGATACAACCGCCTGGCCTCCCAGTTGAAGAACGAGTTCATTGAGTTCGAACTCAACCATATTCTAAGAAAACACAACAAAAGAGCCAATCTACTATGAAAATTGGCAAGCACAAAGAAGAAAGGCCAACACCGAACTGTCATATAGGAAATAATATATGCTCCAAGTATTGACAAAGTTGTCTCTAGTATCAACCCGACAGACCGAGAATGGATGACCGAGGTATAGAACTTTCTGAAAGAAGGAACCCTCCCGGAAAACCGAGAAGTGGCCAGAAAAATCAGAAGAAGGGCCAGTTACTACATCATAGAGGGAGAAGACCTTTATAGGAGAGGCTTCACCACACCACTACTGAAATGTGTCATGAAGATTCAGGCCGAGTACGTAATAAACGAGATGCATAAAGGAATATATGGAATGCACTCAGGAGGAAAGGCCATGGCAGCCCAAATCCTACGAGCTGGATACTACTGGCCGACCATGCGCCGCGACTATGCCGAATACGTGAAAAAATATGAAGAATGCCAGAAATATGGCAACATATCCCACCTACCAGTGGAAGAATTACACAATGTCACAGCACTATGGCCTTTCGCCATGTGGGGAGTAGACATACTAGGCTCTTTCCCACTTGCTAAGGGATAAGTCAAATTCCTCTTGGTCGGAATCGACTACTTCACGAAGTGGATTGAAGCCGAACCCTTAGCTACCATCACCGCCCACAATGTGCAAAAGTTCATATGGAGGAACATAGTATGCCAATTCGGCATCCCCTACTCGGTAATATCCAACAACGGTAAATAGTTCACCGAAAAGAACCTTGAAGAGTTCTTCAAAAACCTCGGGATTCGGCACCGAGTGACTTCAGTAGAACACCCACAGACCAACGGGCAAACTGAAGCAGCGAATAAGGTGATACTGGGAGAACTAAAAAAGCGAGTAGGCAATGCCAAAGGAAGTTGGGCCGAAGAGCTTCCTGTAATCCTTTGGGCATATCGTTGCATGCCGCAATCAACGACAGGGGAAACACCTTTCAGGCACTCATATGGATCAGACGCCATGATACCAGTAGAAGTTGGAGAACCCTCCTTGCGAAGAGCAAATTTCATCTAGGAGAACAACAATCAGTCACTAAGGCATGCACTCGACATGATCGAAAAGACCCTTAACGAGGTCCAAATCAGAACAGAGGCCTGCAAAAGAAGAGCCGAGAAGAGATATAATACCAAAGTCAAACCAAGAAACTTCGAAGTCGGAGATCTGGTTTGGAGAAAATGCGGAGAAGCAAGAAAAGCAATAAGAGAGGGCAAGCTGGTAGTCAACTAGGAAGGCCCCTTCAAAGTAACCAAGTCACTGGGAAATGGATCCTACTGACTAGAGCATCCATCTGGTAAAGCCATCCCCCGAACCTGGAACGTAACGCACTTGAAGTTTTATTACAACTAATTGTAAGCGGTGACGTACTCTTTTTCCTACTTTGACATTTTTTCCCAAGAGGTTTTTTGTCAAAGAGGTTTTAATGATGCACACCCGATTTCTTTTTTATAATAAAATTCCCTTTCCTTTTATTCGACCAAGTAGACCAATTGGATACCGGCATAAAATGCCACTTAGTGAGTGGTACTCGGCATCCCGAAAGGAGAATGACCTAACTTCGATACAATAAACTAATCGTGTAGACCTTCATAAGGATACGAAAAGCAAGTTAGCACAAAAATAGAGTAGACCTTCATAAGGATACAAAAAAGCAAGTTAACATAAACAACCGCGTAGACCTTCATAAGGATACAAAAGTAAATTAATAAACCGTGTATACCTTAAACAGGATACAAAGGAAAACGTAGACCCTAACCGGATATGAATCATAAAGGGGCAAAAAACTTGAGGAAAAAAATCATTTCATTAAGATAAAGGCACCTTGTTAGATGGGCCGGGTGCGAGCCTACTACAAAAAAAAGGTTAAAAGGAAAGAAAATACAAGAGCCAAGACTAAACCGAGTCACCAGGGCCCTTCTCGTCCGAAATGTCTGACTTATCGACCAACTCACCATCTTTGTCGATATCTTTACCAACATCAAAAAGAAAGAGATTAGCATCCTTGAAGAAGAGCCCAGCCTGGTGAACCACCTTTTGAAACCCAGCTTCATGAGTGGCAATAACTTCAGCCACTACTTCGTCTAAATCAGCCCTTAACTTAGCCTCAGAACTAGCCACATTCGACCTCATCAGCTCTAACTCCAAGTTAAGACGGTCCACCTCAATACGAAGATCCTTAGAGGACTTCTTAGCCTGAGCCAAGGAAAGCTTGAGGGCATCCTCGTGACCCTCAGCTTCCCTCAACTTAGCCTCTGCTTCCTCAAGAGACTTCCGAGACTCCTCAGCAGAATGGAGAAGAGTTTCATTAGGCTGAGTAGCCTCCAGCAAGGTCTGCTCGGCCTTTGAAGCTGTTTCCTGAGCCAAGGCAAGTTCACGATGGCCGCGATCAAACTCTTCAACCCAGTACTGGGCAATCGCCCAAGAGCGAGCCTGGAAGCGCGATATGGCCTCCATAGAAAGACAAGGACCGGCTTCCCTTAACATGTCCCGATCAGCCTGACCGAGGTTGTCGGCACTGATAAGGGCTTGGGGATTGAAGTCCCTACCCCACAAAGAGGTCCGCCCGTCTCTCATAGAAAGGAAAGCTGGGTGCTTCTCGACCGGCGACACTGTAGGAGGACTTGGCTTAGATTTTTTGAAGGGACCCTCCTCTACGTGAACCGCCTGAGGACCCCTTTTTTTTGGAGAAGGGGGAGGAGGAGGAGGAGGAAGGGGAACAGGAGAAGCCGGGACTTCGCCGGGTGTAGCCTCCTGAGCTTTCAACTTTTCTAGCCGAAGCTTCTTAGCATTTTTGTAATCAAACTTCCCCATGACAATTGCAAGAGAGGAAAAGTAATAAGCAAAACAAATAGAAGAGTAAAAATTTGAGTAAGTAGAAAAGTACTCACGGTCCCAGTCGGCCCTTGGAGTCTTAGAAAACGGGATTTCAACTAACATTTTACACTTGAGAAGACGGGGGAGCCTACAGAGATCGACCATGTCATTCTGATCCGCAGGAGACATGTCGACTATCTTACATAAAAGCTGCTTGTTAGGCGACCGGGTCCAATATAAAGGGAACCTAGACCGACCCCGCTTGTCAAAAAAGTTTGACATCCCATCTTTACCCGGCCTAACTCAGAAAAAACCCCTTTGAAGTTCTTCCAAGAGGAAGTGTAAGGGCCGAGTAAAGATTTACCCGAAATGCCAGTCAAAGAAACCCAGCCGTCTTTCTTGCCCTCCTTCACATTATAATGAAAAGGAATTTTGGAGCGGTAGGCGTAATAAAAACTCATTACACACAACCCTGAAGGCATATATAGCAGCCCAGGCATTCGGATGCAACTGGGTGGGAGCAACATTCAACTCCCAGAGGACGTCACACTCAAACTTGTCAAAGGGGACAGTGACGCCTAGAGCAGAAAAAAGGGCATCATACATGTAAGTATAATGAGACTCACATGGAAGAGCCCGAAGAAAGACACGCTCACTCGGACGACAAGGCTGAGTATGAATAGTGTCTAGCAAGTCCGAGTGGTACTACTCCACCCCCTCTAAGAAGGAGAGAAGAGACTCTCGAGATTGATACCGGGAAGTGTAGCCACCTACTTCATCACTCACCCAAAAATAACCCGGGAAAGATATAGGAGAAGAAACCTTCTTTGGAAACTTAGTGTCACTCGGCTCAGGTGGAGGAGAAAGATGTACACGACGAGGAATCAAAGGAACCTCCTCGGTAGCCTCAGAGTCGTCCAAGACTACGACCCCAACTAGAGCAGTGGCCAAAGGTACTTCAGCCTGCTCAGAAGCAAAGGGAGGGCGAACTACACCAACGGCACCCAATGCCGACGCACCATTACTAACCCTATCAGAGTTGTTGCGGCACTGTGACATGTCACCATCGGAGTCCTCTCCAATCAAACGAACCTCCGGAGGCAACATCCTGCCACCTCCGGAGCGCCCTGACTCCCCTGAAAAAGACATCGCCAACAAAGAAAAGAGAAGGGGAAAAAGGACGGTACCTGAACAGAAAAAGAATGAAGAAAATGAGAAAGAAGCAAACAGCGGAGAAGAAGACATGAGAGAAGAAAATGAAAGTATGACGAGCACAGTGACCCTTATATAGGGTCCCAAACGTTCCGAATATGAAACGACGAAACAATTCAAGCCGTTGGATCAAGACCTTTCGCCAAGCCCATCAACGACTAGGGAGGCTTAAGACCTTTGGGAATCTCAAGAACATTTTCAAAATTCAAAAACAATCATTACCGCCGCCCTTGGGAAGAGTTACAAATTTAATAGGTCTGAAACGACGCCACCACCTTTTAACGACATGACGTTTCGAGAACCAAATCCGAGTCCAACTATACGAGACGAGTAAAGGATGACATCAACTCGACTGAAAAGGATTCGACTTCGACAAAACCATTGCTTGAGCTCCTACATGACTTCAGAGCTTGGGGGCAAGCGTACTGCTCGGACTCGACACTCCGTCGAGTAGCCAATCTGGCTGAGTAGAGTCTTCTCACTCGGACCAAGGAAGTAATAACGGAAAGCATATCTTATGATAAGATAAGATAGAGAAAGATCAAGATATAAGGAAATGATAGAAGATAGAATAATCTCTATCATAAATCACAAGATTTGAGGAGATTTGATAGGAAAATAACCTTATCTAATCTCCCATTCACCTCCTATAAATATGGCAATAATCCAACCCACCAAGGTACAAAATTTTGAATTTCAATTATGATACCTGTCTCCTACCTCTGCGCCTCTAACTTGAGTGTCAGAATGTCTTTGCAGGTACACCCCCACTAGTCACAGAAGAGATCTCAGCGAAGCCACCGCACCAGAAGGCTTACCAAAATCTGGTAAGAACACTTTATTCTTCCATTATTGCTTTTATTACTCTTGAGTGATTTGCTAACTTGATCTTTAGTTGCTTTGTTTCTTGTATGTGAGGTAGAGTTCATAATCCAACTCTAGTTCCCTTGGATCTTGAGATTGAAAGAACTTGCAGAAAGAACAATGCCCTGACGAAGAAGCAAAAGCAACGGGAGTAGCGAGCTAGGCAAAGAGCTCAAAGAGAGCTTCTTCTTCTTCACCTCCACCACAACCTACACCTCCACCTCAACCGCTTTTACTCTTACCTCCTCCTATCTTTGAGGAGCCAATCATGGCAGAAGAAGAGGAGCAACTAAGAAGAACTCTTGAGGATTTCAATGCTCATGTCGTGCCACGTCACTTCATAAGCATTGCAAGATCGGAGTTTGGTGTGGATAACATCTCTTATCCATCTTCACTCATTCATTTGATTCAAGCCAACCAATTCCATGGGATGTCACATGAAGATCCTGATGCCCATCTAGCAACCTTCATTGAGATTTGCAATACTGTCAAGATTGCTAGAGTGCCGGATGAAGCCATTCGTCTCAATTTGTTCACATTCTCATTGGTAGGAGATGCCAAGGCATGGCTGAATTCTCTCAAGGAGCATAGCTTGCACACTTGGGATGATGTGGTATCCAAGTTTCTCAACAAGTATTTTCCAGAGTCCAAGACCACTAAAGGGAAGACTAAAATTTCATCCTTCCATTAAAAGGTTGATGAGTCCCTTAGTGAAGCGTGGGATCATTTTAGAGGATTGTTGAGGAAGACACCTACTCATGGATTTAATGAGCCGGTGCAAATTAACATGTTTCTAGATGGTTTGAGATCTCAAACCAAACTTATGCTTGATGCATCGGCGGGTGGCAAGATTAAATCTAAGACACCGGATGAAGCCATTGAACTCATGGCAGCCAATGACTATGATGTCACTCATGATAGGAGTCACAATCCTAGAAAGAAGGGTATTTTGGAGCTTAGTTCTCAAGATGCCATTCTAGCTCAAAACAAGCTCCTCACTCAACAAATAGATGCTCTCACAAAGCAAATCTCCAAGCTGCCACAGCAATTGCAATCCCTTAATTCAACCTCTCAAGGTCCTACTCAACAACATGGGGGATGCTCTTTGTGTGGTGGTGCTCATGAGCATGGCTTGTGTATGATTCAAGAAGGAGCACAAGAGCAGCTGCACTACTTGGCTAACCAAAATCGCCAAGGTTATTCTTCCATCTAAATTTTCATGTGCCGGCCCCTCCCTCGTGGGTACTGCACCCCTTTTTTAGATCTTTACAGTTTTAGTGTTATATGTTAAAAAAAATAGTATCAGTACACTTTATTATATATTTTTTATTTTTAATAAAAAAACTCAAAATAGATAATTTCTTGTCAAATCAAAAACTCAAAATATACAACAGTTATTAATAAAAATAATTAAATTATGTATTATGTAATTATTTTTATTTTAGATCTAATTTTTCATTTAATTATTTTATAGATAATTTTGTTGATAGAAAGAACACACCCTTTGTTTTAAATTTGGAATGCTTTTAATTAGTTTTATAAATGATTTTATTTATGTTAAGATATACATTATAGATTTTTTTTCCATATATATGTGTGTGTGTGTTAGGCAACACCACATCAATTTTATTTTTAACTTGGATTGCCTTTAATTACCATTCATAGATATACATTAGACAATAATTTTGTTTCGAATTAATTTTAATTTGTTTTGAAAATAATTTTATTTATTGTTAACAAAGGATTTATAATATTTAAAATTTAGTAGATAAATTAATTCTTATAATATAGTTAAAGTATGACAATTTAAAATTAAGGTTGTTACCAAAAAAAAATACAAATATGACAATTTAAGAATAAAGAAGTCAATTGTTTTGATATATCTTAGCTTCCTCTTATATCATAAACTTCAAAAATTTCACTACAAGTTTGTAAACTTGATGAATGACCTTTTAAGAAGAAAGAATTAAATGATTTTAATTTATTATTATATTTACTTTCACAAGATATAAGAAATATTATTTATTATTAAACGAAATTTTAGACAATTATTAATAGTAAAAATTAGTATTTTTTTTAGTCTTAACGAGTGTTAAATTTTCGCCCTCCTAATAAGTATTCTTAGTTCCTTCGGCGCTGGATTGGCTTCCCAGTTATAGACACAGTACTTGTAGCATTTTCTATTAAAATAGTCTGCAGAATTTCACAAGTAATATCTCCTTATCTGAGTATATAGGCAAATTATTAATATCTCCTTAAATCTAAAATCTATGGATATTGGACGAGACATGCTTTTGGGCAGTCAAGGTTAATATTCTTCTTCTTAGTATTTGTGGCACTGTCAATGCTAGCTGGAGATTTTAATAATTCTCACTTGAATTGGAGAGATCATGTTGTTTGTTGGATTTAGCAATCATATAATTGACGAAATTGGTTCCAATTGAAGTTGAGGATGCCCTACCCGTCCCTTTGGCTCAGGTTATTAAATATCTAATAATAATAATAATATAAATGAGTCACATCTTGATGAACGCCTATACATCAAAATACACGTTAGCCTTAATATATTGTCTTCAGTAGAAAAAATTGGGCAATGAAAAAAGAAAGTGTGCTCAGTGTTCACATTAGCTTTATAATCAAATGGAAAACTCAACCCAACTTGACTGCCCTCCTAGCAAATGGAAAATTGACATTAGTCGCACAATAAGAGGATTTTTAATAATTAATGAAGCAAGTCTATTTAGCTAGCGTTTTTTTTTTTTGCCTAGAAGCAACTTAATCACCCTAAAGTATGGGCAAAATTGGATTTTCAAAAGCAAATTGTTTTTGACTTTTCTATACCTCACGTTGCATAGGCAACTTCTTGGGTTTTTGAAACCCCTTTATATATATATATATATATATATTATTTTTCATTTCTTTTGTTTTCTTCAAGTTTGAATTGGCCTAGTCCATTACAATTATTTCAATTTTTTACAGGATCATATTCTAATTTTATTTCTTATCTTATTTTAATTATAATTTTAATATATATTTATTCATTTTATATACAGCAATTATATATTGTCAAATGTAATAATTTAAAATGTGAAGAATGATAAATGGAAATGCTATATAATTATTTTCTTATGTGAAATAATTATCATTCTGTAAAAAAATATAATTACTTAAAGATATGAATTGAAAAATATAATTTTAAAAACTAATACTATTGTTTCCTATATAATTTAAATAATATTTTTATATAATCAATTAAAATTGTGTTGGCTTAATATTTTTAAAACAAAATAAAATTCGTGTTATATATATCATAAAAATAATTCAGTTAAAGAATTATATTTTTAACGAAAAAATAAAAAAGAAAAATAACTCTATTAAAGGTTGTGAAACTAAATAAATAAATGTTTATAGATATATAAAAAAATCTAAAGAATTAATTTTTTATCTTTCATCAAATATGTTCAATTACAATAATTATTTTCAAAATATTTAAAAAAATATATAATAAATATAAATTATAATTAAAATAACTATTATAATCTACATCAACCTAAAAAGCTCTGTGCATTGCACAGGTAGAAAAACTAGTTGATAGGAAAATGGTTTCGTATAGAGATATACGAAAGAAGCTGATTGGTTGTCTTTTTTAAATTATACTATGCCTTGAATTCTATTAACTGTAATTGTGTACATGCTATTGACATGTATTCATTATGCAATTCATGCAAGAAAGGCTTCGTATGAAATAACAATTTATAGCAAATAATTTAAATTGTGATATAAAGTTATTTTAAATTAAAAAAGATAAACAATTAAAAAAGTTAAATATACAATATAACAGGAGCTTAATTTAAAATGAATTAAATATATTTTTTTGGCTAGTTGTGAGGATATATATAATGTGGAAAATACACCTTCCAAAAAGAGAAGAGAGAGTATTGGGAATTTCTAATTGAGAGAGTGAAGAGAGTGAGAGCTTCACTCTCTAAATTAGGAATTCTTATTCAAGTATAATAAGATCCACATAATGTGTTAGACTATTTTATCTAAACTATTAAATGATAAAAAATTGTTGAAAGAAATGAAATTTAACGTTTTATCCAAATTGATCTCATCTTGAATGTCCAAACCATAAATAATAATAATAACATGTTAGTGTTAGCTTATTCTCCTCGGTGTAAAAAAAGGGGGACAATAGAAAAAGAGTACTAATTAACATACACATGGGAATTGTACATCCAACATCTACTTAGCACATGTGCATAACTACATATGTAAATATGGTTGACTTTGTCTTATATGTAATTAATAGTAAATGAATATGAGGGACTAAAAGTGTATTTTAGTTTTTAATAAATTTTCCTATGATTTATAGTGAAAACACAGATTTATTTTCTTTCTTTCTCATGTTTTTTTAATTTTATTTTAGGAAAATAACTATCATGCTATAATATTTCTTCTAAATTGGATAATAATTTAATTTGTTTACAAACTGTGTGCTCTAACAAATAATATTCCTATACTTTACTTCCAACATAATTTATATTTATTAGTATAAACAATTTTTTCATAAGATATATGTATGCATGCTTCTATATTATATATTTCATTAATTTATTTTTAATAACACTTTTTACAAATTTATAATAAACAAAATAATTTAAAAAATATTTTTTAAAGTTTAATTTTACCGTACAATAAAAGAGCAAGAAGAATAGGAAATAATGCTCATGGTCTTTCAATATCTTTCTTAAATAAACTAACAATTTCATCCCTAAAATTAATTTTGACTTGATCTTTCTATCAACTTCCTTTGACAACTTTGATTGTCACTGCAAGGTGATAATGAAGACTCCTGCCAAGTTACACATTAAATAAATGACAGTTTTTGCCAACCCCAACATATGGACGAAGCTCAATTAGGTGAAAATTCTTAAAAAACAATGATGATAAGATCAAGTGGGAGGAGAAGCTGCCAAGAAAAATACCTAAACCGCACTTTTGCAAACCTTTTCACAAAAGACTTATCATCTGTTAACACAAACGCAACGTTTGAAGATCAAAGAAAAGAACGAAATAGATGCAAGCTTTAAGAACACTGTTTTATCAAAATCTTTCTAAAACGATTTTCAAATCAAAGCACAAATCAAAGGTTAGAATGAATAAACAGGTAAGAGAAAGAGATAAAACATAAGGTTTTTTTTAACTGTTCGTCTAAATCATCAAGATTATGTCCAATTCTTGGCAATCCACCAAATTTCATTATCTTTCACAAAGATACAAGTGTTCTTTTTATAAGCCGCTCCTAGCTTTACTCAAGTACTCTTTATACTTAGTGATAGAGGACTAAAAAACTACAAGAGGAGATTAAAATGGAGTCTAGTCTTAGAATGGAAATTTATATAGTTGGAACTTTTTTTTGGACTTTTATATTTAGCCTTTTTATGTTTTAATCATGTTTATTTTTAATTGGGTAAAATATGTTTTTGGTTCCTGTAAAATATGTAAAATATTAATTTTGTCCCTAAAAAATTTTTTGGATTAATTTGGTCGCTCTAAAATTAAAACCTATTTTTGTAGGTCCCTATGAATACCAATAGCTTAATTTTCTTTTTTTAATTTTCTAAATTTACAATAACAAAACATGAAAATTTGATAAATATACAATTTATAATTCATTTCTACATGTAAATCCGTAATCACATCATATTATCATTTAACGAAATTACTAACGAGAACCTACAAAAATAGGTTTCAATTTTAGAAGGACCTAATTAATACAAAAAAAATTTGGAGGATGAAATTAATATTTTGCATATTTTACAGGGACCGAAAACATATTTTACCCTTTTTAATTTGGGCCTTTTTAGTTATTTGGGCTTTTATTAATATTCCTTAATATTCCGTGCATTAATTGTTTTTAGATTACAATACCTTAATTAAAAGAGATTGTAATGACAAACAATTAGAAGAGAGAGAAAGAGGAGGATTAATGATAATGGTAGTTTTAGAAAAAGAAATTATAAACTTATGATATTTATTGCTATCAACTAATTTAACCACTTTTCTTAACTCTGATAAATTAGGTAATTAGATCTTATAAATAGGATAAGAGGAAGTATAAGATTTTCTTTTTCTTACTTTAGAGGTAAAACCTCCTTCAACTTGTTCAAGTTATTGGATCTTCCAAAGATATTTTCTTATCACCTTTGCAAAGTGATAGTGACATGTGATCTCCATAACAATAGTTTCCTAGCTAACTCCTTCGTTCTATATAGTATAGCCTGACATTTATTTGTCGTGAGCCGCTATTGTACAACATTTATTTGATATGCTTTCACCTAAACCTTACTCTAGGCCACATGTTTTGAAAAATCATTTAACATTGTTGTGCAAGTGTGTTTCCTTTCCGTTTTGTTTCTGCAGGAGTCCGATGGTATTGATATTATATATTGGAAAAATATCCTTAGACACTCAAAATGTTATTCAACATTTGGTGGGAGAGAATATATATATATATATATATATATATATATATATATATATATATATATATATTGATATTATATATTGGAAAAATATCCTTAGACACTCAAAATGTTATTCAACATTTGGTGGGAGAATATATATATATATATATATATATATATATATATATATATATATATATATATAGGTATGATAGTTTTTTTTAAAAAACTAAACTGGCATGCACATGTATTACATGTGGTATACCAGGAAGATATTAAAAAGAAAAGATTATACGTGATATATAATGTAATAGGAAAAAAAATGATAGATAGAAATGAGAGCTGGGTGAAGTTTTTAAAATAATGAGGTTTCAAATATCATTGTTCTTACTCCATTCAACTGTTTGTCTTTTTTTTTCTTCCTACCTGATCAAAACAAAAATCTTATATATTTCACCGAAATCCTTACTCATTCAACTGACTATTAAACATTTTAATATTTAACTATTGTCTTCGTTGGTTCAACGACAAGTTTTAAAAACGGTGAACATGTATGATGGTTAAAAGTGAATTTTAATCTTAAAAAAAGTGAATTTTAAAATAAAATAGTTCAAAATTAATAAAATTAATTTATTCAGATTTTTATGATTTATTTAAATTTATCTTTCAAATTTTTTGAAATGTCAATTTTTTTATTGAACAATCATAATTAATTTGTTTCAAAATTTGTTTTTTTAATTGATAATAAAATCAATCTATTTAATTTTTCTTGACACATAATTGATTTATAAGATAAGATTTTAGTAATTTTAGTTTTAAAAGTCCTCTTATAGATACTCCATGGTGTTCTATCCTTAATCGATGAGAGATGTTAAGGGCAATTGATTCCTATTAGCTATTTTTTTCTTCAATTTTAATGTAAATTGTTTAGCAAATAAAAGAGGAGACAGAATGATGTTTTTTAGTGGTGAAATGAAAGAAAAACAAATGATGTGTTTTTGTTGGAAAAGAGAAAGTATAACAATTTTTATTTGATAAATGATACTTTTCTCTTTTCACCAATTAATTTATTTGAATTATAAGATTTTCTTTTTCTTACTTCAAGTACGAGGTTAAACCTCCTTCAGCTTGTTTAAGTTATCCTTTCCGCAGATTTTTGTTTTTTTATCACCTTTGCAAACGGACAGTGACATGTAATCTACAAAATTATGACACTTTGATGCGTACCTAATTCAGTTTTGTCGTGGACCGCTATTACAATGTACTTAATTATATTTGGAGAAATATCAGTAGAGGATAAATCTTAATCAACTATTACAGCATTCAATAACTTTCAATTGGATGATATTTTCTAAAAAATCACCGTTGGATTGAAAGTTTCTTTTATATAAATCATATATACAAAATTTCACATTAATCCAAAATTATTTGTTATCTCATTCATATAGATTAAAATCAACTTAATATAAACTTTTCAAAATATACTAAAATATGGATCATTTGATTACTTTTTTTATTGTTATTCAATTATGACAAAATTTGACACAGGCAATCTTGGTAATATGTAGATAAAATTCAACGGTGGGATCCATAAAAATCACATTCTATATCAAGTTATTGAATTGTGTATTAGTTGATCAAAATTACACCGGTATAATTTGATTCCTCCTTATCTTTCTTCTAATAATATGCTTTTTAAACACATTCTCTATTAGTTGAAATTGATTGAAAATCCCAAAATTTTATGCGTCTCATCTCTTATTTAATAAATTTCACTCATAATTTTATAATTTTCAATAAATTTTAACTAATAGAAAATAATATGTTTCAAATAGTATATTGCTAACACTCATCTTATATTTGATATGCTTTTTTCTAATAAGGAGGAGTCTTTGCAATATACTTATTAACATATTCCTTTCAATACATACCCTACTATTGATTAAAATTTATTAAAAATTATAATTATGAAAGTCATTAAATATGAAGTGAGACCCCAAAAAATTGTGAGTTTCAATAATATTCAACTAAAAATAAAGAATATGTTTAAAAGAGTGTGTTATAAAGTATTTCTCTTCTCCTAATAACATATATTGAAGACTTGGTTAATTATAGTATTTGATATGCTTTCACTTAATAACTTTTACTCTTGACCATACATTTTGAAAAGCCGTTTAGATATTTGTCGTAAAAGTACGTTTCCTTTCCATTTTATTTTTGGACGAGTTGATGTTGAATATTCATTTAATAAACATTTTATATTCGTTTGAAATGTTAATGTTTAGAAATTTTACTGAAATCCTTAATCAGTTCAATGAGCATTAAACCTTAAACTTTTGTCTCATCGGTTCAATGAAAATATAGGTTTTAAAAACCTTGAACTTGTATGTAAGTTTAAAGTGAATTATAAAACAAAATATTTTAAAAATAATAAAATTAATTAATGTTCATTTTATGATTTATTTTAAATTTATCTTTGGATTTTTTTGAAATGTAAATTTTTTTATTGTATTATAGTAATTGATTTTTTTTAACATTATTTTTTAATTGATCATAAATCAATTTATTTAATTTTCCTTGAGAAATTATTAATTTATAACATAATATTTTATTAATTTTAGTTTTGAAAATCTTCTTATCATACTCAATGGTGTTCTTTCCTTAATCGATGTGAGATGTTAAGGGCATTTGATTCCTTTCAGTTGTTATTTTTTCCAATACTAATGTAAGTTTTTAACCAAATAAAAGAGGAAATAAAAAATAAAAAATAAAAATGGGTAGTGATAGGTGAATACCCACAAAGGGAAGAAAGAATGATATTAATTAGTGATTCAACAAAAGATAAACAAATAATACGTTTTATGTTGGAAAAGAGAAAGTATAACAAGATAAGGAACCTTGAACCCATAGAGTTGGCGTAACAGTGTAAGACCTCGCTGCGTTCATATGTGGAAGAATGATCTATTTAGCGAGAGAGTGCGTGTTCGATTCCTCCGTGAGCAAAATTCCGACAGCCACACATCGCAAGCGGGATTAGCCTCTGACTCATTGGGTTGGGAAACATCCGTTGGTTTCTGACCTAAGACAAAAATAAAAGGTAAGAAGACTTGAAAATAAGTATTTATTGACCCTTAATAAAGTAATATCTTTTTTAGGTCATTATTAACTTTTTTTATTATTTTAAAAAATATTATCTACAAGTAAAAATATATTTTGAGAATCGAAAACAAGAACTTTATCTTTAGCCCGCCCTGCAGTTAAATAACTCTCTTTAAACCATATATATCGCAATTATTTTAAATATTTTATATTGTCGTATAGTTCTTTTTCTCTTATTTTATTTGATTTTTTATTTCTCAAACATTTCAACATATAAAATACTTATGCTGTAAAAAAAAAAAAAAGAACATATAGCATACTTATAAATTTCTATTATTTTGCTTCAATTATTATTTGATAAGTGATACTTTTCTATTTTCATCAAATAAATTATTTGAATTATTGTAGGATTTTCTTTTTCTTACATCAAGTACGAGGTTAAACCTTCTTCAACTTGTTCAAGTTATCCTTTCCGCAGATATTTTCTTATCACCTTTGAAAACGGATAGTGACATCATGCACTGACACACTACAAGAAGCTCTGGTAACGTTTCCCGCGAATCACGAACGCGCCTTTTCCTTTTCCCGCGAGTTGGAAACACTCCATCTCCACGAGTCAGAAGCTCTAGTAAACATCGTCGTTGTGCTTCAAGCCTTCAACCCCGACGTGTGAGTTTCTGCAATTTTCTTCACGGCGTGCTTCGATTTTCTTCGCTTTTCTCTGATTTTCTTCACATTTTGCTTCAACTTGCTTCGCTTTTCTCAGATTTCAGAAACACTCTAGCAAACAAATCTGACGTTTTCTCCTATTTTCTTCGCGCTGTGCTTCAAGCCTAAGTTTCTCCACGTTGTGCTTCAAGCTTTGTGAGTTCTCTCCGCTCCTAAGCTTTGTGAGTTCCCTCTGAATTGAATCCCTAAATTGCGATTTCTCTCTAAATTGAATCCCTCAATTGATTTCTTTTTATTCCTAAAAGTAGGTGTGGTTTGGGAATCAAGCTTGGTAACATTCTCTCTGCTCCTAAGCATTGCGAGTTCTCTCTGAATTGAATCCCTAAATTGCAATTTCTTTTGAATTCCTAAATTGTGATTTGTGAGTTCCCTACCCTAAATTGCAAGTATGCATTCTCTTCTATTCTGAATCTTACTTTCTCTCTGAAATATGCCGGTTCTCACGTCGGAGCTCCGTGTTAGCTCTACGTTCTCTGAGGTTCCTCTTTGCACAACTTTTACAATCACATTTTCTTATACATTTTCATTTATGTGCTTGTTGATTATATATGTTTGTTGTAAGAAGTAAATTTAACTTGTTTTTCATTTATGTGCTTGTTCCTATGCATCGTAATTTAAAACTTTATACTTGCTTTTTTAATTGTTCCCCCACTCTCATTTTCATGTTTATCTCAATGCTTGATTATGGTATTTGCAACTGAATATGGCTTTCCTCTTCCATGGTATCTACCAAATATATAGTTGATTAGTTTTTGACTTCCTATCATTAATATCTATGACTGAAACAGAGAGGTCTATATGAGAAAATGGTAAAACATTAAAGTGATATTATGCATTTTTCCTTGATCCAAACCTTCTGTTTAGAAGGTCAGAATATTTTCCTTTACCTTTTTGGGTTATAAAAGAGGTTTAAGAAGTAGTGTGGGAAGCGGCAAGGGAGGCTTAAGTACAGGCAGTGTAGCCTGGCTACTGTTGGTATTTGAATTTGGGATCAACTAATCTTGTAGTCTCTATCTCTAAGAGTCTTGGTATCCTTAGCCATAGCTATTGGTTCCACTTGAGTTTGTTCCTTAACGATTAATTTTAAGCTTCTACATTCCCTAGTGAGTCAATACTAATTAACATATTCATCAATTTATCCTAGTGTGGTATTTTCATAGTTTAATGAGTTCATAGTTTTCATAGATAGCTGGCTTAATGAGTTCATAGTTTTCATAGATAATGTGTGGTATTTTCATGCTGATTCGGTTTACCACATTCAAGTGCAGAAGCTGATGTGGAACGAGGAAGAGTGTGGCAGAAAGATACAGGAATTGCAGGCGAGTTGGCTTCTGTCAGAGTGGAGAACCAGAAACTGGAGAGAAAGGTTTGGGGAAATTTTCTTTATCTAGTTAGTAAGAGCATTAGTAAGAACTAAGAAGATGTTGTAGGAGAGTTTAGATAACTACTGGATGGTACCCTTTGGCTTCATTCCCTTCCTTACCCCTCTCATTATCCGCCTCTCTGTAATCGTTCCTAACCTCTATGTTGCCAGAACAAGAATCAACCAAGAGGAAGCTTTTAAGACAGAGGATGACTCACTTTCTGAACCAAACATATGATGGTATTACTCTTGGCATCTATAGAATAATAATAATACCAAATGGTGAGAATCAACAATCTCTCCAAATTGAATCATTATGTACTTATTTATATTTCTTCAACTTTCAATTGTGATATTTGATGTGTGCAGTCCTATGGTGAGAAGTTGAATGAATGTGAGGCAAGAAAACTATTCCAGCAACTTATTGATGCCCTGGACTACTACCATAACAAAGGGGTTTATCATCGAGATCTCAAGGTAAGTTCAATTCAACTTGTTTTGTTTGTTTGAAATTGAGTTTTGGAACCTAACTTGAATCCTGGCATGCCCTTGTAGCCAGAAAACTTGCTTCTTGACAGCAAGGAAAATCTCAAAGTGTCTGATTTTGGATTAAGTGCATTGCAAAAGGTAGCATTGTTACTTTGAATATCTTATCCTCAGTTCCATCATGAGTATTTTTGACTGAGTCAAATTTTGAATTCTTATCCTTTTTGAATTACTTGCAGTCTATTTACCATTTAATGATCGGAACTTGATGAGCTTAAATGTAAAGGTAAGGTATAGTCTATAGTAAAAAAAAAAAAAAAACACAACTAGTGTTTGTTACAAATAATTCACATTTTCTGATAACTTTTATGTATGAAAAGATATGGAAGGCAGAATATAGATGCCCCTGATGGTTTACTCAGAGTCAAAAGAAACTAATTATCTCTCATGCAGCGGATAACTATACCAGATATTGTTGAAGATGAGTGATTTTAAACAGATTACAAGCCTGCTTTTACATCTGAATTTTATCAGAACATTACCTTGGATGATGTTGATTTAGGTCTTGTGACAATTCTCCTCCACCTTTGTATGACCAGGGACTACAATTCTCACTACAATTCTAGTTATTTTATTATTTGGATTCAGCATATATAAGGAGGATGAGCAAAAATGAACATCTAAAGGCTATATCATACTGCAAATTGGTGAGGTTTGTTTCCTTCAATAGTCAATGCATTTGGATGAAAGAGTCCTTTCTTGTGAATGTATGTATTGATTTGCTTGTAGCTATATAATAAATTTATTTTAATTCTTGTCAGGGTCTAGAAGTAATTGAAGCACATTACTTGTTTGGAGCAATTTTATTGAGATGAATAGTTTATCTCAATAATTTG
Organism: Pueraria montana var. lobata; assembly: GCA_026413185.1. Classification (NCBI taxonomy): domain Eukaryota; kingdom Viridiplantae; phylum Streptophyta; class Magnoliopsida; order Fabales; family Fabaceae; genus Pueraria; species Pueraria montana. The sequence continues at coordinate 71,438,830 of CM048648.1, forward strand.
GGGAAGGTGATATCTGTGTGTTTGATCTCCTTAGAATGAATGAAGTCAATTTTGTACTTTTCCCATTTAGAATCTTTACTTTTCCCATTTATGAGAATATTAGACTTTCTGAAGTCAATTTTATAGTAAGAAAAATTTGGATTAATTGAATTTTGTACTATAAATCTATGATGCTGTCACCTGATTGTTAGAGCTTATTATCTGGTCATACATTAATGTGCTAGTAGCACATGCAAGACTACAAGTCATATTTTAGACTGGCAAAATGAATAAGGGTAATTGACATGTGCTCTTCTTTGGGCTTTCATCCTATTAGAAGAAATAAAGTTGGTAATCATGGTCACGTGGGCCATGCATGAACCTCTCTGAAGTCTGATAATACTGCCAAAAAATGCAAATTAAATATGGTTTACTATGATATTGCATAATTGTATCCTTGATTTATATTGTCCTGTGCATCTAAGTAGATTGTCCTAGATCTAAGTAAAGGATTGCTGCCTTTATTTTCCATATTTACTATCTATACTTCATACTTGGCAGTTTCCACATACACGCTATCTCTCTCTCTCTCTACACGTTATAGGTAGAGAATAGAGATTGTTCGGACATCTATCTACCTTCCTCTTGTCTATCTACGCTTAAAACTGGGCCTTCCTATGCTAATTATTGCATACCGTCAAGTTTGCTAGAATTTAGATTTCACTAGCCTATGAACTATTGATTTACCAAGATAGATGAACAACATTGGGAAAATTGTATTTATGGACCGACATGGTAGAAAATGGAATATAGAGTAGTAAAATTAAGCTTTGCAACTTCAACGATTTAATTATCACTTTGTTTTATTTCCTTTGTATCTTGATTTTTATTTTTCTTTTTACATAATTGATTCTAGAAGTATATATATATATATATATATATATATATATATATATATATATATATATATATATATATATATATATATATATACACTTCAAATTTCTTTTTTATTTAATTAAGCTTATAATTTGTTTATTTCAATATAGTTCTTTTTCTGGTCAAAGAGCCTAAGCTTATTTCAATAAAATAAACAAAGGCAATATATAGTTCTTTTTCTGTAACTTCAAATTTACCAACTTGAAAACTCAAACTCAAATAATGTTTCTTCAAGGATATAAGGTTTTAAATGCTATATTATCTTTGTTACAACATTTTTAGATTGTGGAACCAGAATTTATCCTCCACTAAACATGATATCAAATTGAAAATTCTAATAGCTTAATTTGCCTCAAGTGCCTATCTTATAAAGAATCCATATTAATCTCATTAGAAGTATTTTCTTTTGATGGAGTTAAAAGAAAGTAAATTCTAAACTTTGAAAGTATTTAGCTGAGAAAAGAAGCTTTGAAATCTCTTTTGGTTAAGTAGGAGTACTGTACATAAGAGTATATGAAATACAAGTTCAGTAAGATGTGAGAGAAATATTTTAAAAGTGAAAATTTGAGATCATTCATACCACAATTTCATTTTTTTAAGTATAAGTTTTTGAAGATGTTGAACTGTTGGATCTAAGAAATTGGCTATCAACAGAGAGCTAGGTGGCATCTTAATGTGGGCCTCTGTTTTACTTATAAAAGTTTTGTTCCTCCAAAAAAAAAATGTCAGTCTGTATGTTCTGATTGAATCACTACAAATTAAGGTCATGGCCTTTGACAAAACGGGTACCATAACCAAGGGTGAATTTGTGGTGACACATTTTCAATCTATTTCAGATGACATTGATTTACAATATATTTCAATATCCCTTTTAGCTAATGACAACTGACCCTTATGGCTTATGCTCTCCAGAGGTTAATACTTTTTTTTTCATCTGTTTGTTGGAAATGATTGAAGTGCCCATTGTGATGGTTTTATTTTGTAGTTTCCCAACTTACATATACTCGGGAGCAACCCCAGTTGAAGTCATTGGGAATCAAAACCGCTATGCTCACTGGAGATAGTCAATCTGCTGCAATGCAAGCACAGGAGCAGGTGTGTGATGTTATATGGTTAAACCTTTGTGAATATAATATGACTTTAGTTAGAAATTAAAATAGTTTTTGTTAATTAGTTGTACAATTAGATTCTTTTGTAATGAGAGGATTAGTTTAGTTTATTGATATGACTACAATTAAAATAGTTTAGTTTACATGCTTTCAGATGCAATTCAGATGCTGCAGATGTGATCATTATAATAATAATTATAATATGCACTTAGCGGCGGTTAACCGCCGCTAAGTTAAAATATTTTTTAATGCACTTACTGGGGGTTATGAACCGCCTCTAAGGTAAAATAATTTTTATATTCTACACTTACTGGCCGTTTATAACCGCCACTAAGATAAAAAATATTTTTTAAAGTATGTGCTTACCGGCGGTTTAAACCATCTCTAAACGGTTTACCGGCGGTTATTCCGGCGGTTGTCAAAAACCGACGCTAAGTGGCTTAACGACACCCAATTCTGCGGTGTTTTTCTAATTGACGGAAATCTGTTTAGTGGCGGTTAAAACCACCGCTAAATGGCAATTTTAACCGCCACTAAAATCCGATTTTTTTGTAGTGACATGTGATCTACATAACAATGGTTTTCCTTTCCGTTGTTTGTTTCTTCTTTTCCTTTTGTTTTAAACATATATAGTATAGCATTTGTCAAAAAAAAAAACATTTGATGGATACGTAGTTCAGTTTTGTCGTGGGCCACTATATTTTACAAAATGCTTAATTATATCTGATATGCTTTTACCTAACAAATTTTAATCTTGGCCACACGTTTGGATAAATCATTTAGCATTGTCGTAGAAAAATGTTTCCTTTCCGTTTGTTTTTCGCAGGAATGGATGGTGAATATTCATTTAGTAGCACTTTATATTCACTTTTTTTTTTTTGAAGGCGGCAGTTTATATTCACTTGAGATCTTGATATTTATGGATTTTACTCAAACCCATAATCGGTTCAATCACCATTAAACCTTAAATTATTGGCTTCATCAGTTCAATAACAATTAGACATGTGAATTTGAGACCTTGAACATGTATGTAGGTCTAAAGTGAATTTTAAAATGAAATATTTAAAAATTAATTTATTGAGATTTTTATGATTTATTTAAAATTTACTTTTGAATTTTTGAAATGTAATTTTTTTTTCTTGAATCAATGTAATTGGTCTATTTTAATTCATAATAAAATCAATTTATTTAATTTTTCACTAGACATTATTTATTTATAAGATTTTACTAATTTTAGTTTTGAAAATCTTCTTATAGATATTCCATGGTGTTCTTTCCTTAATAGATTTGAGGTGTTAAGGTAATTTTTATTACCGAGTAAAAAAGTAAATAAAGACAGCAAAAAGTGTAGTGATACGAGAATGAATGGACATAATGAAAGAGAATAAACATTTGTGTTTCTTTGTGCATAACAGTAAAAATAAAGTTTGAACTTAAGATATTGTATAAATTACTTCAACCTCTCACCGATCAATCGTGGTGGATTAATTGTTAAACAGAAGAAAGAACGATATTAATAAATGGTGAAATTAATAAAGACAAACAAATGAAGTCTATTTTTTTTTTTTTTTTGGAAAAGAGAAAGTCATAATAAGATGAAGAGCCTTTATAAAAAAATATTTGTTGACTCCTAATAAATTGATATATTTTATTCGATGATTATTAACTTTTTATTTTATTTTAATTATTATTAACAAGTTTTTTTTTTTTTTTGAGAAACAAAGTAATTGCTTTACTTGCTTTCGGCCCGGACTTGTAGTTAAATAACTCTCCAAAAGGATAGATATAATCCGTGATCATGTGGTCCAATTATTTATTTATTTATTTGGTCATTTGTATGTTTCTCAGAGATTTCAAGATATAGTAAACTTATTCGGTTCACTCCTTACCCTATAAATGTAGCTAATTGATTCATCTTACGAGTATCAATCTCCTTATGCTGAGTTAGCTAGCAGAAATTTTTTTGCCGTGGCTCTGCGTTTCATTTCATGCTTATTTTCTTTCAGACCTCAAATTGTAGAAACAAAAGCTCAGCTTTCACAAATCCTCAACCCTGTCAAACTTGATTATCTTCACATTCCCAACAAATGGAGCATTGTTCAAGAAGAAAAATATTCTAGCGCATCATTGATAGAAACTGTATGTACAAATTTTACTAGTATAATCTTCTGTTTAAACTTGAAATGGATAACCAACACACATACACAGAAACATATATACCTACTATTCTTTATCTAATTCTGTACTTTCCTCAGCAGGGAGATCTCTGCATTAGTCACTCAAACAAACTGGAGGTGATCAAAAATGAATTTAGGAATACTGCTAGTGAAAATTCATTAAAAGGATTTTAAATGATTGATGCCATGCAGCGCCTAAATATTGATTACCACTTCCAAGAGGAAATTGAAGCATTCCTACGGAGGCAATATGTGAATTATACTATTGTTGGAGGTGGTTATTATAGAAACAAGAAGAAATTAGGGTTTATTCAATTATTAACTATAACTGTACATGAGATATATATAGAGTACAAAGAGTAACAAACTTTGAATTATCTACTAATTTATCAATAACAAGAATTAAACATGAATTTAAATTGCAACAAACTAAACATTAAATTTGAATTTGAATTCCTCATCACAAATCATGTCAATAGTCCAATACGCCCCCGCAAGATGGTGGCGGCAGAGACAACACCAATCTTGTCCATCAGGAATTTGTGTCGGGAAGATGCAAGAGCTTTGGTGAGAAGGTCGACAAGTTAATGACTGGAGGGAACATGTGAAACCCGAAGCTGCTTGTTGGTTACTAGATCTCATACAAAGTGATAATCAATGGCGAGATGTTTCATGTGAGAGTGAAAAACAGGATTTGCACAAAGATATGTTGTGCCGATGTTGTCAAAGTGCACCGTCGGGGAAGGGTCAGGCTGAATGTGAAGTTCCTTGAGTAATTGTTTCAGCCAAAGTCGTTCGGTGACTGTGGTTGCTATTGTGCGATATTCAGCTTCTGTAGAAGACTTGGCAACAGTGGATTGCTTTTTGCAGCTCCAAGAGATGACATTTGGGCCAAAGTGGATGATGTAGGCACTTGTGGACTTCATGTCAGAGTTGTCGCCAGCCCAGTCTGCATCACAGAAGGCATGGAGATGTTGATCTAGAGAAGATCGTAATTGAAGCCCAAAGTTTATTGTTCCTTTGAGATACCGTAGAACTCGCTTGGCTGCTTGCATATGGATTTCAGTGGGTGCCTGCATATATTGGGAGAGCTTGTTGACAGGGAATGCTATGTCTGGACGTGTGAGGGAAAGGTACTGCATGGAACCAACTGGTTGGCGATAGGTAGTAATATCACACGATGAAGCATCACCAGAGGCGAGATTGCATATGGTGGATAAGGGGGTGCTAACTGGCTGAGCATCATACATGTTATGGGCTTGAAGAAGATTGCGAATGTAGTGGTGGTGACTGAGAAATAATCCGTGTGGTGTTGGAATAATTTCAATGCCCAGAAAGTGTGTGGGTGTGCCAAGGTCCTTTAGGGAGAATTGAGAGGCCAGTGCATTTTGGAATCACTGAATGAGCAGTCTATCATTACCTGTAAGCAACAAATCATCAACATAGACAAGAAAATAGGTCAAGACTGGACCTCGATTGTATATGAACAATGAGGTGTCAGATTTGGTGTTGACAAATCCATAGTGGAGGAGGAAATCCTTCAGTGCATGGTACCATGCTCTCGGTGCCTGTTTGAGGCCGTAAAGAGCCTTGTGAAGCTTGCAGACATGGTTCGATAGTTAGGGATGGATGAAGCCAGGAGGCTGGGACATGTAGATGTCCTTAGAGATGGTACCATGAAGGAAGGCATTATTGACATCCATTTGGATAAGGGACCACCCCTTAGATAGGGCAAGGCAGAGAACCAATTTGATGGTTTGGGGCTTTACCATAGGACTGAAGGTTTCATGGTAGTCAATTCCATGTCGTTGATGGTAGCCTTTGGCAACAAGACAAGCTTTGTATCGAGAAATTAAACCATCAGTGTTGCGTTTGAGTCGGAAGACCCATTTGTTGCCGATGACATTGAGGTTCGATTGTGGTGGTACAAGTGTCCAAGTTCCATTAGCGATCAGTGCATTGAATTCTTCTGACATGGCTGCTTTCCACTCAGGGTGTTTCATGGCCTGTGTAACACACGTTGACTCAACTAGAGAGGGTAGGGGAAATTTGGTAGCTAGGTGGGCTTGTTTACGTTTGAAGATTCCATTCTTAGAGCGAGTTACCATGGGGTGAGTTGAGAGTGGAGCCTTGGAGCATGGGGGAGGAGCGTCTACATCCGCAGGAACTTATCAACATGTGTACTGACTATTGGTATTTGATGGAAGGGTGTCATTTGGATTTTGAATTGGATTCGGTGGTTGTGGGGATGAAGTATTTAAATTTAGTTATGAGTGGATTAGAGGTGAAGAGGTGGGTTCGGTGCTGAGGTTTGTTGGTGGTGATAAGGTTGAATTTGAATTTAAGTTGGTTTGGTGAGGTGAAGAATTTGATAAGGTGGTTGATGTGTGAGGTGGCGGTGATTTGTTGTTGGTGGAGATATAAGATGGCATTGGATTGGATGGATTTGTTGGTGACGAGGTGGTTTTTGAATTGGTGGTTTTGGTGGTTGTTGGTTTTGTGGAATTGATAAGGATTGGCGGTGGTGTTTGTTGTGATAAGGTTGGAATAGGATTTGTTAAATTTTGGTTTGAATGATTTGGTGATCTTGGCATGGTTTGATTTGATAAAGTTTGATTGGATAAGATTGGAATTGAATTTGGCAGTGGTGTTTGTAGGTTCCATTGAATTGATAAGGATGGATTCGATGATGTTGGCATGGTGTGCGGTGAATTCGGATGGAGTGATAAGGTGGATGAGATAAGATTTTGTGTTGTATTTTGGTGAGGAAGTGGGTGCGTGAATTTGTTATGGTGAGGTGGCGGTGATTGAGGATTTTGTGGAGGTAAGATAGCATGTTGGTGAGATAAGGTGCGTTGATATAGGGTGGAATTTGGTTGAGGTGCTTGGTTGGGTTCGTTGATTAGGATAGGAGGTAAGGTGGTATTTGAATTGGTGATGGATTTGGTGGCGTGATGATCGGGTAGGATGTGTTTGAGCAGTGAGTGTGGGTCGTGTGTTGTTGACTGGTATCGGAGGAAAACGGAAATACATTTTCAACAAATTCGACATGTCTAGAGGTGAATAATTTGGCCTCCAAGGGGTCGAAGCAGAGGTAAGCACTTCGGGTAAGATTATAACCTAAGAAGACACATGGTTTGGACTTGGTTTGGACTTTGTTTGTTGTATATGGAGTGAGCCAGGGAAAACAAAGACAACCGAAGACTTTTAATTTGGTGTAGTTAGGTGGACTACGGAACAAGACCTCTAACGGAGACTTTTTATGTAGTGTGAGGGTGGGCATTCGATTTATGAGATATGCTGCTGTTTGCAGCACATAACACCAAAATTTTAGTGGTAGGGACGTATGGTGCAAAAGACAATGAGTTGTTTCTACGAGGTGATGATGTTTTCGTTCAGAGATCCCATAGTGTTCAAGGGTGTGGGGAGGAGTGGTTAGGTGGGAAATTCCATGAGTTTGGAGAAATGAGCATAATTTAATATATTCACCACCATTGTCAGTGTAGAGGGTTTTAATTTTTGAATTTAATTGATTTTCAACAAGGGACTTAAACACCGGAAAAATATTGGAAACTTCATATTTAAATATCATTGGATACAACCAGATATATCGAGAAAATAAATCAATGAAAATGACATAATAGGAATATCCATTTATTGAATTTATTGAAGTGGGACCCCATACATCAGAATAAACAATATGAAGAGAACTACAATGGGTAAGACTCGATTTATTAAATAGAAGCTTGTGACTCTTGCTACCTAGACAATCAACACAACGACCACTGGATGGTTTTATTGGGATTTGGGATCTGTGTAATGCATGTTGGAGGACAAGATAAGCTGGGTGACCGAGACGGTTGTGCCATAGTGAGGTAGAGAGGCAATGGGCATGAAAGGCTTGAGGGGTGGATGCAGTGGTTAGTCGGTACACATGATCATCATTCTTGCCACGTAGAAGAACCGCCCCCGTGTTTAGACTCTTCACCTCGAAATAAGAAGGGAAAAATTCAATGGAAACATGGTTAGTTTTACATAATTGAGAAATAGAGATAAGATTTTGTGTAACAGAAGGAACATGTAAAACATTTGAGAGGTGAATGGGTGATGAGGAGGTGGGAATGGAAGTTGAGCCAGAGTGCTAGATAGAAAGCCCCTTACCATTCGCAACAACTAGCTGGTCAGAACCATGGTATTTGTTGGACACCGAGAGATTGGCGAGGTCCTTGGTGACATGATGGGAGGCCCCAGAGTCAATAAGCCAACTTTGATCATCAGAGACCTCATGTTGGGCTAGATAGGCCTGGGGTTGCTTATCATTATGTGGATGGCCATGAATTTTGTAATAGGTCTTTGTAGTGTGGCCTATACGATCACAGAATTGGCAGACCGAACGTCGGTTGTTGTTGCTAGTGTTAGTAGATGAGTTGTTGTAGTGATTCTGTGATGGACCACGGGAGGTGGAGTGTTTTCCGCCGCGAGAGGAATTGAAGCCAGACCGTTGTTGTGCATAGTTGGCAGTCACGGGAGTGGAGCGCCAGTTTTGATCATCACGCTAGAGAAAAATATCAAAATCAATGAGCTTATCATAGAGCTCATCAAAGGAGAGTAGAAAGTCACGCGTATGAATGGAGGTTGTGAACTCTCGAAACGCAGGCAGCAGACCATTGAGAGTGGTGATCACGAGATCTAGATCGTCAGTGGGGTGTCCAATGAGTGCAAGTGCATCGGCGATCACTCTAATGAAGCGAAGGTAGTTAGCAACTTTGGAGGAACCCATTCTGACGGAGGACAAGCATTCCTTGAGAGACATTATGAGAGTTCGGGAGCGATTTGCATACTGCTTTTCAAGACGTGACCAGGCAGCAGCAGAAGAATCAGCAGAGGTGACTATGATTTAAGCTTTGGAGCCACACAAAGCTAAAATTGCCAGAAAGACGTAGTGGTCCTGGCATTTCCAGTGTGAATAGGTTGGATTTGATATAGATGCACCATTAGAGGTGATTTGGGATGGAGGACATATTGTGGTCCCCGTAACATAGCAAAGAAGTTCATTGGCTTCAAGCAGATGAGTAAGTTGCTTATACCACGTATAGTAATTGGTGGAGCTAAGCTTAATAGGTAGAGTGGAAGCAATGGTGAGTTCAACGAGGGGCTTGGCAGTGGCCATTGGAAAAAAAAAAGGATCAATTTGGCTGTTAAGCTAGGGGCTCTGTGATACCATATAAAAACAAGAAGAAATTAGGGTTTATTCAATTATTAACTGTAATTGTACATGAGATATATATATAGAGTACAAAGAGTAGCAAACTCTGAATTATCTACTAATTTATCTATAACAAGAATTAAACATGAATTTAAATTGCAACAAACTAAACATTAAATTTGAATTTGAATTCCTCATCATAAGTCATGTCAATAGTCCAATAGTTATGGCAATGATATTCATGAGATTGCACTTCGCTTCAGGCTATTGAGACAACAAGGTTACTTTGTGCCCGCAAGTTGGTTTCTAATTAATCCCCTTTGATATTTTCACATGTCTAATTTTTTATACAACTCATACACCTACGTACCCTTTTATGCAAAAAAGCATAAAAGGAAGTGTGGGGTATAGAAGAAATTCAGGAGTGGATTGGTTTGAAAAAAATATTTTTATTTTCATTTTTATTTTTAATTATAAATATGTCATCTTATTTTTACTTTATTTTGTATTTTTAAAAATTTGTATAAGAATCAATAATAAATTATTTTCTATTTTTATTGTTTCTTATACAAACTTTTAAAAACAAAAAAAAAGGTGAAAATAATGTGTTACCCTGTGTAACTAAAAATAAAAAAATAAAAGTAAACGTATAAAATTGTTAAAAATGAATTTTGTAAGAGAAAAAATACTATGCACTGATAGTGTAAAATAATTTTATATATACTGTCATCCAATCACCCACCATGTATGATAAATTTTTTGACTTTTACAAAATTATCTTAAAAGTCATACCAACGGTGATTTGTGATTGAATGATAGTGTAAAACTGTTTGTATCACTATTAAACTCATCTTGTAATGCGTAAAAAAATATTATTCTTTTTTCCTCCATTTCCCGCCAATGTTTAAAATGACAGATTCTTTCCCTTTTGATATTGGAAGACTAAAATGTTTGTTCATATTGGAAGCATCATTGAGGTGTTTGAAAATTTCAGAAACAAGGATGGAAAATTCAACCCAAAACTAGGTGAAAATATCAAGGGAATGATAGATTTATATGAAGCCTCACAGTTAGGCATATCAGGGGAAGACATACTTGATGAAGCAAGAGAATTTAGTGGTCGGGTCCTAAAGGAAGAGGTGGACAGTATTGATAATAATGAAGCCAAGTTTGTGAAGATAATCTTAGAACACCCTTTTCACAAAAGCTTGCCCATGTTTACCACTAGAAATTTCTTCGGTGGTTTTCACGGCATGAATACATGGTTAGGTTCCTTAAAAGATGTGGCGAAAATGGATTTCAGTTTGTTGCAATGCTTGTACCATGAAGAGATTGCTCAAATTTCTAAGTATGCTAATTTCATTTCATTTTAGGGACTAGGTAACCAGGTTCTTTTGTCATTAATTATAAAAGCTAGTCCTCACAGTTCAATTTTTGAACTTTTGCAGATGGTGGATATGACTTGGTTTAGCCAACAAGTTAATGAATGCCAGGAATCAACCACTTAAATGGTACATTTGCTCGTTGGCATGCCGCACGGATCCTACTTTGTCAAAGGAAAGGGTTGAGCTCACAAAACCAATATCTTTAGTCTACATCATAGATGACATTTTCAATGTTTATGGGACTTTGGATGGATTAACTCTTTTCACAGAAGCTGTTTGTAGGTAAAAGTGTCAATTATTAGTTATTTTGAGTTAAGGAATGCCAGCGATACTCTTTTGACACTCCCTACACAATTGGTTGAAATTTATTGAAAACTACCAATTTTGTTTAGTCTCATGTCTCATTTAATGATTCTTTCTACTGATTTAGACGTGAGAACCACTAACTAATTGATGATTTCCAATCAATTTCAGTCAATCATAGAGAAAGTATTAGAAAGAGTGTCAAAAAGAGTATCAGTAGCATTCCTCTTTTGAGTTTTGTTAGATGACAAGAAAAACAATGATTATAACTATTGTTGAATAATGCAGATGGGATATTACAGCTATTAAGAAGCTACCAGATTACATGAAGCCATGTTACAAGGTCCTCTATAATCTCACAAATGAAATCAGCTTCAAGGTCTATCAGAAGCACGGGTGGAACCCTAAGGAATCTCTACAAAATGCGGTAATTAGTTATGAGAACACACCCACCTAGCTTTAATTGTTTGAATATTGACCCAGTTTGGATTAGTTTAATTTTAAACTATGAAACTTTTCAATTGTTAAGACTTATTTAAGGTATGAATGACAAGTTTTTTTTAAGTTTATAAGTAATTATAGAGAAAGTAGACGAGGAAGTTTTTGAAAAAGTTAATTGACACATTACATAAGAAATTTGGTTCATTATATTTCCTTAATGACGATGGTTCATTACATATCACTAACTTAGGTAGCAAGAATGTCTATGGCCTCATCTCGCCAAGAAATTATTACATGGTCCCGAACCATCGTCATCATCTTGGACATGTAATAATTTCTCCGTCTTTACACCTAGCTATGCTTTTAGTATTTTTGTTTGTTTTTACATAAAGCAAACCTAGCTAACGTGTTAAAAGAGGCCGAAAGACATTTAAATAAGATATTTATTTAAAGAGATAAAAGACATTTTATCTGAATGGGCTTATTAGTAATACAACCGTTATTGTGACTATTATAGGACGAGAATCAACAAGGCAATGATGGATCATACGTGAATTGTCTCATGAGTAGGACTGTTCAAAAAATCCAATTATATAAAATCAATCCATAACCAACTTAATCCAAACTACTTTAAATCCATTTTATCGGATTGGTTTAATAATGATAAAAACCCCTCTCCGGATCTCAAATTCAGCATCAACGGAAATTACGGAAACTCAAAAGGTGAAGAAAATATAAAGCGAAAAGACAAGAAATGGAAAGAACAATGCCATAATCCCTAGGGATTGATGAGTTGAGGAGGATTCGCCAGTTTGAATATGGAAATTCAAAGATAAGAATCAAGGGTAGTTCCTAAGAATCTAGAAAGTTTCCTCTCACAAAAGCATCAAAGCTTCATTCCAAATGAGAGTCAAAACTGATTACAAAGTTTAACATTTGGCCTATTTATAATATGAACCTAAAAGGCTTACCAAGGCCCATTACTAAAAGCCCAAAAAACTAAAAAGGCCCAAATTAAAAATAAACATAATTAAAAACATAAAAAGGCCCAACACAAAAGCCTAATAAAAGGCCCAAACACATAAACTCCTATTCTAAGAATGAGCTCCATTTTAATCTCCTCTTGTAGCTTTTTAGTCTTCTATCACTCCCTCCTTCTTGAAAGAAAATTCGTCCTTGAATTTGGAGTAAAGATACCTACATCCAAAATACCACAAGAGAGACACATATTTTAGTTTGAGAAAATATGGAATAAAAAGAAAAGAAAAGAAAATAAACCATATCTCTATTGAGACGTGAACCCCTTAAAAAGGCAAATCTCTTATTATCTATGTGTTTATATATCAATCCTCCAGGATCAAATACAAGCCTAAAGAAACCATCATATATCATGAAAATTAAATTCATCTCAAGTCTCAAGGACTTCACACTAATATCCAAAACAAGGTTATGCGAATCAAATGCATCATGTAAATCACAAGTATTATGCAAAACATAAGCCACATGCACATGAAAAGTATCTTGAATGAACATATCCATTAAACCACAAGGTTGAAAGATGGTGTCGGTCAAAATCTTCTTCTCCAAACGATTGCCTTGTTCCTCATATGCAACCACTTCTTCTCCAATTTGCTATTTCCATTGATCCTTTATGTACAAATCTTCCTTAGGCATCAAAACAAAGGAAGTTACATGATTAGATGCACAAGCAAATTCAAAAGAAGAATTAAATTCACAATCCAATTTAGGAGAAGAAATTAGAGTTTTGCACTCCCCTTTTGAGGACTCCTCTTCAATTTCTTTCACAAGAGACTCTTCACAATCAAACAAAGAGTTAGAATAAAAACAAGAATAATCACAAATCTCTTTATCTTTTGCTTTCTCTTTTTCTCTCATCCCTTTTTTCTTTTTCTCTCCACTCTTTTTCTCTCATTTCTTTCTCTCTTAACTCCTTTTCTCTCAACTTCTTTTCTCTTATCTCTTTCTCTCTTATTTCTTTTTCTTGTAACTCTTTTTCTCTCATTTCCTTTTCTCTTTTTTCTTTTTTTCTCCACTTACTTATCTCTTTTGCCATTTCCCTACAAATCCTATAGATTGGATCACTCTTATCAATAGTAGAAAGGTATTTCTCATCTTTCTCTTTCTCATGTTTTTCTCTCTTTTTGCTCTTTTCACTCTTTTTGCTTTCTTCTTCCTCTTTTTCTTTTATCTCCCAATTTGGGCATTGATAGGTCATGTGCCCCCATCCCTCACACATGAAGCACTTTATAGTACTAGTTTTAATCCTTGAAGATGACATCTCTTAGTGCTTTCTCTCTCTATCTCTCTTTTTTATTCTTTTCTTCTCCATCCTTATATCCTCCATTACTTCTATGATAAGAAGAATAATACATACCTACACAAAAATGGTTAGCACAAATAATAGAATTATGGACCTCACCACACTTCTCACGTGTTTACACTCAAAGTCCACTCGTGTTTCTCTCTTTGAAGGCTTTTTCTATAATGTGCACACTTGCCTTTTTCCACTCAAACTCCTCTTTAGTTCTTAAGAAGCACTCTCAATCAAAAATCAAAAATTTGTATTCAAAGTGAAAGATGTAAAAAATCTTAGCTCAACTTAAGAGTCCAAAATAAGAAAACTCTAAGACAAAACCAAGGAAATTTAAAGACAAGCAATAAAAGCTAAAAGAAATGAAAGGACAACTCAAAATAGAATTCCAAGAAAAGACAAGACTAGAAGACACAAGAATAAGAGCAACACAAACTAAGAAACTCAAAATTTTCAACTTTGTGAAGAACTAGTGTATTCAAGAGAGCTAAAATGACATAAAAGTATATGAAAAAGAAAGAATTAAGCAATGATGTAGAAGGACTTCTTATAGGGCAGATTTTTTTCTTTCCAATGGTATTTTTTTTATTTTGTTTTTGAAATTTGTTTACACTTTGGCCCCTAAACTTTTCATAATTATACTTGGGCCCCCAAACTTTTTTGTATTTTCACTTTTTGCCCTAATATTTTCTTTTTTATCTTTAAGTCCTTTTCTTTTGCTATTAAGTCCTCAAACTTTTTAACATTTATGAAAAACACCCAAACTCACTTAATTCAAATTTTTATGGATCAAACACAAGGGTTTTGCCAAGACTCTCAAAAACACACATAAACAATGATGAACACTCAAGAACACTAAGTGCAGAATTTACTCAAATGAACAAAACACAGGACACACTCAACGGAAACAATGACGCAAATGAAAGGCACAACTATAAAATAAATGATGCAAACAGCAAAAATAGGTGCCAAAAAGTAATTGTGAGCACATTGAATCAAATTCACGCAAGAAATTTGAATTAGTTGACGCACCTGATTCTGACGCAAGCAAAATTAAAAGAAGAGGCACTGAAAATCAAAATCAAAATGATGCAAGCCACAAAATTGATGCACAGGAATTCAAAGGCACCACTTCAACAGCAGGAATTGACGCAAGCAGCAATTCGGAAACACAAATCACAAGCTGGACCAAGCTTCGAGGAACAAATGCTATGGATATGAATTTATGCACCAATTAGATTTAACGCTCCGAACAGATCTGATTTTGCACCGCCAGGCTTGACGCACCAATTCGAAGCAATATCGGATGCAATTTGGTAGCACATGATCAAAACACACTCAGCAACAAAAGCTCCCAAGTGTGACGCAACCAGCTTGAATCGACGCACAAATAGCTCCACAAAATGAAGTGCCACCGAAATCAATTCGGACCCAAAAATTGACGAAACAGGACAGTGAACTAATGTAAGCGAAAATTACAGAAACAAAAAAGGTGAAGAAATATAAAGCGGAAAGATAAGAAATGAGATATGACGCCACAATCGAAGCTCGATTGATATGTCTAGGAGGATTCCCCACAAAGAGAGTGTTTCTTTGATAAGAATCTAAAGGTTCATCACAAGAACAAAGAGAGAACTCTCTCACTTAGCACAATGCTAATTTCTAAAAATGATCAAAGCTTCATTCCAAATGAAAGTCAAAACTGATCACAAAGTTTAACACTTGGCCTATTTATAATATGAACCTAAAAGGCTTATCAAGGCCCATTACTAAAAGCCCAAAAATCTAAAAAGGCCCAAATTAAAAATAAACATCATTAAAAACATAAAAAGGCCCAACACAAAAGTCAAATAAAAGGCCCAAACACATAAACTCATATTCTAAGAATGAGCTCCATTTTAATCTCCTCTTGTAATAAAAACCCCTTTTCGGATATCAAATTTAGGATCAACGAAAATTACGGAAACTCAAAAGGTGAAGAAAATATAAAGCGGAAAGACAAGAACTGGAAAGAACAACGCCACAATTCCTAGGGATTGATAAGTTGAGGAGGATTTGCTACTTTGAATATGGAAATTCAAATATAAGAATCAAGGGTAGTTCCTAAGAACCTAGAGAGTTTCCTCTCACAATAGCATAAAAGCTTCATTCCAAATGAGAGTCAAAACTGATTACAAAGTTTAACATTTGGCCTATTTATAATATGAACCTAAAAGGCTTACCAAGGTCCATTACTAAAAGCCCAAAAAACTAAAAAGGCCCAAATTAAAAATTAACATAATTAAAAACATAAAAAGGCCCAACACAAAAGCCTAATAAAAGGTCCAATTACATAAACTCTTATTCTAAGAATGAGTTCCATTTTAATCACTTCTTGTAGCTTTTTTAGTCCTCTATGAAATATCCAAATCCAGTTTTTTGGATTTTAAATCCAATCCAATTAATTTGGATATGGATTGGATAATTGTTAGGATTTTTTAATCCAAAACCCATGCCAATCACAAGCGTTTTTCGAATGATATAGCATTCTTTCGCAAACAGTACTGGCTGAGGTTATCCAAAAACAACCTCGGCTGAGGTCACCAAGGTCAGTCAAAAAAACCTTAGTCGACGTCAATTGAAAATAGCCCTTGGCTGAAGTTAGTGGAAAACGACCTTGGCTGACATCGGTCGAAAATTGCCTCGGCCGACATTGGCCGAAAACCACCCTGGCCGATGTTGGTCGACAACATCCCTAATCGATGTCGTCCAAAAATATCCTAATCGAGACTAGCCGAAAATTGTCCCGATCGACGTAGGCCGAAAATAACCCTAGCTGACGTCAGCCAAAAACTTTCCCAGCTGAGATTGGTCGAAAATATCGTAGCTGAGATTGGCCATAAATAGCCTCAATCGAGGTCGGCCAAAAACTGTCTCGGCTGACGTCGGCCAAAAATAACCCTAGCTGATATCTGTCGAAAATAACCCTAGCCGACGTTGGCTAAAACTGTCTCAGTCGACGTCGGCAAAAAAAACCCTAGATGACATCGGTCAAAAATAACCCTAGTCGACGTCGGTCAAAAACTTCCAACGACCTAGGTTGGCTGAAAATACCGTAGCTGAGATCGGCCATAAATAGCGTTGATTGAGGTTGGCCGAAAACTGTCTCAGCCGACGTTGGCAAAAAATAACCCTAGCCGACATCAGTCAAAAATAACCCTAGCCGATGTTGGGCAAAAACTGTATCAGCCGACGTCGGCCAAAAATAACCCTAGCCGACATCGGTCGAAAATAACCCTGGCCGACTTCGGTCAAAAACTTCCCCGGCCGAGGTTGGTCGAAAATACCATAATTGAGATCGACCATAAATAGCCTTGATCGAGGTCGGTCGAAAACTGTCTTGGGCAACATCTGCAAAAAATAACCCTAACTGATGTCAGCCAAAAACTTTCCTGGCCGAGGTTGGTCGAAAATACCCTAGCCGAGATCGGCCATAAATAGCCTTGATTGAAGTCGGCTGAAAACTATCTCGGCTGACGTCGGCCAAAAATAACCTAGCCGACATCGACCAAAAATAATCCTAGCCGAGGTCGACTAAAAATAGTCCTGACCGAGGTCGGTCGAAAACTGCCTTGGCTGATGTTGGCTGAAAACTTCCCTAGCTGAAGTTGGACAAAAATACTCTAGCCGACATCGGACGTAAATAGTCTTGATCGAGGTCGGCCGAAATCTGCCTTGGTTGAAAATAACCCTAGGCGAGGTCAATCGAAAACAACCTTGATTGAAGTCGGCCAAAAATAACCCCAACCAAGATCAGACGAAAATCGGTTTATGGTTTAAAACTAGATTTAGAACTAAATTGGTTTTGAACTATAAACCGATTTTAAAACCGCTTTTAACTGGTTTCAAAAAAATCCAATCCATTTAATTGGATTTGGATTTGGATTGGATATGGATTGGATTTTCATAAATGAAAATCCAATCCATTTAAATATTAGTCGCTAAATTCAACATAGGGATTCCAGTACTACAAAAGTTATTTTTAGCGACTAATATTTACCGGCAATAAACTATTTGCCAGTATATCATTATATAATCTAATGTTTTTGTGGCTAATAAACATTAGTAAATATTAGTCGCTAAATTCAACATAGGGATAGGAAACATGAATGTGTATGTGAATACTCCTAGATATAGAAAAGATGAGGTAGGGTTGAATATGAAGGAGATGAAAACGGGGAAGATTGTAGATGACCCTAATGGCATAAGGGGTGGGGAAAAGTTTGTTTGAAGGGCTTTGATATACAATGGTTTAGGTATTATAATCATGGTAAAAAATGATCACTATGTGTTAATTATAGTATGAGATATTTTAGAAGAAAAAAAAATACATTTGGTAGTATTTTTAATTGTCAATATCTTAAAATTATTAACGACATTAATTCTATATTAACAAAGGATAAAAAAAAGCTTTTTAAAAACATAAAAGACTAAAATGAATTTTTTAAAAATGAAAGATCAAATTAAACAAAAAATAAAATAAAATAAATTATTAAAAGTGATATTTAGCCTATTATATATTAAAAGAGAAATGTTAAAAGTATTTGATTATTAAACTTTAATCAATAATAAAATATAAAATGGAAATTTATAAGTTATATTAACTTAAAATTTAAATATATATAAAATTTTCCTAATACCTTGCAATTTATAGACACGGCCCAAATAATGGGTATTCTTACAACTTAAGTGACAACAAAAAACTCATTAAGAGAGTTAAGAATCTAAATTGAGTTCTTCCATTGTAGGTGTTTTAAGATCCATTTGTCTACGTCCCACAAGGCAAATTCATCCTTCCAGAACCAGATTGTCGTTGCTGGTTACAATGGTATATACCATTAGCTTCTAGAGGAGGATGAATTAATGCTGGGAAATTGGGAAAGAGTCTTGGGTGGTATGAAAGCATATACTGTTATCATGATTCCAAAGTTCTGCATCAAAGACTGGGCTAAAGTACTCGGGTTCTATTTCACTCATAAGATCCGTGTCTGCATCCCAAGAGGCAAATACATCTTCCAGAACTAGATTTTCGTTGCTTGTATCAGTGGTATACTCCTCCAGAACTAGCTTGGTAACAGTGGTATTGGCATTCTCTTCCAAAACGAGATTTTCATTGCTAGTAGCAGTGGTATTCTCGGTGCTTGTGGAGGAGGATGAATAATCATGACTCCAAAGTTCTGCATCAAAGACTGGACCAAAGTACTCAGGCTCATAAGGGACGTAGGAAAGATCAAGCATATACGGTTCTAACGAGAAGTTTTCACTCATAATAAGATCCGTGTCAGCATCCCAAAAGGCACATTCATCATCTTCTTCCAGAGCCAGATTTTCTTTGCTTGTAACAGTGGTATAGTCTGTGCTTGTGGAGGAGAATGGAGAGGAATCTTGCGTGGTATGAAAGCTTTAGAAAAGATTTGCAGTTGGTTCAGTTGAGGATAGGTCCTCTGACTCTGAGTCCTGTTGTGACCGGTTCTTGAGGTTAGTAGTTTTTTATTTCATTGTCGGTTCTTCCTGGTAGCTGAGCAGCAATGGCAGACCATCTGCAAGAGAAAGAAAAAACTTTTAAGTATCATCACTCCACGTTAGTTAATTAACTGATGATTAATGTTGCAAAAAATTAATAATTAATTAGTCAATTATATCTTAGAGTTTCATTTATGTATATATATCTTTCGTGTGTAAAATATTTTTAGATAGATGTTTAATAAAATATGATGAGTTTAATGGTGATTTACTGATACTGTAAAATAGTTTTACACTGTCATCTAATAATAAATCACCGTTAATATGTTTTTTAAGATAATTTTATAAAATTCAACAAACTTACCAATATAAAGAATTGTGATTGGATGACAGTGCATGACTCTTTTTCTCAAATTTGATTACTCCTATACTATCATTTGTATATTGATATGATATGATATGATGAGGCCATAAAATAAACTCTTAAATGCTTTTTAAAAATATTTTACTAATGATGGATATATAAATTAAATTCATATTTTTAAGCTTAATAAATAACAAGAACTCACTTTTAAAACTCCTTTTCTTTTAACTATTGTTATGTTATTGAGTGAAAAGTAATATTTATAATACTTTTTTTTACAAGAGTCATATTTATAAGGTTTAGTTACAATTTTTGCCTCCAATTTTTTAATTTTTGGCGGATTTTACCTCCAACAAATTAATTTGGCCAATTTTACCTCCAACTTTTTAAAAAAGTTACAAATTTTACCCTCTACAGTTTTGATGATGTGGCATGCTAAAATAATTGTACTTTTTATCCCCAACTTTTTACTTTTTGGCAAATTTGACCACTAATTTTTTACTTTTTAGTGAATTTTATGCTTATGTTAGCATGCCACATCATCAAAACTGTGGAGGGTAAAATTTGTAACTTTTTAAAAAAGTTGGGAGTAAAATGTGCCAAATTAATTTGTTAGGGGTAAAATCGGCCAAAAATTAAAAAGTTGGGAGTAAAAATTGCAATTAAACCTATTTATAATACTAACACGATAAAAAAATCAATAATAATTGTTTTTTTTTTAATAAATCAATAATAAAATAAATATGAAAGAGATGATAGTAACCTATTAGTAATCAGTTTAGAATCCTGAAATACCGACAAAAGAACGATAAAGAAATAACATTCGTCTTTTGGTTGAATGTCGGAGAATCCTTCGACGCTAAAGGCTAAACTACCGACAAAAGAACGATAAAGAAATCACATTAGTCTTTTAGTAATTGAATGTCGGTGAATCCTATGACACTCTTTAAGGTTTAATTTTGGTTGAATGTTCAATAACGAAAACGACAGAAAATGCCATAAAAATTTAGCTGGAAGCAGTGACGTAAAAACAAATTGTGAGCACTTGACAATACTTTCAACATGATTACTTTGAAAGAAAAATATATACGGAGAATTAAGGAGTCTAACTTAGTTGATTGAGTAGTGTGTATGAGTTATTATAAATTTTTTATACATATTTTTGATTTCTACATATAAAAAGTATATAGGAAAAAAAAATTACAAGACATTAAGATTTATATTTAAATTTTAATTTAATACTATAACTTAAATATTTTCATTTTATATTTTTTCATCGAATACAAACTTATTGATTAAAGTTTGATAATTTTTTTTTACTGCATAATTAAATATTTTTAAGACATTATATAATACATGCTATGACAATGTAAAAATATAATATTTTTATATTGTTTTTAAATCACAAACTACCATATATATTATGTTTCTTAATTTTTATAATAATTACCTTAAAAATTATACACACTAGGGTTGGCAATAGGTTGAAACGAGTACGGGTAGTTGCCTCTCCCTACCCACCTCATTGGATAAAATTTATTCCTTGTTTGCTCCCATACTCGTGTGGATATCCACTTAACAAATACCCAGAGATTTTATCAATATCCCTACATGATATCCATACATAATTACTAACTTAAAAATAGTTTAATTTTTTTAACAATTATTTAGATATTGATAATTACTAAGAAAATAAATAACTTAAACATAGCTTAAATTTTTTTTTTAACAATTATTATTTTTATTCTGGTCTTTTTTTTAAAAAAAAAAAAAGTTCAAAGGCTAGAAAAATATATACAGGGAACAAAAAACATTACAAGGCCTTAAATTTTATATTTAAAGTTTTTTTAAAGGCATTTATATTTAAAGTTTAATTAAATATAACTTGTACATCCCATTTTATATTTTCTTATCAAATACAAATTAAGGTTTTATAATCAAGTATTTTTATATAAGTGAGTATATAGTGCATGTATTAACAATGTAAAGGATGTTCAACAAAAAAAAAAAAACAATGTAAAGAATTTTTACATTATTGTTCAATCACAAATTATCATATATGATAAGTTTGTTAATTTTTACAATAATTATTTTAAAAATCATACTCATCATGATTTCTAATTATTGGTTGACCATATTAGACCTTTTACCTTGACCATGCATAGAAATTAGACTCTTTTTAAGTGGAGAGAATGGACTTTAGTAGGATAAAATGTAAAGACTAACTAGGAAATCTACTGTTAAGATTGTAATTAATTTTATGGTTTGTTATATATGTATTTAATTTATCACTATTCTCAGATGTTGCGTATAAAATAAAGTATTGTGAGTACACTTTATTATTTTATAAAGTGCATCTCCTCACTTTTGAGAAATCAAATTCAATCCTTTATATATTAATAATCTAGTGGATATGAATTTCTTTTGTTCGCACTTCTTACAATATTTCTTGTTTTAAAAATAAATAAATATCTTTAATATTATAATATTTATTTGAATTTAATTTTTTTAAGATTATTAATACAATATTTTCTGATCAATTCATCATCATCCAAATATTCAACTTTTAGGATTCAAGGAAAAAAAGAGAATTTATGGTCTGAAAATTGTTCAATTTGACTTTTAATAGAAGAAGTACATTGATAAAATATGTATGTACAGAATAATCAATAAGAAAAGTATTTTGTTAAACATGTAGTTTTTTTTTTTTTTTGACAGAACATGTAATCTTATCACTAGCATTTTTATCATAATATCTATTTTATATATTTTACATTTATTCATAGAATTTATGTTTTATATATACTATACCTTTTAATAGCCTTTCTTTCGTTCGGGACGAGAGAGAGTCTAAAATAGATGCAATATAATACTTTTCTAAACCTTTTTTAAGAAAATAAATAATTACATTATACTTAAATCATTTATATATCGTAAAACTACATAGTCTAATTAATACAAATAATTCTAACAAATATTATATCGTATCATAATAAAATTTATCACTCGATAAAAGAAGTACAATTTTTTTCCGAACTCTTAAATAATTGGGAGCGTAAGACAACCACCTCGCCTGCCTTGAAATTGCCATGACCTTGCTCGGAAGTAGACAAAAAAGACATAATGTATAGTTACTTAAATATTTTTTTGTTCTTGAAATTAAACTATCATAATTTGTTGTTATAAGTATTTTAAAAAAGAAATATACTTTTAAACTATAAAATGATGTGATTTTTGTCTTCTATTAGAAATTAAAAACATGTGTGTGATAAAAGATTAAAATTACATTATTTTGTTAAATGTAGAAAGTAAAAAATTTATAAAATATAAAATTATACTGGTGATATTTTGGAGAGTAAAAACATATTTGTAGTAACTTTCTTCTATATAAACACGAGAGTACTCACTACGCCAAAATTGAAAATAGACAGCACAGATTAGAGAGTGCTTTTGGAAAAAGCGCTGTCTATAAAAACACAGAAGTGATTTACACCGCTTAATAGAATGAGCACATTCTAATGTCTATAATAATGAGTGTATGAATTTTTTTTTTTAATAAAATTATAAACTGCTTGCACCAAAAAGCGATGTGTAAATTTTATGTATAGCTCACAATCTCACTCCTTAGACACACACTTATCGTCCGACGCCGAGCAGTGCCTGCACTCACACAGAGCCAGAGCGCGCAAGAGAGAGAAAGTAAAAGAGCGAGTGAACAGAGAGAGAGAAAGCGAAAGTGCAACAATAACAACCCTAACGTTTCTCATGGAAAGCGTGGTTCATTCTCGGCAACCACACAAGAAAATCACCAACGGCGCCGGAGCGGGCGGTTTTCCGGCCGAGATTCTATACTACCACGTCTACGGCGGCGCGGCGAAGTTTGCCGGCGGCCACCACTCCCTCTCGCCGCGCTTCGAGGACTACGGCGAGATTTTTGCGAGCTTCCACGCGCCACGCGCCGCGCGCCTCCGCCATTCCGGTGCTGGATCTTCCGGCGTTCGACGCCGATGAGGTCTTCTTCGACTTCCGAAACGCCGCCTGTGACTACGCCCAAATTTTCCGCGGCTTCGACGGCCTCGACTTTTGGCTCTCCCATGAAGACTTGTTTCGCGGCGGTGTCTCCGATGAGGAAGAAGAAGAAGCCTGGTATGTGTGAATGTGATAGCGCTCTTAATGTTTTCCGTTTTGTTCTGAGTGTTTGATGAAATGCATGATCCATTGGTGTATCAGAATTTTTTATTTTTTTTATGGCGTAGTTGAAACTCAAGGTAATGACTAACGAGTTTGTGCAGTTAAGTGTTAGTTTGTGATTTTAGTTTCGTTGTTTAGGTAATGAAGCGAGGATTTTATGAGAAGTAACCGGAACTATGATTCTCTCTTCTGGTTATTTCATAGGAGCCAGAGTTATGGTTCAATTCAAATACTCGATGATTTATTTCTCAGAAAATTCTGGTGATAATTTTATTAAAAAAAATTGTTAAGTTGTATAACATGAGAACAAGAACAGTACACCTTTTCATTGTAATCATTATTTTAGACTTGTCTCTTTGATTGATTCATGCAAATCAATATAGCAAATTGAGTAGACCAATGCCTAATTAATCACCACAGCTTTAATCACGCACCCTGTTTCAGGCAACAAGCTCCTCAAACTTGCTACTTATGCTTTTCTTTCTTATGGCCACAAACTGTTTGATCAAATTCCTTAACCAGACTTATGTTTTGGTTAATGATATTAATGAAAACAAGATCTGAGAATTCCTGTGACATATTGCTTTGCTGGATAAAAAGTCAAAAAAAAAAAAAAAAAGAAACATGACATTATAGTTTCATGGTTCTAAACAAGACACTCTTTTGAGCTGCATAGTTTTTTAACCATCTCTACATTTCAATTTTCTACTAGATTTGCAACCAGCCAATAACTAAGAATGTAGTCTCCAGTTTTTCTTCCCAATTGTATGCATGAAATTTTGATGTATAAAATGTTTCTTGAGCAATATTAATGAAGAAAACAAATTTTTATACTTTAGATTGGACATGAAGCAAGTTGCAGAAGGAACCTAAGAAGTCCTAGGACTTGTGGAAGCTCAAGTTTATGGAACCGAAGATGTGTGGTAAATGCTTATGACTAGAAACCGAGTCAAATCAGTTGGTACATCTTGATTCTTACAGATTAATTAATTGTTGCTTGTACTTCATATTTACTTACAAACTTATTTGTATTTTATAATTTTTGAATATCTTAATTCTTAAATATTTTAATTGTATTAAATAACAGTTATTTGTAGAAGTTGTTACACATTATAGGTAATGACCAAGAGGTGGTTTTACATGCAGCTTGTTATGAGTAACTGTAATTGAGGAAATTTAATTAATGGCCAGAGAACAAAGAATTACCTTGGCTAGTAGACATTACTGGTAGTGAGCGCATGGGAAAACGTTAATGTTTGTGTAGGTAAGTTCAAGTGCAGCAGACTTGGGAGAAACATTTTGCTCACTGAATTTCCTTATTTCCCCACTCATGTCTGCAGAATCGAGAGTGGCCCAACTAACAAGCAACTAGACCTCACTGTGCAGTTTAAGTACAAGCAAATGGTAAGCTAGTGTAAACTTGTTATTTTAATAAGAATAACCATGATTTTTTTCAACTAAGAGTTAAGAGAGTAATGATTTTCTTTTTGGCTTCAATGCCTCATTATAATTACTTCTTTTTGGCTTTCTCAACATTTGTTTTCATGGGATTCCACCATAGAGGTTGATAGGGAGAGGTAGATAGTCATCTAAATTTACAATTACTAAGGGAAAGTAAACATTCACGTATATTTTCTTGAAAAGTGTCTCCATGTCCTACCCTGTATAACAATGTAACCTCAAAATTTAACATAATTTTTGTTATGTTAAACTTTTTGTTTCCAGAGAGTGGTTCAGGTTCTGCTCTTGCTAGCGTTGCATCAATTTTTGTTGATTGGAAATCATTGCAGCAAGCAGTGAACATTTCTGTTGGCAAAGAAGTGGCAGTGAACATCAGGTCACCTACTACTCACCTCTTTCTTCTTCTTCTTCACATTTTCCTTTGTTACTATAATAATATGGAATTCTAAATTTTCTTTTATAATTTATTATTTATGCAGGGGAGTTGTTCTTATGCATGCACATACGAACAAAAGGTTTGTAATTTCTTCCCCTGTACTGTAACTTTCCCTTGCCAACTCATTCACTTAGTATTATTATCATCATTATTTTATACTTGATCATGAACACTATTTTTATATTTGGATTCCCATTATGCTTTACATGGCTCTCTAAGCTTTAATCATATACATAATCATATTCTCTTCCATCCATTTATAATTTAGAATGATGTAATGATATGTAACAAGTCTTCTTCTACATGCTGAACATAATCTGATTGTGCTAAAAGAGGTTTGGCTCTAGCTATCAAAACAAGACTTGTCATTGGGATCTTGTTCTAGAGCATAGACAGCGCTTATTTAGATAAACGCTGTCTATATTCCCACTCATATAATGCTTTTGCTGAAACGTTGTATTTTAATGTATAGCTGTCACAGCAACAGCGCCTTAAAAGCGCTATCTATTGTAAAAATAAGCGCTATCTATGATCTTTTTTGGCGTGTCTCATTGAATAGCATGACCTATTGGTTTACACCTGCTACCCAGATTTCGGTGCAGCTTGATAATAGTTTCCTCCTCTTGTTGAGTGTAGTTCCCTCTTTTGAGGTTTGGCCTTAGGTAATTCACCCACCTAAGTCTGCAACTCTTTCCACATCTCGCAAGACCTTAAAAAGCAAAAGTGTAAAACCAATTATTACAACACCCATAAGTCATAACCCTCAACTCAATATACCTTGCATATATAATATTCCCTACAAATTGACAAAAATATTTAGGTGCTTAATTGATAAGTTTCGAGAAAGAAAATGAAAATAGAGGGAGCTAGCTGAATAGAATAGATACTCTCTGGCTATTACCTGCGAACTTGGGGAGTAGGCTCCAATTCCAGTGGCCATATTTAGTAATATAATCGATTAACTTCTTGTCTTCCTCTGGTGTCCATGTTCCTTTCTTCAGTCCACTTTTGCTTATGCACCGGGTCCTCACCATCGCTCTCTACGACAATCTCTGTTCTGATCACTTTTGTGAGTGATGCGTGTCTTCCGAAATGCGAGTGACACAGAAACGCACGCAACTAGGCTAGAATCTAAAGTAATACTACTTCGCTTCTGACCAGAAAACCTTGTATAGCCTTATTTAAATATGTACCACGCGTTCACCAAAAAAATCTTTTTTTTTTCTTTTGTGTACTATGTCAGTATGTCTCGTTTAGGTTAGTGCCACGTGTTCAACCAAAAAAATCTCTATATGTTTCATAGGTTCACCAAAATATCTAAAAAGCGATGAATCTTCCATCTGATAACGATTTATTGAATTAATTTAAGGAATCAAATATTAAAAATAATAACAGCTAAATAAAAAAATAAAAAAGAATTTGGCCTAATACTTGAGATGTATGTAGATTGAGTAATATGAGAACTAAGACTATCACATAAGTGATGCTTGATGTATGAACTATGTATGAGTTTTTTTTTTCAGAAAAAGAAAATATATTAAATGGATGGTACAAGGGGTACCAAAAAACTCATACAGAAAAGGTACCTATAATAACTAGGTTACAATATCGCTGGTTAAAAACTAACTAGGAAAAAATGAAAGCTACATTGGCGACTATATTGACGGTACTTACTCCCTGTTTGGGTAAACTTATCCAGAATCACTTCTTGAAAAAAAAAAAATGAAATCAGTTTCTCCATAAATTAAAATTCACTTATGCACATATTAATGTGTATTAGTTCTGTTATCTTTTAGACAAATGATATGAAAGAACTTTTACAAATTAGCTTATGCACAGACACCAGATCAAATTATTTGATAAGTACCTTTCCCCGCCAGAATTGTAACCAGGAAAAAAACATGTCACAATGTTTCACCATAAATATCATAGGCACACCCAACCATATATACCACTCGAAAATAAAAGCCAAACAAATATATATGCCTCTCATTATGCCCACTAAGGGAACCAATATCCCACTAGATGCTAAACCAATCCCATTCCAATATGGGGACCAATACACACCCATCAAGCAGCAGCAAAAGCACCATCACCAAACAATGAATGCACCGTAGCAACATCAACAACAACAAGGAAGATTGGCCATAAATAGCCTTGATCGAGGTCGGCCGAAAACTGTCTCGGTCGACGTCGGCCAAAAATAACCCTAGTCGACATCGGTCGAAAATAACCTTAGCCGACGTTGGCTGAAAACTGTCTCAGTTGCAGCCGACGTCGGCAAAAAATAACCCTAGTCGACATCGGTCGAAAATAACCTTAGTCGACGTCTGTCAAAAACTTCCAACAGCCTAGGTTGGCCGAAAATACCATAGCTGAGATCAGCCATAAATAGCCTTGATTGAGATCGGCTGAAAACTATCTCAACCGACATCGGCCAAAAATAACTCTAGCCGGCATCGATCAAAAATAACCCTAGCCGATGTTGATCAAACACTGTATCGGTCGACGTCGACCAAAAATAACCTTAGCTGACATGGTCGAAAATAACCCTAGACGATGTCGGCCAAAAACTTCCCCGGCCGAGGTTGGCCGAAAACATCCCTAATCGATCTCGTCCAAAAATATCCTAAT
Source organism: Pueraria montana var. lobata (assembly GCA_026413185.1). Taxonomy (NCBI): domain Eukaryota; kingdom Viridiplantae; phylum Streptophyta; class Magnoliopsida; order Fabales; family Fabaceae; genus Pueraria; species Pueraria montana. Next base: position 71,467,289 of record CM048648.1, read on the forward strand.
CGAGACTGGCAAAAAATTGTCTCGATCGACGTCGGCTGAAAATAACCCTAGCTGGCATCAGCCAAAAACTTCCCCAGCTGAGGTTGGCCAAAAATATTGTAGCTGAGATTGGCCATAAATAGCCTTGATCGAGGTCAGCCGAAAACTGTCTCGGCCGACATCGGCCAAAAATAACCCTAGCCGACATTGGTAGAAAATAACCTTAGCCGATGTTGCCAAAAAATAACCCTAGCCGACTTTGGTCGAAAATAACCATAGTCAACGTCGGTCAAAAACTTCCAACGGCCTAGGTTGGCCGAAAATACCGTAGCTGAGATCGGCCATAAATAGCCTTGATTGAGGTCGGCCAAAAACTGTCTCAGTCAACGTTGGCCAAAAATAACCCTAGCCGACATTAGTAAAAAACCCTAGCCGATATTGGCCAAAAACTATATCGGCCGACTTTGGCCAAAAATAATCCTAGCCGGCATCGGTTGAAAATAACCCTAGCAGACGTCGGCCAAAAATTTCTCCAGCCAAGGTTGGTTGAAAATACTATAGTTAAGATTGGCCATAAATAGCCTTGATCGAGGTCGGTCGAAAACTCTCTTGGACAACATCGGCCAAAAATAACCCTAGCTGATGTCGGCCAAAAACTTTCCCAACCGAGGTTGGTCGAAAATACCCTAGCCGAGATTGGCCATAAATAGCCTTGATAGAAGTCGGCTGAAAACTATCTCGAGCGACGTCAGCCAAAAATAACCCTAGCCGACATCGACCGAAAATAATCCTAACCGAGGTCAACTGAAAATAGTCTTGACCAAGGTCGGTCGAAAACTACCTTGGCTGATGTTGGCTGAAAACTTCCCTAGCTGAAATTGGTCGAAAATACCCTAGCCAACATGGATGTAAATAGTCTTGATCGAGGTCGGCAGAAAACTGCCTCGGTCGAAAATAACCCTAGGCGAGTCAATCGAAAATAACTTTGATTGAAGTTGGCCAAAAATAACCCCAACCAAGGTCAAACGAAAACCGATTTATGGTTTAAAACTAGATTTAGAACCAAATTGGTTTTGAACTATAAATCGATTTTAAAACCGCTTTTAACTGGTTTCAAAAAAATTCAATCCAATTTTTATCTAATTAAATGAATATGGATTTGAATCCAATCCATTTAATTGGATATGGATTGGATTTTCAAAAATCCAATCCATTTAAATATTAGTCGCTAAATTCAACATATAGGAAACATGAATGTGTATGTGAATACTCCTAGAAATGGAAAAAATGACGTAGGGCGGAATATGAAGGAGATGAAAACGGGGAAGATTGTAGATGACCCTAATGGCATAAGAGGTGGGGAAAAGTTTGTTTGAAGGGCTTTGATATACAATGGTTAAGTATTATAATCATGGTAAAAAATGATCACTATGTGTTAATTATAGTATGAGATATTTTAGAAGAAAAAAAATTACATTTGGTAGTGATTTTTAATTGTCAATATCTTAAAATTATTAATGACATTAATTCTACATTGACGAAGGATAAAAAAAAACCTTTTTAAAAACATAAAAGACTAAAATAAATTTTTTAAAAATGAAAGATCAAATTAAACAAAAAATAAAATAAACGATTAAAAGTGATATTTAGCCTATTATATATTAAAAGAGAAATGTTAAAAGTATTTGATTATTAAACTTTGATCAATAATAAAATATAAAATGGAAATTTATAAGTTATATTAACTTAAGATTTAAATATATATAAAATTTTCCTAATACCTTGCAATATATAGACACGGCCCAAATAATGGGTATTCTTACAACTTAAGTGACAACAAAAAACTCATTAAGAGAGTTAAGAATCTAAATTGAGTTATTCCATTGTAGGTGTTTTAAGATCCATTTGTCTACGTCCCACAAGGCAAATTCATCCTTCCAGAACCAGATTGTGGTTGCTGGTTACAATGGTATATACTATTAGCTTCTAGAGGAGGATGTATTAATGCTGGGAAATTGGGAAAGAGTCTTGGGTGGTATGAAAGCATATACTGTTATCATGGTTCCAAAGTTTTGCATCAAAGAATGGGCTAAAGTACTCGGGTTCTATTTCACTCATAAGATCCATGTCTGCATCCCAAGACGCAAATATATCTTCCAGAACCAGATTTTCGTTGCTTGTAACAGTGGTATACTCCTCCAGAACTAGCTTTTCGTTGCTGGTACAGTGGTATTCTCTTCCAAAACGAGATTTTCATTGCTAGTAGCAGTGGTATACTCGGTGCTTGTGGAGGAGGATGAATAATCATGACTCCAAAGTTGTCCATCAAAGACTGGACCAAAGTACTCAGGCTCATAAGGGACGTAGGAAAGATCAAGCATATACGGTTCTAACGAGAAGTTTTCACTCATAATAAGATCCGTGTCAGCATCCCAAAAGGCACATTCATCATCTTCTTCCAGAGCCAGATTTTCTTTGCTTGTAACAGTGGTATAGGCTGTGCTTGTGTTGGAGGATGAATGCTGAGAAATTGGTGAGGAATCTTTCGTGGTATGAAAGCTTTGGAAAAGATTCGCAGTTGGTTCAGTTGAGGATTGGTTCTTTATTTCATTGTTCATTCTTCCTGGCAGCTGAGCAGCAATGGCAGACCATCTGCAAGAGAAAGAAAAAACTTTTAAGTATCATCACTCCACGTTAATTAACTGATGATTAATGTTGCAAAAAATTAATAATTAATTAGTCAATTATATCTTAGAGTAGTTTAATTTATGTATATATATGTTTCGTGTAAAATATTCTTACATAGAAAATTTGATTACTCTTATTTTTTGGAATAAGAAAATTTAATTAATCTTATACTATCATTTGTATATTAATATGAATATGATATGATGTTAGAAAGTAGGTTTTGGGTCTAACTAAACCCTACAAAATCGACTTGTAAGGTAAGGATTGCTCTCTACTTCTCTCTTATATATTCTATCATGATATCAATGTGGTGTGAGACTTTAACATGTCTCCTTTTTCCCATGACTACTCGCTATACAATGTAGAACTTCAAAAATCCCATGTGTCCATAACTACCCACTTCATCCCGTTGTCATGTCTACCTTATATATAAATATTTATGTGTATGTAATGGTTTTTTAGAGATATAAATTGAATGATTTTTTTTTTTGATTTGTATGAAAGGTAAAGACAGAATTACAAGCGGGTAAAAAGAGCTCCTCTTTCATCTGCAACAGGAGCAGGAATCAAGGCCTCTAGACAAGAAGTAAAAATAGTAAGGGCTTGTTGAGAAGAAGACCCTTTTTTAGCGAGAAAATCGGCACATGCATTGCCTTCACGTAAAGTATGTTGAAAATGTAAATTGAATGATAAATGATTACATAAGAGTAAATTAAATAAAAAATTAGATATATCTTTTTCAGATTTGTTAAAGAGAAAAAAAATTATGCACTGACAGTGTAAAATAATTTTACACCGTCATCCAATCACAATTCGCCATGTATGGTAAATTTGTTGACTTTTACAAAATTATCTTAAAAGTCATACCAATGGTGATTTATGATTGGATGACCGTGTAAAACGTTTTTACATCGTTAGTGCATCACCATTAAACTCTTTGTTAAAACTATATTATTCGTTTAATATGATAAAATGTATTATTTTTAATGAAACTTCGTGTCTTTTTTTTAATATAATATATTTATATTTGTAAATACTAAAGTATAAGAAGACTTTACGTGGTAGTATTTTGTTCCACACAAAATCTAAGAACAGTCATGGGAAACACACTTGCATGTTAATGTTTTTAAATTTATTTTTCAAAACGTGTGGCCAAGAGTAAAAGTTGTTAGGTGAAAGAATATCAAATATAACTAAGGTTGTTGTACACTAGCGGCCAACGAAAATAAAATTGTATTATGAATGAAAAAAAAAATAAAATCATGTTCTACTTAAGGCATTATTTAAGGAGATCAAATTTAGTTCTACTTATACCAATAATTTGTTGGTAATTTGAAGGAGATTTAACCTTGTAAACAAAATAAAAAGCCAAATAAAATAATTCTGTCAAATGCTGACTGAATATGTACTCCATCCAGATAGGGATGGTAATGGGTAGGGTCTGGCTAGGGTCCTATAGTACCCGTCTCAATACCCGCGTTTAAAAAAAATACCCGTACCCGGCCCCATACCCGCGCGGGTAGCAACTTTAATCCCCATCCCCGTACCCGCTGGGTACCTATATACCCATACCCGCATCCGCTACCCACACTTTACTTATGTATGAAGTTAATAAATCTATAAAAAAATGGCTTAAATGTAATTTTGGTCCCCCTATTTTGCACAATCCGCAATTTTAGTCTTCCTATTTTAAAATAGAGATATTTAGTCCTCCTATTTTGCACAATCAGCAATCTTGGTCCCTCTATAGAGATATTTAGTCCCCTAATTTTGTAAAATCCGTAAATTTGGTCTTTTCATCAAATTGAAAGCATTGACAGTTAAGATATTAACGTTAACTTTGATGTGACCCAAATATAGTGATGTGACACGAGATTATTTATTTATATTTTACTTATTTTAAATACTGAGTAATAATTATTTGTTTATCTACGTCACTAAAGCACATGTCACGTCGATTTTAATGGTTGGGGTAGTCGTGAGTCCTAAAATAGAAATCACAAGTCTTAATCATTTATTTTAAACTAGTTCTACATTGTTGAAGTACATGGCACGTCGTATTCAAATAAATGATATTACCTTTTTTTAAAATATATTTTTCATCAATTATTCTACTCAGTATTTAAAATAATTAAAAACTAAATAAATAATCTCGTGTCACGTCACTATATTTAAACCATGTTAAGGTTAACGTTAATCTCTTAACAGTCAACGCTTTTAATTTGATGGAAGGACCAAAATTACATATTTTACAAAATTGGGAGACTAAACGTCTCTATTATAAAATAGAGGGACCAAAATTACGGATAATGCAAAATAGATGAACCAAAATTACATTTAAGCTATAAAAATATTAATTAAAAAAATTATTACAAATAAATTGAAAATTCACGCTTAAATAATTCAAACTTAACATTAAAAGCATCTACACATAATATTAAAAATATAATAATAAAATTATTATAAGTTATAATATAAATCTTTTACAATTAGTGTTAGTTTATGGAAAATATAAAATTATTTTTTTACAGAAAAGTATATATATAACATATTTATTAATTTAAGTTATTTTAATTATATATATATATGTGTATATATATATATGTATATATATATATATGGTAGGTGCGGGGTAGGGCGGGGCGGGTACTATAGTACCCGTACCTGTACCCGCACCCACAAAAAATTGTGGGTAAATTCTCTGCCCCGCCCCCAGCCCCAATAAGCGGGTATTTACCCGATCCATTTGCAGATATTTTTGCGGGTACCCATAGGGTCCGGGTACACTTTGCCATCCCTACATCCAAATCTAAATATAAGGAAAAAAAAAAAACTATTTCACACTAATTAAGAAAGTTGGTTAATAACATTTGATTGCACAAATCTTGATTAAAAAATAAATTGTTTTCCTAAACTGCCCTTCATTGGAATTTGATATCAAGAATAAGAATGAGACATTGGAATTAAAACCTATTAAATGAAGGGTATTTTGGAGATGGTTTCATTAAATGAATTAAAATTAGTTGAGATTTATTTACATTTAAATCCAAGACCAAGTCATTTTTTTTAGCTTAAATTCGAAGCTGGACGGAGTATATGGTTTTAGGAGAGTTATTTAATTTCAAGCCCTGGCTAAGTATGTAAAGCTCTTGTTTTTAATACTCAATTTTTTTACTTGTTAATAATATTTTAAAAAAATAACAAAGTTAATAATCACCTAATAAAATATATTAGTTTATTAATGGTCAATAAATATTTTTTAAAAGGCACCATAACTTGTCATCCTTTCTCTTTTCCAACAAAAAAATTGTTTATCTTTCCCTCCACCAGTAATTGATACTATCATTCTTCCTTCCGTTTTCTTTATGGGTATTTGTCCTATCACTACACTTTTACTTTGTCTGTCTTTTCTTTTATTACTTACATTAGAATTTGAAAAAAAAAACTAAAAAGAATCAATTTCCCTTAATTAACATCTCACATCGACAAAGGAAAGAACACCATGGAGTATCTATATGAAGAATTTTAAAATTAAATTTAGAGTAACTTATAGCAACACTCTTAGAGCTTTTATCAAATTACACATAACTCAACTCTTTTTTATTTTCCTACACTAACACCCCTTTAAGTTTGAAAATATTATACTAACACCCACTTATATGTTTGAAAACATTACATTGACAATTTGACACCGCTCAAACCTTACACTAACACCTCTTACAAGAGAGACGAAAGTAATGGTTAAAAAAGCAGTGGATATTTGTGTAATTATACGAAATCTCAGAGAGTGTTGTTGTAATTTGTTCTTAAATTTAATATACATGTGTGGAGTCCGCAAAACTTCACACATGTATTCAATTTCCCTTAATTACCCGTTAGTGGTTATTTAATATACATGTGTGGTGTTTGCAAAACTTCATAGTATAAAGACTCCCTACTCTTCCACTTGTATCACAATGCTAAATTATTTTTTAAAACGTGTGGCCAAAAGTAAAATATGATGAAATACAATAGTGATAGTAGCTAGTGTTGCACTACTACCAAAAATACTAAGTAACAATCTAGGTACTCCTTCCGTTTTAGATTATATGACTTTTAAGGTTTTGACATAGGTATTAAGGAATGCAATTAATTTGTTGAATTTTTTAGAAAATATTAGATAACTTCCTAATATGCCCTTTATATTTCTAATTAATTACTTATTATACACTACTTCTGCTAAGCATTGATTAAGGATAGTCCTGGAAAAAGTTATTTAATACAGCATTGGTTTTGTAAAACGACATCTATTTTGAAACAAATTTTTTTTCTCAAAATGGTCATATAATCTGGAACAGAGGGAGTAATACTTCTAGATGACACAAACCTTTTATTTTTATTTTTATCTTATTAAGAAGAAAAAGAAAGAGGGAAGATTTGATTTAAAAGCAAATAGAAAACGCCAATGAGTAATCAAATTGATAAAAACATCAATTCAAGGGCGGGTCCAATTCCTATGGAAGAGTTATCATGGTTCAAAGGATATAAAATTTACATGCATCAAATCGAATTGAATTAAATAATTATTTACCATATAATTAACAAAACCAAATTACAATCGCAATTCCTAAGTGATGTTAGTTTGTGCATAATTCAACTTAGGTTATCAATCAATTACTTAATCTCAATTAGATTCATATTAATCAATCCAAATCTAATTCTGATTCAATCACAAAAACCTAAACCAATTATGAAAAATGAATTCATAATTGAAGAAAATGAGGAAAGAGATGCATGCAATTTTAAAATTAAAATTGTAACTCAAACTCTAACCACGTTCCGTGGAGCCCTTGAATATATTAAAGCCTTTAACTTTTCATGGACATCACCATCACGAAAGTTTAATTAAAGAAAGAACGTAAGAAACTCAAAGAAAAACTAGAGGAGATGAAGGAAAAAATGGTTTTTTTTTAATCGACAAAGAAGCAATAATATTAAAACAAGATACCAGTGGTACCAAAAGAGTACAAAAGAAAAAGGTCAAAATAGCTGTCCCACCAAAAGATATAAGAGTAAATTACACGGATCCTCCAGAGGTTTGTCCTAATTACATCCGATACCCTTCCATTTTTGAACCCTATAGAAATCCCTCCTAATTTTTGGACTTTTGTTACACCGACCCCCTCTCTTAAGTTTAAATTGTTACACCGACCCCCCTCTTAGGTTTGAAAAATCTTACACTGAACCTCCTTAGGAGTACTCAAAGTAATGTAAAAAAATGGAAAAATACTAGGTGTAATAAGAGTAAATATTAGAAGAGGTCAGTGTAATTAACTCAAGATATAAATACTGGATAACCACATGGATTTAATACAAATACCAAAAACCCCTGCCCCACAACTCCAGAGCCACGGCAGACACCCATGTCTGGGACATCACATCTGCATCTCCAACCACCAATAAATGACCAGCAATTAATTACCTCTAACACTCTCCGCACACCAGTATAACAACCATGAGAGGATCCCAATGAAATCATGTTGCATGATGTACCCCATGCACCAAACTCCAAATCGGTATAATCTCTCTTACCTTCACATGCATGTAAACAAGATATTGAGCTGTAACCATTTGAACATGAAGAAATGGTTCTTCAAATTACACAAATCTGTATAATCCAAATGTTATGTTTCTCCATTACATGATTTTTTATTTTAATATAAACAAGTAATAGAGATAAAATCCTAATTAAATTTTAATGAAAACCTAATGATAGAAAATCCTAATAAAAAATATATAAATCTTCATCGTAATAATGAGATATATAAGATAAGATAAAATCTTACAATCAAATCCTAATTAAATTTTAAAGAAATCCTAATCATAGAAAATCTTAAAAAATATATATATATATATAAATCTTTATCATAATAAAGGGATAAGATAAGATAAAATCTTACAATCAAATCCTAGAAATTCATGTAATCTTTTGTCTTTATTTATTTGGCCTTCAAATGGATGAATTTGCCTTGATGTTTTCATGAAAGTTGCAGACAATTCTATCCTCGAAATTTGGGCACTAGTTTCACATTGATTCAAATCTCTACAGCTCAAGATATTATCAAAATTACTACACCTATGTCAGGCTACCAACAGGAACAATGTCTTCAACTTTGTTGCTCCTTTTCTACTTGAATCCATCAGAATTAGTTAAAGCTCATGAAACATGAAATTGTGTAGCTCCGTCTTAGCTTTTCAGAGATACCTAGATCGTCAAATCTGACCTTTGTAGCTCCATATATGCCATACAAAATGCAAAAAGGTCAAAATGAGAAAAAAAAAATCTGAAAATCAATATCGATTGTCAATTAAATCCAATGAAACTCACAAATATAAAACCCAACCAAATTATCAATATTAAGCACAAATAAAATTCAATTAGGTCAAGTATAAACTACAAATGAATGTCCCCAAAATTGATTTAAATAGCAACCACACAACAAAACTGAATTACATATGCAACATAATATCATGCTATACTTTGTTTAGAATAAAGGAAAGGGTAAAACAAACAGAAAAGTAAAACAATTGTTATGTAGATCACATGTCACTGTTCGTTTGCAAAGGTGATAATCAAATATCTGCCAAAAGGTCAACTTTTACAAGTTGAAGGAGATTCAACCTTGTACTTCAAGTAAGAAAAAGAAATTCTTATAATTCAAATAAATTATTTGATGAAAAGCGAAATGTATCACTTATCAAATAGAAATGAAGTAATATATAAGAAATTTGGAAAATGCAGAATAATAGTTAAAACAAATAAAATAAGTTAGCTACAAATTGAAAATTACTTTGAGAAATAAAAACCAAATAAAATAATTCAGTCCAATGATCACTGAATATGTATATATGGTTTTAGCTAATGAAAGATAAAGCAAGTAAAGCTCTTATTTCAGATACTAAAAAAGAATTTGGCCAAATTCTCATATTACCCATACATACATGGTTCGGTGAGGGGAACGTAGTGGCATGCAGAATTTATTGCGGGGAAACACCATGCAATGTTGTGTGGATGTGAGGGGATATGATATCATCAATTTTTATGACAATTTTCGGAGCCTACTCCCCAAGTTCGCAGGTATCTATTCTATTCAGCTAGCTCCCTCTATTTTCATTTCCTTTTCAACCAAATGAACTTATCTAATAATTTGATCTGGTGTCGTATCTGTGCATAAGTTAATTTGTAGAAGTTCTTTCATATCTGTTTCTTTAAAAGATAAGAGAACTTATACAAATTAAACATGTGCGAAATATCGTTTCATAGTCGCTCAATGTGGCTTTCATTTTTTTTTTCTTTTTAAAGGTTTGGAATGTTTGGTTTTCTGCCAATGTGTATAGGGACTATTCCATCATTTCCATGTCATTTATGCACGGTACATTGAGCATTATGAATTATCCATTGTAATTGGTTTTACTTTTCAATGTCTTGCGAGATGAGGAAAGAGTTGCAGACTTAGGTGGGTGAATTACCTAAGGCCAAACCTCAAAAATAGGGAACTACACTCACAAGAGGGGGGAAACTATTATCATGCTGCACCGAGATCTGGGTAGCAGGTTGTAAACCATAAAGTCTTGCTATTTAATGAGAACTCTCGTGTTTATATAAGAACGTTACTAGAAATATATTTTCGCATGTTCTCTAAAAATATCACCAGTATAATTTTATATTTTATAAATTTTTTAGTTTCTACTTTTCTACATTTAACAAAATAATGTAATTTTAATCTTTTATCACACACATGTTTTTAATTTCTAATAGAAGACAAAAATCACATCATTTTATAGTTTAAAAGAAAATTTTTCTTTTTATAAAAATTATAACAAAAAATCATGATAGTTTAATTTCAAGAACAAAAAACAGATATTTAAGTAACTATATATTATGTCTTTTTTGTCTACTTCCAAGCAAGGTCATGGCAATTTCAAGGCAGGCGAGGTGGTTGTCTTACGCTCCCAATTATTTAAGAGTTCGGAAAAAAAATTGTACTTCTTTTATCGAGTGATAAATTTTATTATGTACGATATATTATTTGTTAGAATTATTTGTATTAATAAGACTATGTAGTTTTATGATATATAAATGATTTAAGTATAATGTAATTATTCATTTTTTAAAAAAGTTTAGAAAAATATTACATTGCATCTATTTTAGACTCTCTCTCGTCCCCAACAAAAGAAAGGCTATTAAAAGGTATAGTATATATAAAACATAAATTCTATGAATAAATGTAATATATATATATATAATAGATATTATGATAAAAATGTTAGTGATAAGACTACATATTTATCAAAAGATACTTTTCTTATTGATTATTCTGTACATACATATTATTTAATGTACTTCTTCTATTAAAAGTCAAATTGAACAATTTTCAGACTATAAACTCATGTTTTTTTTCCCCTTGAATCCTAAAAGTTGAATCTTTGGATGATGATGAAATTGAGAAAAATATTGTATTAATAATCTTAAAAAATTAAATTCAAATAAATATTATAATATTAAAGATATTTATTTATTTTTAAAACAAGAAATATTGTAAGAAGTGCAAACAAAAGAAATTCATATCCACTAGAGTATTAATTTACAAAGGATTGAATTTGATTTCTCAAAAGCAAGGAGATGCACTTTATAAAATAATAAAGTGCACTCACAATACTTTACTTTATTCATATCAATTAGTATTATGCATAATTTTTTATATCAGAAAATCATATCAATTTGCATGATTTGATTTGTCAATATTATATATAATTTGTCCTACTTATTATTTTATATTAACTTATTATAATTTATGCATAATTATTTAATTCTTTATTGAATTGACCATGGTCAGATTGTAAAAAAAATCCAACGTTCCAAAAA